>VWZP01003306.1:213877-395083 GCA_013396995.1 Dicaeum eximium | reverse complement strand
GCCCTCTGGCTGGGACAGAGCCCTCGGGCTGGGACACATCCCTCAGGTTGGGACAGATCCCTCGGGCTGGGACAGATCCCTCGGGCTGGGACACATACCTTGGCCGGGACAGAGCCCTCGGGACGGGACAGATCCCTCGGGACGGGACAGCGCCCTCGGGCTGGGACAGATTCCCCAGGCCGGGACACCGCTCTTGGGCTGGAGCAGATCCGTCGGCCGGGACAGCGCCTCGGGACGGGACAGATCCCTCAGGACTGGAGAGAGCCCTCGGGCTGGGACAGATTCCCCAGGCCGGGACACCGCTCTTGGGCTGGAGCAGATCCGTCGGCCGGGACAGCGCCTCGGGACGGGACAGATCCCTCAGGACTGGACAGATCCCTCGGGACGGGACAGATCCGTCGGCCGGGACATCGCCCTAAGGACGGGACAGAGCCGGGACTTCGGTGGCCGGGAGAGCGGCGGCAGCGGAGCCATGAGCCCGGCAGGTCGGTGAGGGGCGGGTTGCGAGGTTCCCACAGGGTGTTGTGTCCCGGTGTGGTGCTGAGGAGTGGAGACCCTGCCCATGAAAGTACCCCTCAAGTGCCAGCGGTATCTAAAGCGTCCCATAGGGTGTCGCAGTACCAACGTAGCTTTGCTGAAGAGGAGGAGATGCAGCACCAAGAAGTTAGGGAATTAAAGAATAGAAGTTGTTCGAGCAATGTTAATTTGGTCCTACATGTGTATCTGCTCTGGGTTAGTCTTAATTGGCTAGTCACGTGTTGTGTCATTAATTAAAAATTGATCCTTTTGCAGTCTCTCAGCTCTCCGTATGGTATCCAGCCTGGAGTTTACAGCAAAACCATGCTAGTCTTTGCACAGGAATATTAATTCCTTGTTTATGCTTTTATTGGTGTTTATTGCAATATCTGGGTGCCTCAAAACTATCAGTATTTTGTTACTCCCTTGGTAGTGTTGGAGCACATTATCCCATTGACTGGTGGAAAAAACTGATGAAAAGTTAAAATTACTATGAAGGCCTCATGTAAATCAGAGGCAGCCCTTCATCTGAACCAGAAACCTGTGACTTCATGTCCCTGTGCACATTCTTCCCAGTCATGTTCCCTTATTCACAGAAATACTGTGTATTTACTGCTCCCATTTTCTTCATGTGTTTTTGCAAGGCTCGGCAACACTTAAATAAAGCCAGTGACTGCCAAGCTGGGCACTCAATAAAAAGGAAATTAGACACATGTAGCCAGATACCAGAGGTTTGACTGATTTGCTTGTAGGGAGCTCAGCTTTATTTTTGTGATTCTTTTATTAGGTGGGATAATATTTTATCCTCATTTTCTTTCAAGAAAGAGAAGTCTGAGGGCCTGAGTCTCCAAAGGTGACTCAATGCTTTGTTTTTCTGTTCTGATTCATCATTTTAAATTACTGCTTCGGATGTCAAGACAGGTTTTTTACCAAGTACTTCATATTTTGTATCATTTTATAACATCAGAGTAACGACATTAGTTATTAGTTATTGAGTGCAGCTTTGTAATGATTTAAAGCAAAACTGGTTTGCTTTCTACCTAGGGCTGGTGGTGAAATTGGTATGGTTATTTTACTGGTTGTTTTCTCTCTAGACCCAACTTCCAGTATTGCAAGCTTCTTTAAAGAAGAAAGCTGCATTTATGAGCAAAACTACATTTAATAGCATTTCCAAATATGCATATGCTATCCCAGTTATTAGGCAGCCTGATGTTTGTGGATGTGAACAGTCAGCAGGGCAGTATTCTGATAATCACAGAAGTATGCTCAGTGATCATTCTGTATCAATGACAGGATACAACTGTGCATGACCTGGGGGCATACAGTTCAGAGTCTGGATCTTGGTGAATAAAGGTAGCCAAATCCTGAGTGTGCATGTGAAATAGCTGGAGTAATTGCTGAGTAATTATGTAAGAACACCAGAGAGGGATGGCTGCTTTCCCAGCTGCTCGCAGCCAGTTCCATGCTTTGGCAGGAGCACAAGTGACAGTAGGCTCAGCCAGCAGAGGATGCACTGGCCTTCTACTCTGGCATCATTTGTCTCTGGTTTTTTCATGTATTGCTCTGCCTCATCCACCTGAGGCCTCCACACACAAACCTCTCTCCTGCAAGTTTGCCACCTGCAGAGCAGCAAACCTTTCCTTTATAGAAAGAGGTCTGTTGTGTGTAGAGGTGCTTAGAGGTGTGTCTTCTCCTGATGGAACAGCATCTGTGAGGTACTGAGGCTGCTTCAGGTGGATTGCTCAAGGCCTTGTCTAGCTCAAATCTGAAAGCTGGTTGGTACAGACAGGCTTGTTACTTGTCAGGACTCTGTAGAAGACCCTAACCTAGATGAACTTTATGCAAAAATTAAAGCTGCTGTAGCTAGTACAGATAAACCATCTGTAATGCATGATCTCTGATGACTTCTGCCTTCATTTGAGACAGGAGGCACCAACAGGGTAGCTTCATTACTCTGCTGTTTAGGAGTCATCACTCCTCTCCACACACAGGAATGTAATTATCTTCATTGAGATCTTTCCTTGTGTGTCCTTTGTTTACACCCTGTACATTTCTGTGTCTTCAACTGTTTCTGGAACAATGTTTATGTAAGTGGTCTTCTGGGAGGGAACCTAGACAGTGAATAGACATAAGTAATACTTGGTTTTTGTTTTTCTCAAGAATTAGGGAGAGCTTGAATTTTTAGTAGTCAATAATTTTGCAGCTCCTTCACTTTTAGGGAAAAAAGAGTTCTCAGACAATTATTTGATTCAAAATCCAAGAGGTCTAGTGGTGGAGTTTTGAAGCAGATTCAGTAATAACACCATGATATGGATTTCAATATTCATATTCAATATTAATTATTAAGTAATATTAATACTATTAATAATGTATTAGTAATTTGAGTATCAAAGAAGCCAGAACTGAAGTACCTCAAAGCCATCATTTGCCATTGGAAGTGTTGGGATGCTCATTCAGCTTCAAAAGTTGATCCTAACAAGCTGTGTTCCTTATGCTGATACTCTCCCATCTCCCTTCTGTTGCAAGCAGCAGTTACTGAAGTTTGCATAGAAGCAATTGAATTGATCACCCACATTTGTAAAAAATTGTAGCACTGATACCACTGATGTTGTGGTAAAGGCAAAGGTGAAAGAAAGCAGCAATCTCAGTTTCTGAAGGATAACATTTGTGCCCAGGGACTCAAAACCCCCAATGTGACTCTTTCCCTGTCTGTGTATCTCTTGAAGCTGGTCTTTGAGGATTTGATTAGTTTATATACTCCTTTATTTGCTTATAGGTATAAGAAATATTTCATCTGCTCTAATAAGTTTAAGCGTCCCAATGCAAACGGCAGCAATAGATTGTGATATAATTATATCCCCAAGGGGGGTCCAGTGATTTCTGACTATCATTAAAAAAATAAAGTTGTCCTGACCTGTTTTATAAATCAAAATCAGACTATTGCAATGTGAACTGTGATAAAAACCCCCTACGTTTTATTAAATGTAAACAAAAGTAATAATTTCAGAATGGTATTGAAAATACTTTTTTGAAACCACTGTGAAGATAGTAAGGGAGTCACAAATACCAAGATTTAAACTGGAATCTATTTCATGTAATGATATTGACATTCATTTAGTGTTTATTGGCTCCCTGTGTTGTAAAATAGCAAGGCTTTGAATGAAGCCACAGTATATAATTTATGCTGTCACAGGGCTGACAGCTAAAGCAAATTGGTCTTCCCATCCCCATCATTACTTTGTTTTTCAATGTTTCTGTGAGATTTCATGTACAGTTAGGTAAGAAGAGTCTTACAGGTGTTTGACATTGAGGCTGTTCAAGCAGAGTACAGCTGAGTTTGGAAAGTACCTGTTTGCATTTGGATCACATGCTTAACAGATGGAAAGGACTTGAAACTTTCCACAGGTGTTTATAAATAGCTGCAGTCTGTGGCTAAGGTTCATGCCCTTGCTTCTGTGTAAGAAATAGAGAATTCAAGTTTCATAGTTCTTTCTCTGTACCTACTGGTAAACTTACTTCAAGTGAGTTGCTTAGTCTTGCAGGTTTTCATCACTGAAAACAATGTATGGCTGTGTCTGGTCTTTCTGCTGGAGTGTACCACAGCTTCTTCCAAGCTCTCTCTACAGGGCAAGTGTTACATCGTGAAGAAATAAATAATTCAAGTTTGTTTACTGTAGTCAGTAAAAAGTGGTGTTTGTTTGTCTGTTTGTTTTTAATATCAGATTAGAGGCAGTAAGCATAACTGAAATAGTAAGCGTTATTTATTTTCTAGTGGAAAATATAAAAAATTCTAGAAGCTTTGGGAAAAATGGAACAATGAATAGAATGACATTTATAAATTAAACTTTTAAGAAATAAGGTAATATATGCTAAACATATTTTCATATAGTGTACCCTTCTGGTTTTCATAATTTTCATTTATTTGTGAAACATTTACAGTTTAAATAGATGAAAGGAAAAAATTATGGTATACCTGGAATGAATTGAGCATGGGCAATTTTTAGTCATTTGAAGACTGAAAATAAAAGCCTTCATGTTAAGCAGTGCTGTGTCCTCTGTAAAAATGAAAGGCTAAATACAGTACAGGCTTCAAAGCATTTTATTGCTAATATGCTAGTGAGCATTAAATTAAAACAAGCAGTACTTTAATCAGAAGCCACAAGTGTGGTGTTCCTCTGATTTATTAAAATTTGTGATTGAAAAGACTTAGGCACTTGCGTTTTGTTAAATTATAATATGCATGGTGACAGAAATAAATTTCTTAAGTTAACAAAACCATATTAACAGCAGAAACCAGATATCTTCTGAGTTTGATTAGGTTCCCTTTAAAAATACGAAATACTGTGGTGAACTAGTAAACATGTAGTATTCAGTATAAAGCCCTTCAAGAAGAAATGATTTTCCTAAGGAATTTTGTTACTAAGATTTTTTTGCAATGTTTGCAGTAGCATTCCTGTGTGTGACTGAACTGTGTAGTGCTGGCCAGGAGTGTGTGCTTGGGCTGATGTATAAAAACTCCCAAGAAGGTGGCCAGTGTAACTCACATTGTACAAGCAGACTGTGCCTACCCAGAACAACTTGTTCCCATTGTAAACTCAGTTTAGAGGAGCATTTTAAGAGTAAAAGAAAAAAAAGTCCTCTGAAAAATGACTATTTGATCATTATTATTATTATTTTTCAACTGCTGTTTGTTTGAGGGAACCGAAATAAGCAAATCGTGTGAGTTACAGTCTCCATTCAAGTTTACTTCAAAGTGAGGGAGAGTGAGAGCCCACATGCAGCAGGAGCAAGGGCTGCAATGGTGGCTGAGTGGGCCTTTCCAGGAATTGTTTAGATAGGCATCTTGGGTATATGAAAGAAGGGATGAAGGAAAGGTAAAGGTACAGGCAAGGATAATGGCACAGTTTTTACAGCCCCCAATGGGAAAAAGTGCAGGGAGCCCCAGGAAGGGGACAAAGGGTGAAGGAATCAATGAGCCATTTGTAAAAAAAGAACATTAGAAACGGATTGTTAAGGGTGTCAGGATGTGCTGCTGTACAGGGGCTCACCACACTGGAGCCCATACTGAATTGAGAAGTGTTTCCTAGTATACACAGGAACTTCTCTGTCCATTTTGATTTTCATGCCCAAGGTGGAACCATTTTTCAAATGAAGTGGGAAAGATGAGCAGATGCAGTTTATTCAACCACTACTGGTGAATGTGTGTGTGTTTTATCTTCATAGCTGCCTTTGCCCATTCCCTTCAAACACATTTTATAGGATTGGGAGAGGCCAGGAAGAATGAGACACGAACAGTAAGTTAGCTTGTGTCCACTGAGTTGTTTTATACTTTTTCTTTGTGTAAAAATATTCATTGCTTTTGTGGATTTTTTTAAACCCAATTTAAGACTCTGTACTGACTGGGTGCAGCAAAACTGAAGTTCTACCATGAGCCAGGTGAATTCTCTGGCTTGCTCAAATCCTGCTGCTGAGGAGCCAGTTCCTTGAGAAGAAGATGAATGGAGGGACCAGGCTGGGAGGAAAGCTGTGGGAGAGTGCTTTGCGTCCCTGACCCGCCAGCCTGGCAATGATGTGCTGCTGTGGGGTGCTGCAGGCTGCTCCCTGCTGAGAGGGCAGAGCACCAGGGGGTGTTTTAGGTCACAGGGGTTACTTGAGGTCATTTGTGCTGACTTGAGGTCCCTGGAGTCCCTGGTAGGGGTCACTTGAGGTCATTTGGGCTAGCTTGGACAGAAGCCCCCTTAGCACAGAGACTGCCTTTGACCTTTGCTGTTCATAACCTCCAACCAAGACGGCAGAGACAGCAGCCAGGACAGCTGGATGTGGTTGGACCCATCATACACGGGTCAAGGTCTCTAACACCCCAGAGATTTGGACTTCTCAGCTGGAAGAAAAGGATGAGAGACCTCAGCTCTCAGTGGCCATGGCAAGGAGCTCTAGTGATTCATGCACTAATATGAGCTGGCATTGTCTGCTTTATTCCCTGTATTTACCTGCCACTCCTGGTGCAGGGACCAGACGTGAAAGAGTCAGGAGGGGCTGTTTCAAGTGTTCCTGGTTGTTAGAAAGGGTAAAATTATAATAACTACGATTTGTAAACACAAATTGAGAAATAAGAAGAGGAGGGATTGAGAGGAAAGCCCATGTCTTTACAAACAATTTGATGGGTGAAGGTGTGGGTGTTAACGTGTTTGAAATGGATTTTAATGTCTCTACCAACTCTGGCCAGGCCTTCAAGTAAGCCAGATAGACGCCAACATCTTTACGAGTGTCTAAATGATTCTAGCTCTGTCCAGAAAGTAAAGTCTAGCAGCTTAATCTTACTTGAAGTATCTAAAGGTAATTTGCATTTCAAATTCATCTGAATCTTTTAAACAGTATTTTTTAAAGGTAGGCTGATATTATGAGAAAACTTTATAAAGATTTAATCAAATAATAGAAGTGGTCTTGCTTGGAAAGGATGTTCCGTAGTATCTGGAAAATCTAATAAAAATGCACAAAACTCAATATACTTTTTTCTTCCACCCCCCTGAGGTGTCTATTTGTAGATATTTCACCAAGTCTCTGGTTGCTGTAGATTTCCTACCTCTAAACATGGAAAGCTAATTCCCCAGCCTAGTGTGTCTCAGAATAACTCTATTTATTCAATAAATTAAGCCTTGTTGCTGTGCACTATCAAAGGAAATTTTGCCAGTGCTTTTAATCAAAACTTTAAGGTTCTTATACATGCATTCTAGTTTTGTAACACAGTAATCTTATCATTAAAACTTTTGAATGTGTTTCCCATATCAATTCCATTCCCTGTTCAAGACTAGCTATTTTAGAGGAGGCCAAATCTAATTTGGCCTTGAATGAAATAGTCTGTAATCATTGAATTGCGGAAAATGTATTTTCAGTGAAAATTTAGGCCAGATCCTACATTTAGCAGTTTTGAAACAGAAGAATTTTCTGCTTAAAGGGTACATTCAGGACGGTTTCATTTTAATTTTCTGCCAATGTTCTTGCCAAGCTATTGTCATCTGGTTTTCTAAGAGTTTAAAAACAGCTATGTTTCTTTGGCAAACTTACAGCCTGTATTTCAACACTGATGCTTATAGAATTCATTAAAATGGCAAGCCATGTTTCTATATCTTAGCTGGCAAATATATAATGTATACCATAGTTTTTATACTCCCACATGCTGTTAAGTCCATGCTCATTTTGAATGACATGTATAATAATGAATAGCATTCATTTTGAACACAACTGTGCCTTAAATAACGTAGTAAAAGGCAGAACTATCCTTTCAAACTGTAACAACTCATTCATTGGATGTAGCATATTGGAGGCTTCTGTGAAAAGCTAGTCCTTTTTATCAGAAATCAAGAGTTGAACAGTAACTTAAAATACTTAAAATATTATAAAAGTCAATTACACTGTTTTATTTGTCTCACCACAATTATGCCACAGATAAGCATTGTAACATTTGAATTTCTGAATATACGTGCTCTCCCCTAAACAATCTATTTTGCTTAATAAGTGAGAAAGTTTTCACTTTGTGTAACAAAAAGCCTGTCCAGTACTGGATTAATGATAATTCAGAATCTAAATCTTTATTAAAGTAGTAGAAGTCTTTGGAGGAGTGTTTCCAAACTTAAGTTCCTCTACTTTTACAAGTTTTTTTTCTTACTGATAGATCGGAATGATGAGAAGTCTCTCAAGAGGTGTAAGCAACTGTCATTTTTAGAAATTGACTCTTGAACATGTTGTTTTCTTTGTGGATATTTCTCTTCTTGGTATATTGCTAAAATCTGGATCACTAAATTTTGAGATCATAATAAGCATTTAATTTAAGAAATGTTTCATTTTGTTGTGGTCCTGATTAGCCAGGCCAGGTGCCTGGAAGTGCATTAAACACTACAGGAGCATATGGCACTGCAGTCTGTACCAGCTGTAGGTTCAGTAAAAGTTGCTGTGTTCAAGTGTCTCTTGAGGCACCTGTTTTGGCACAAGTGTGCCCAGTAGCGTGGGAGCTCAGCTTCGTGCTCATGCTACAGTACTCTAGCACTGAGTGGATGTGGTCAGGGAGCACTCTAAAGACTTCATTTCCTAATGCTGCAAGGCTACTTCCACGTTGGTAAGTAGTGTTCCCTACTGAACAGGATGTGCAGGGCTCAGCAGTAGAGCCTGCATGCAGGATACGTTGAAGACAGTTTATTTTAGACTTGCTCTGGTTTGGGTTTAATGTAGAGAAGTCAGCTTTCCACTGAAGTTGTTCCTGAGTGTTTTATTTAGCTTAGTTTTTAACTCACTGTTAGCTTTGTCATTGCTCATTTTATGAAGTTGCACGTTTATGTAATGATTTTCTACTTCATTTACTTCCTTCTGTGTGCAACATTAGCATGAATGCTGTTAAAAAGGTCAAAACAAAAATACAAAGTGGCCGTCCAACACTGATGAGAGATTTGTCTTGGGTTGTTCTGTTGTTATTGTTTGGGTGTTTCTAGTGACTGTCATGTATTTGTCAGAAAGGGAGGAAAGAAATGAGCTGAAACTGGAGGACAGCTTCTTCTACAGCCTTATAACTTAGACATGTTATACATCAAACAAAAACTGCTTCTCACATTTACTTAAATTTCTGGATGAATGCTCAAGTAAATGAGATGCATTAAAAAATGGATTTAAAATCAGACTGCAAAGGCAGGAGAAGATCAAGCCATCTAATTCGTGGGATCTCAGAAGCCCTCCCTCAGTACTCTGTTGACTTGTGGCAAAGGAAGCCGTAGGTTTAGAAACCCAAGAAGTGTGGATGATACACTGGAACAGGTTGCCCAGAGAAGCTGTTGATGCCCCATAAAAGGAAAGATTCAAAGCCAGGTTGGATGGGCCTCTGAACAACCTGGAGTAGTGGGAGGTGTCCCTGCCCATGGCAGGGGCTGGAAATGAGATGGTCTTAAAGGGTCCCTTCCAACCCAAACCATTCTGTCACTGCTCTGGGAGAGTTCAACCAGATTTCTACAGATTTCTAGTGTCAGTGGTAGTCTGTAATTTAGGAACTGTTGGGATGTCATCTATGGTTAATTCAGTCTATTTGATCACATTAAAAATTCAGGGAACACTGAAATCTCTGAGCATAAATTACAATAAATGTTGCTATGTATTGATAAACAGTGCCTGATGATCAGTGTCTGTCAAGTCCCTGGCATACAAATTACACTACTTAATGTGTAAGAAACTTTTCCTGTTTCGTACATCAGTTGCCACAGTGTGACCTTCCTAGACCATAGCTGTTGGAATCACAGCAACTTACCCAAAGTTTTATTTTTGCAAGATCAGAGGGTTTTTGTTTTGTTGTGTAAGCCCTATTTTCTGAAATATATTCTCTTGTGATAGAGGTAAATGTACCGAATTTCATGAGAATGTTTTCCCTAAATAATATCTGCAGAACATGTATTCCATTCTTTGTTTCTTATTTTGAAGAAATTAAAGTTAAGAATTTGTGAGAAATTGAAGTAACAATGGAATCAAAGGGGGCAGATGAAAAAAGCAAGAGAGGGCAAAATAAAAAGCAAAGACATTGAATTTAAGTCACTAGAGTTTAAATGTGATCATAAATCCAAAATTGCCTGCACTAAGTTGGGATGCAAACATCTAAAGGGATCCTGATAAGAGAAACACTGGCAATTAAAAAAAAATCCACATAAAAAAGAGGCGGACTTTGGTCTGCCCTAACAGGATATTTTGAAATTAATAATATTCTATATTTCATGTGTATAAAACCATGGTTATAGTGATAGTGTAAGGGAAATCTTCAGGTGGTGGTTCTGGTAGCAATAGCATCAATACAAGTTAATGCAAACTTGAAACAGCTTCCTCAGGTTTTCATGTGACCTTAAAGACTTGTTCCACAGCAATCATAGAAAAGTAGTGTATTACTCCAGCTTTCCATACTGTCATTATGGTATATTTTCCTCTTCATTATTTGTTCATGTCTAAATGATTTCTGAATTACCTGATTTTTTTGTGCTAAAATCTACTGAAGGTTCGATTTGCTCACAAGGAAGTGACTGTAATGACAGGAAATTTTGCCTCTGCAATTGTGGTAAAGGAGGAGGTTTGCCTTGAAACAGAGAAATGGCTTCTGAGCTCTATATCCCTGTATCCCATGTTTGTGTTTAGCCTTGTTCATTAGAAGCGAGAGCATCTGTCCATCAGCAGGTGTTCAGCTGAAAGGATTCGTGGGGCAGATCAGAGAGAAGGGCCTAAACCAGGACATAAGGCCCTATTGCTTCATGAGAAACAGCTTTTTGGGCATAAAGTTACCTTTGTCATGTTTGATAGTCAGGAATCTTTCTGGTCTACCTGTGCCAGGTCGATGCTGTGGAAAGACAGCCCAGGAATTTTTTTGGTTCCATGTCCCCATTGTTACTGTAGGGAAGATCAATGGAATTTCTTCACAGGGAAAACCAACTAGATCAAGAGTAAACTGATGCCATTTGTACAAAAATTGTTTCTCTTTGTAGAACCTACTTTAGCCTGCTCCAGACCTCACTAAGCTTAGTAGGCTT
Organism: Dicaeum eximium; assembly: GCA_013396995.1. Taxonomy (NCBI): domain Eukaryota; kingdom Metazoa; phylum Chordata; class Aves; order Passeriformes; family Dicaeidae; genus Dicaeum; species Dicaeum eximium. The sequence continues at coordinate 384,023 of VWZP01003306.1, read as the reverse complement.
GAAAAGAAGGACAAAGACATGATGCTTGATTTTTTACAGATAGAGCAAGTATTTGTTTTCACACACAATTTAGCAATTACCAACAGAAGGTATATAAACAATGAAAATGCTCTCATTACATGCTATTAAATAGGCATTTGAGAATAGAAGTGCAGCCACTGCTGGCTGATACAGTGAGGGCAGGAATGCCCTGTGTTTTAGGATAATTGCTTTAATTGAACAGGTGCACCACAGCGCTGCAGCAATTTCACTACTTTGTGATCTCACTCTAAAGTTTACAAGTGGCTTTTATAATTTTCATTTCCTTTACTGGAACACCTCAAAGAAGCAACATGAACTGTGTTGAAAACATTTTCCATTATCTGCAAGTAGTTCTAAAGTGCTTTCTACTGTCCTTTCTGCGATGAATGCATTTTGGCTTGCTTCAGGGGATTTGCCTTGCAGAATTCCAGAAACCAGGAGCTGGAGTTGCATTTTGAGACACATTTACTGGTTGTGTGTGAGGTGTGAAGACTGGGAAAATCAATGCCTTCTGGATGGGTGAGGGGCAGTTTGTTATGCTAAAGCCACTCATTAGTGCTGAATTAAATGTTGTCATTCTGTTTCCAAATGTTAGATTGCAGGGGTTGTTTGAAGTGCTAGTGAAACTTTTTCCAGTTTCTATCATACCACTGTTAGTGATCGGGGCAAGCAGTGTGAAGGGATGAATGGTCGAATCTTTGTCAAAAGATTGCAAAGGGGCCAAGAGACCAAAAGTCTTTAGATTCTGAAGTCTTATTTGAACTAGTATGTATGCTTGTCATTCTCATCCTACATACAGCCCAGATGGAAATGAGTCTTCCTGAGATTAGAACAAAAGTTTTGAAAATCTCTGAGCAAAGAGGGGAGTCTGGGTTATTTCATGCTTCCTTATATTTCTCATGCTCCATTTTTTTCCATTGTGTCATGACCCCCATGACTATATCCCTAGTTTCATCCTACAGGGTGAAGTAGGTGAGTGCAGTCAACTTGTAAAGTCTTGAAGAGCTCTATCCTGGCACTGCTTGCCTGGAAAAAAAAAAATACTGCTCCTTTTTGTGTAAGTTTTTATCATGAAAAGATACTTATGGTAATCCTGGAGAGTGTAGTCTGCTATTCACAAAAGAATTAAAGATGCAATGGATGTCATTCCATATCAGTTATGTCACCCAGATTTTTCATCAATATATAATGAGAAAGTGAGCAAGAACTTCTGTGCCTTTCCACTTCTCCTTTGAGGTATTTAACTGTTGTACTTATTTTAACAAATGTTTGTGGATGGACAGCAGTTCATTGCATACTGACAGAGTTCATGCATTTCCTTCTCAAATGTCTTTCCTTTTAAGACTGATACTTTAAAAAAATCAAACAACCTTCTATTCCCCAAGTGGGGACATCTGTGACAGGAAGAAATAAAAAGGACAAATTTTATGCTTTGTCTAGCAGTTGATCCTGTCCTTTCTCAACATAGTGGTGGAGAACTCTTAGAGAGGGTGTTTTCTTCACACAGGTATTAAAGGCTGATGGGATTGAGGTGAGGATTGTAAACAGACTTGCATTACATTTTTGTTAGGGCTGACTGTGGCAGACTTGGTATGTGGTTATAGAGTTCATGGGGGCTGAGTGAACAGCAGGGAATTCCATTGTTAGGGTCCAGTACCCTGACTGGAAAATACTCTGGATAACCTTGAGAAATATGGTGATCCATCTTCCCATCAAAACTGGGGTAAAAGTTGATGTTCAAACCTGACTTTTTTTCACCAAAATGTCTTAAGGTGTGACTCTAGAGCCAATTTTTAAACCCTATCCTAATTGTAATCAGCCTTATTTAAGTCAAACTAAGTATGTTACTACTGAATTTTTGGAAACAGCTGTAGTAAAATGCAGGTCAAAGATATCTAGAAGTAAAGCATTTCACCTACAAACCTTTACAAACTCCTACAAACCTAAAAGTCCTTTAAAAAGGCAGGGAATGAATTGACACCTATGCAGTGTTATTCTCAAAGATGAGTGTTACTAAGTGTTACCAAGTGCTTCTTGATTTTTTCGAAGCACACAGAAATTATCTTTGCAAGATTGCAAGGTTCATAAACTGAGGTATCTCTTAAAGAGCAGCTACTCGACCCCAATTTTAAATTTGTTTCCTTTGCCTTGCTGGTGTGTTTGGTGCATTGCAGAGTTCTTGAGGTTTCCTTTAACTGTCTAATATACTTGCTTTTTTTTCCTCCTTTCCCCACTGTATCTTATAATTCTTGCCATAAAGTACATGTTCTTTTGCCCTATATACACAATTCTTGATTCCTGCTTGGTCACAGTATCACAGGATCTAGCAGGTTTTTTCAAAGAGTCTATGACATGGGATGTTGCTTTCTTGGGCAACCATGCACCAGTAACTAGAGAAGAGTTTTGCTTGTCAAAAGAACCCCTTTCAGGTTATGGATGGCTGCATAAATTCTCTTACTGTTTCTCGTTGCTGAACTAATAATACATTTTATTTCTACCTTTGAGTCAGTTTCCAAGTAGCAGCAGATGAAGCACAGCTTAATTTTGTCAGGGTATGATAGTTTCTATTACATTAACTTTCAAGGGAATAAAATTATTCTCAACTTACATTATATTTCAAGTGCAGCAAATTCAAAGAATTATTCAGTAAGAGATTAAAATAATGAAGGGGAAAAAACTCTGGCTGGAAAGTTGAGTATTGTTACCATATATTCACTACTGGGTAGTGTTTCATTAAAGCTAGACTTGATAATTTTTTTTTTTAGTTTCAGGTCAAAATAATACTGTTCTGAAGGCAGAGTTTTGGTGGGCTTTAATTTTCAAGTAAGCTGCCTGCATATGCATCTTATAAGATCTCTGAAGGCAACACCACTGTATCACAGGAAAAAACTACTAGTACATAGAGTAGGTTTTTGATAGGGGACATCGTAGCTATTTGTAGGGTAAACTTTGACCCCACATTTCAATTCAGGCAAGAATTTCAAAATAGTGATATTTCGCCTTTTAATACCACAGGGGAAGTAAGATGCAAGCCTTACATTCCTGCTTAATATTAAAGTTAACTCTTAATATAGAAGGCAGATCAATGTCAGAAAAAAAAAATACAAGCTTATAATTCAAAATATACCCACATTTGGTTTCCCATAGGTAACCTGATAGCATTTGCTGCTTGCTTCAGTAAACATTGCACCAAACTGCAGCATGAAAACCCCTGCTCAACAGCACGGTTCTTCCCTCTGTACACAGATAGAAAAGACAAATTAAATAGGGGAACCATATTGCATTAGAGCTTTATGAGATGTGTGTTGCAGAGCTTTTATTGCATCAAGTGGGATGTTAGATATATTTCACTTCCCTTTCTTATACAAATAAAGCTTTCTTTCTCATATATAAAAATCGATACAGTTAAAAAGAAATGCAGTTGAGGCTTCAATAAACATTGTAAAACCCCTTTCTCATTCCTGCTTAGCTAAGATCAAAGCTGCAGACTGGTGCAGATATTCCATACAGAAGTGGAATTACTTTATGTCTTCTTTTATCCTTTCAATGCATGTTTCTCACTTTTATCTTTAGAATTTCTTGAGTACTTGGGCCTCATACTTCCCATTTGCACAGGGGTGAATGAATGTAAAATTCATTGTTTATGAGCCCATGTGCATAAAAAAAGGTTATTTTTTATTTCCCATGCACTGTATGAAGGAACCCCTACCCTGTATGCAGTTCTGGTTTTCTCAGAAAGTCCTTTAAAAAGGCAGGAGTGTTCACAAAAGTGCAGAAAAAAACCAGAAAGAGTTCTACAATGTCTCCATTGTAGTGAGAAGAGTATTAATCTCAGTTTACAAACTGTAATGAAGGCAAAGCTAAGAGTCACTTCATGGGCATCTGAAGACCTTAGGGGACAGATTTCTGAGAGCAGAACAGATGCTCCTTTAGGATTGCAGAAATATAAGAAATTATATTATGGCTGGAAGTTAGAACTAAGTTAGTTCAAACAGAGTATAAAGAATGAATTCTTAAATTTTTCTTATGCCGTAAGTATTGTCTTTATATGCATATTTTTAAAGAACTACTTCAGTGCTTTTAGTTAATAGGGACTGAAAATAGAAGGTACTTGTTTGTTCCATTTTCTTTGATCTGAAACTGTGTGGTCAGACTGAAAGAGCTTTACAGCACTGTTAATACAGTTTCTTCTTTTGAAACTGTGCAGCAATTCATAGCTTTTTGTTTCTACTTTGTGCATGTCTGTCTATGAATGTTATGGAAGATCAGATGAGATTCTGAAAACAACATTGCAGCAAGTAGATTTTTTATCCCAGCATCACAAACTAAACAATTTTGCTCTTTTGAGTTAAATGAGAAATACACAGCTATTTTTCTTACTATTAACCTTCAGCATTTCATCAGAAACAGGTATTTTTCAGATTGTTTTTACCATGGGAACTGCAGCATTCACCTCTCCAAATACATTTTGACAAATATTACCCTGCTTTACTGTACTGCTAAGAGTTAGTTAACTTGAAATATCCTCATCTGCTCCCATGTTGAGCATAGCTCTTTATGATTTGCTGTGACAGAAAACTTTGTGAAAAATTCACAAACCTTGAAAAGATGGCAACAGTCCTCCAAGCAGTTTCATGAACAGAGACATATATGAACAGCAGACATATAATGAACTCAAGAGACTAAATGATAAAGTCCCTATTCTACAAGTTTGAATCAGCTTTTTCTGGGTAAACTTTGTTTCAAGTATCTCAGAGAAAAGAATGGATAAACAAAGTGTAGAAACAATTTCTTCAAAAAGGAATGGAAGACAAATAATTTAAGTATTAATCCTGGACTGGAGATACAGGTTCAGTTTCTTCTTTTATACATGGACTTAGGTGGGATCCTTGACAAGTTTTTTATTCTCCTTAGCTACATCTGTACTGTGCTTCTGACAGTGCATCCCACTGCCCACATCCTTTGTGTGCCTCAGAAACGTTCTAACTCTGTGTAGACCCTCAGTTTCCACATCTCCTGATCCTCACAGTGCAGGAGCTTAGGCACCCAGAGGAGCTGTGGTTCACTGCAGGCGAGTGCCAGCCAGGCTGCCTGACCCTGACCCTGACCAGCAGGCAGCACCGTGAAGCACAGTGAAGGCAAAGTGCAGAAGCTGTACCTGTTCCTCAGCCTCACATTGCTGCTCCATGGGGCTGTGGTTGTGAACTGCTCTGGGGCAATTAAGCTACCCTGGCTTGATGTATATTGTCATTGCGTTACTCATCAAATCATGGTTTTTGATGGTTTCACGCAACCATGAAATTACTGAGGTTGGATGGGACATCCAGGAGCTCTCTTGTACACCTAGAGCCAGGACCATATACAGGCACCTTTTGAGTAGCTCCAAGGAGACAGATTCCACACCCTCTCCAGGCAGCCTGTGCCAGTGCTCACACTAAAAAAAAAAAAAGCATTTCCTGATGCTCAGAGGCAGCCTCCTGTGTTTCAGCTTGTGCCTGTTGCCTCTGTCTCAAACTGTCACCCTAGTAACTCTGTGGAAGAATATTAGTTGTCTTGCTAGCATCATGTTTTTCATCTTAAAGGAAAAGAGAATTGAAAAAAATACAGTTCTAGATTTATTTTTGTAATTTTCTTAGAATAAGGACAGTAAAGAAATATCACTAATTGCTATCCTAACACCATGCTGACAAAATATCCTAAACATACCAATTAATTTTCTAATGAAGTCAGATCATGTGTTCAAATATATATTCTTTACTTCTGTCATTAACAGCTAAGTGTTCCATTTTTAATATTATTGCCTATTTGTCAAGACTCTAGGAATGAGTAGAATGTGTGAATGTGCTCTGCTTCCTGCACTGCAGTTTTAATATTTATTCTGAAATATCAGTTATGCTAAACATAATATCCTGAGCTATTTTCCCAGTATTTCTGTGGGCAATCTTTCTGCCTTGTTCTTAGAAATAAGGGAGATGGTTGTTATTTCAAGGTGATGAGCTGATTTCTGCTGAAGGTAATTTCTTCAGCACCTCAGGTTTTTATTATGAGGGGAAACAAACCAGCTGTCTTCTGATATTTAAAATGCATTTGAAATTTTTAAAATGTTTTCTTCTCTCTAGAAAATATGAAGGATATCCTTGTGATATATAGAACAAGAAGCAGAAGAATGGGCTCTGTATTTAAAATCTCTTTTTGGACTCAGGGTGAACAAAGAAGGAATTTTACTCTATGATATAGAGAATTCATCTTTCAAGCACCAGGAGCTACTCTGTTTACCATCTTATAAATGTAAACTCCTGATACTCTCATGTGGACTTCTTAACTGCCTGAATCAAAAGAGAAGTTATTTTCTGGAACAAGTTCTAAAACCTCCGGATAATGTGGTAATCCTGCTTTGTGGAGTAGAGAATTCAGAGATTCTTCATGAGATACTGACCTTAGCTAAAGGCACCAAAGAGATTTCTACTGATCAGAAACCTGAGGAATATATTTCTGTTGTTAAAGGAATTATTCAACCAGGTAATATAGCACTGCCTGTTTGTAATCCTTAGATCTCTTACCTCCTTTCAGCTCTTGCTATTTAGCCAAGATTTTGTCTACCAAGCAGAATATTGTGCTTCTCTTTTTGTTACATGCAAGGTGCCATTTTATTGGAATGGGATCTTGTGCTTGAGAAAGACATCCTGCAATTCAGGATTTTTACTTAGAGCTTAACCTAGTTTTGGATGCACATAAACAACCAAGAATATTCTTTTGAACACTGGGGTAGGGGGACCCCAGCTGAATGAGGGACCTGGCTGGATGTCCCTGCTGCCTTGTGCTTAAGCAGGTATGTTTAAATATACTATAGGGCTTTAAAACTTCCCAGAATATGTCTGCACACAGTCTGCCTATATGAGATAATTGTTTTCAAAAGAACATTTTAGACTCCTCCTCCCCAGCCATCTTCTCTTCACTATTGAGTAACCTTTTCCTCAGTACATATCTCAGACTTGACAATTTGGGCTCATTACAGTTGTCTGTTTTGGTTTCAGAAGGTAATGTTTGCAATTTCTGTCTGTGTCCAATATGTAGCTTCAGACTGAAGCTTCTTGGCAGATTTTTAATGGGATGAAAACAGAGGGTCTATACTCTGTGTGTGTGTGTGTGTGTGTGTGTGTGTGTGTGTGTGTATAGGAAGTAACTGTGCTTAGATACTATCAGTTGACACATGCACAGAATATTGCAAACCTTTCTGCAAAAATAAACAGTTTCCTTGAAGACACAGGAAAGTTCTGTGGTTAGGCCAGTGCATTCACAAGAACACTTATTACCTGTGCCCTTGGGACTTAGGTATAATGCCAGATGTTTAGTAGGTGTTCGAATGAACAGTGACCAATATCAGCAATTTCAGAGATTAGGGGTGTCTGTATATATGATACTCTTTTGTAGAATCCTGTTAAGCTCTTAGCCTTTGGGATACCTGTGGCAGGGATTTCGACAGATTGCACATCTGGGAAAGAAGATTTTTCCCCTTGTATTTAAAATTATTTGCTAAGGGGTTGTTGAGTATATACAAGGATTATTTTTCCCTTTGAGGATATTTTTTTTTTGCCTTTCATCAGGACCAGACACACAAGATTTCCCATTTCTCTTCATATAGATCATTGTCTTCAATCCCTTTTGTTTTCAGTGCTCATCCCTAGACCCTTATATTCTTGACCCTTTTAGAGATAGTGATGAAAACATTTTTGTGTGTATTCTTCATGGTTTTTAGTTCCTTTTTTCCCACTGAACTGCTCATTACTCTTAACTTATTCTTCCAAGCATTTGTAGCTTGTTGTCTCCTCAATATTGACAAGAGCTGTCACTCTCCCAGTCTAAAAACTCAATAATGTGCTTTAATTATAATGGCCATACCACATGCCTTCCACTGCAACTGAATTCTGTTAATCCCTTGGGACAGCGGCCCTTGAGATCCTGGGACTAATGGATGCCAGGGCTCAGGAGTGGGCTGCAGGCAGTTAGAGCAGCTGAAGATGGATGCTAAATCAGGTTGTTATCTCACAGTTTAACTTTCTCCCAGAGAAAGTTAACAATGGCATAGCATAGGTGCTAGTAGTCACCACCCTTCCACTAGAGATTTCCTCATACTCAGGAGAGCTCATAGGCAAGTTCTTAGCTGTCTCTTCTCTCCTAGGTGCTGTTCTCTTTGCTCTATCCCTACAACCTGAGATGGAAGAAGTGCAAAATAAGTCTCCTTTTATATGCCCCCACAATTATTTCACCTACCAGATGGTGCTGGTTTCATCTTTTTGGAGCAGACAGGGCTTTATCTGTTAAAACTTCCTTCTGGCTCTAAAGTAGTATATATGCCAAACATTCTAGGTAAAAATGAAAAGTAATGAAAATGTTGAGTAAAACTAAATAAAACAGAAGATGCAGGGGTTTTTTACTCAGCAGAGAGCTTGTTTGTGAGTTTGAAGAGTGACCTTTCTAACACATATTTCCAAGATGCTGACAGACTTTATTATATTCATCTTCTGCATGAAGAAGAACACAAATATTTTTATTGTTATCAAAAGATTCCTTTTGCAGGATTTGTTTGTAAAATATTTCACTGTTTGAAAATGCCACATTCAGATTCCGAGTTGGTTTTAAATTTTGTAGACCCTGTGCCTATTGTCATAAAAAAGATAACCCCCAGAGAAAGAGGAGAACACTCAGAAGTTTTATTACTCTGTGTTAACATCTAAGATGGCCCATTGAGACTCTAGAATTCTGACTTTTCTTTATCAGCTTTTCCCAATATTGGTGAAAGTAGAATTAGGAAATAAATTTTGCTTGCATCTGTCCTTTCCTTCTCCTGTGTCTTTCTACTAATTGTCCTTGGTCTGCTTAACTGTGTACCCATTTTTTAGATTAAATTGACGTATTTCAATGTATTAATTCAGTATCCTGGGGTACTAAACATAGCTGGGGTTTTTCTGTTTAATCCTGAAACACTTCAAATTCAGGCAAGCATGTGTTTATGTAAAGGATTTGTAGATAGAGATTTGCATCTACAGGTACTTAACTTAGATCTTTAAATGTCTTCAATTTCTCCTGTAGTTGTCCCCAGTATTAATGGTGCAAAAAAAGAATAGGTCTTATCTAATACAAATAATTTTCTGTGACACTGTTTCCAAAGTGTGCTGACACTTTTATTAGACTTTTGGTGAGATTTCTTGGTACAGCTCAGGAGTTTTAAGTATCCATTAGTCTGCTTGTGGTTTTATTAGGTTTCATTTTTTAAAGCTCCACAAGAGCAACTCTTGTCATTTCCACTTCCAGCCTTTTCCCCAAGCAGTGACATTCCTTTTTTTCTTTTAATGCCAAAATATGAAGAGAATTTACTTCAACAAAATTTCATAGTTGGGAACAGCTAATCAAATCTACATGTACCCATTCATTATCTGCTCTTGTATTAAAAAGTGAGAGGTACATAAAGTAACATAACCCAACTAGAAAATGGTACCCAGAGTCTTTGACAGCCCAGGAAAGATTCTCAGAACAAATGTGTAACTTTTACCTGAGACAACAATATGCTATTAATTTCTGACTGTTTAACTAAAAGGTATTCCATGTATCTGCACACAGTTTTAATGACCAAAAAGAGTAATGTAAAGAAAACTACTTTTGCAAGTAGTACAGTATAGATGTGGACAAATGAGATACTAGCATAGGGTGTTTTCTCTAATAAGTAAATGTGGGAAAAGCAGGCTGGGAGTTAAAACAGGGCTTATTTCATGCAGATCTTCAGACCACTTCAAATACTGAGGGGCTAATTTCCATTGTGCAGACCACAGAAAAGAGAAAGAAATAATTATTCTTTTATAATAACTTTAATGGATCTGTTTTCTGTTTAATTTCTAGTACAGTGGCATCAATTTTATTGTAATTTTGTATAACATTGAATACTGAGGTCATGTTTCACATTTTGACTTCACTGCTTTACTTGTTCTCCTGTAAAATGCCCTTCACATTGGTACTCAAATACAAGTAATGAATGCCAGTGGATTTCCTTAGGCTGTGAGCAATACTTGTGCTGATGAGCTAAACCTCTGATTTAAGACTGCTTAAGGAACTGATTTAGGAACTTTACCATTGGCTTCAGTGGGCAAGTGCTTCACCTAAATTTTGACACTGACTTGGAGTCTATGAGAAAATTAAGCAAAAGTACTAAAAGAACCGAAAGTTGAAGAAGAAAGAAAATTACTAGAATTTTTAGTCTTCTTTGTTTGTGAATACTAAATTGTGTGTGTGTGGGGGACCTAAGTCTTGGTTGTAAGATTTCTCCCCTGAACATGCAAGATTGAGTAAATAGAGAAAGGTAAGTGGTGGTGGTTCTGGCCTCGTTCACTGTCAGGAGAGGTTTCAATAAATGAGACCACATGGTTGTGGCTCTGTTTACTCCTCCCCCAATGTATTTATTTACATTCAGACAATGCATACCACTGCTGGTGTTTTAAGGTAGTGATGTCATCTGCTTATTGCAGAGCACCTCAAATGCCATTTAATTTTGTTTATTTTAAGGATAATAACCTGTGTGACTGTATCATAAGCACAAGAGCAGAAGGGACATTTTGTTAGTTGGTGTGTGCTGCAGTATAGCTCTCATTTCCATTTTGCCCTGCCAATGAGTCTTTGAACTGCTCTGCAGGGACTGCTAAAATTACCAGAGTATTACATCTTCCTGAGATGCTGTGCTTCTCCATTCCACACAGAGGGATGCCAGTGCAGTGATGGGGGTTAGTAATGACTGCCAACAAAAAACTGGCTTGTGGCACTAACTTCTTTCATCTGACGTGAGATCCTGGCTATTTCAAAGCAGAAGAGACGCTGAAGTGATTGTCTGGAGGTGGCAACCCCAGATAAGATGTTGAGACTGTCATCCCCTGTAACTTAAATGGTTTGACTTCTTTGCTATTTCCTCTCCTTTTTCTGCAAAATTCAGAGGAGACTTTACTTGTTAGGGTTTATTTGTGAGGTTTGTTAGGTTTCTTAGCAGCTCATGTTCTAATCTATGTAGCTAGTTGTGGTAACCTGTACCCTTGGATTCTGAAGTATGCATCATGTATGTGATGTTTTTTCCTCTTATTTTTGACAATAATTGGATGAAAAGTTATTACACCTGGAAATGTGAGTGCACTGACCTCTTAAAGTTTTTTGGCGTGTTTTTTAAAGAATTTTTTTTTCGTTTTTTTAGCATTTTTAGCAGCATTTAGGACAAATTCATTAAAATTTTAGTTAATAATAAAAGTCAGATGACTACAACATAGGCATTATTGCAACAGCATGTACTAACTTAACATACTGCAATTTTACTTGTTTATTTAATTTGTATTTTTTTATTTTAGAAATAAATTAATGCATTTATCATTTTTAGTCTGCTCTTTCAAGGTTTGAAATGGACATCATCCAAATTTCTATATTGTTTATGGCCCAGTCATCATCAGTCAGTATTTAATTGCAGTTGTGACACTGTTTCTCAAGCTGACAAATAATTTAAGATTCCCAGCAAGTACTTTTGCAGGTAATGCTGTAAAATGTCTGTGTGAATCTTTAGTCATATTTGTCCTTCATGTAATGTATCATTGAGTCCAACTGAGTCTTGCACTGTGGTTACCAGTCACCATTACTGAAAAGTTGTCATTGGAAGGCATCTAGAGAAGACCTCTGTAAAGGTACCCCTTGTATATTTTTTTGCACACAACTGTTCTTATAGCAAAATTGCTATTTGTAATTTCACCATAATGTTACTTCTGTTAGATTAGTGCCATCTTCTTGGAAATGGGATAAAATAAGGGTTGTTTTGCAGTCCAGACTAAAGAAATTGTTACTTATCCCTGAAAAAATGAAGTATAACACCTATTTAATTCATAGTAGAAAAATAGAATCAGATTTTGCTCTTGGTAGGATCTCTGTGTACTTACTTAAAAGGCTATGAGTCCACAACTTGGTCCTGAAAATGTTAATAAAATATCTTACAGGGCACAGGCTGAGAGAGTTGGGCCTTGAGACAGCTGAGAAGGGACCTCATCAATGTCTATCAGCATCTGAAGGGAGAGTGTCAAGGGGATGGAGGCAGGCTCAGTATGCCAAGCAGTAGGACAAGAAGCAGCGAGCAGAAACTGATGTTCCACCTAAATGTGAGGAAGAACTTCTTCACTACACGGGTGCCTGAACACTGGGACAGATTGCCAGAGAGGCTGTGGAGTCTCCCTCACTGGAGATGTTCAGGGGCTGTCTGGATGCAATCCTGTGCCATGTGTTTCAGGATGACCCTGCTTGAGCACGGAGGTTTGGCCCAGATGAGCCGCAGTGGCCCCTTCCAGCCTGATCCATTCAGTGATTCTGTGTTGGATGCTGTTTAACGTCTTTTTTCGTGGCATTGAGTACACCCTTAGCAAATTTACTGCTGACACCAAGCTGTGTGATGCAGTCAACATGCTGGAGGGAAAAGATGGCATTTGGAGGGATCTTGACAGGCTTGAGAAGTGAGCCCACACTCATGAAGGCCAGCAAGGCCAAGTGCAAGGTCCTGCACATGTCAGGGCAGCCCCAAGCACAAATACAGTCTGGGTGAGGAATGGTTTGGATGCAGCCCTGAGGACTTAGAGGTGTTGGTTGATGAGAAGATCAAAACATGAGCTTACAGCCCAGAAAGCCAACCACATCCTGGGCTGCATCCAGAGCAGCGTGGGCAGCAGGGCCAGGGAGGGGATTCTGTCCCTCTGCTGTGCTCTGCACTGCTCTGGTGAGACCCCTCCTGCAGTGCTGCACCAGCTCTGGAAACTCTCAACATATGAAGAACATGGATCTGCTTGAGCAAGTCCAGAGGCCATGAAGATGCTCAGAGTACTGGAGCACCTCTGCTGCAGACAGGCTGAAAGAGCTGGCATTGTTCAGCCCAGAGCATAGAAAGTTCTGGGGATAGGACAGGGGGGAATTGCTTTGAACTGGAGGAGGGTAGGTTTAAGTGTGACATAAAGAAGAAATTCCTTACAATGAGGATGGTGAGGCACTGGAATGGATTGCTCAGAGAAGCTGTGGATGCCCCATCCCTGGAAGTGTTCAAGGCCAGGTTGGATGAGGTTTGAGCAGTCAGGACTAGTGGAAGGTATCTCTGCCCGTGACTAAGGGGTTGGAGCTAGATGTTCTTCAGGGTCCTTTACAAGCCAAACCACTCTATGATTCCGTGGTAATGTCTGTAACCAGATCTATTGTATTGTCAAACAGAGCACTGAACAGTTGTCTTGTCTTCCAAACTGAAATGTCTGCATCCATTTCACTTTCTCACTTTACTGCACATGATTATATTCTCTTTCCTCACTCCCAACTCCTCTCCCATTGTTTGCAGTATTGACTTTCAGGGAAACTTCTTCCTCAAGTACACATTTCTCACCAGCTCTGGTAAATTGAAAAAAAATCAGTTAAAGAGACATTTACTGAAAAGGGGTAAATACAGTTGCATCTGAAGATCTCTCTAGGCTTGTTCCTCTGTCCTAGCCCTTGGATTTGTTCTATGATTTTTTTTTCTATCTGCAGAATAATTGCTTTAAATAGCTTTATCTTACTTTTAAAATACATATAGATTTTCATCTAAAAAAAAAGTAGAAATCAGTGTGATGATATTATCTTCTTTCTTATTTCTTATTTTTTCCTAGATAAACCATGGGATGAAAATCCTCGAAACTCTGTGTCTTACATCTGTGAAGCAGTTATTGCAGATGGTGAGTTGAATTCCCCTGCATTTCAGAGAATAAAGCCGGTACTTTTCAGAAAATTTAATTTGTTCTCTTAGATCTGGTTAGACATGAAAGGCAATAAACCACCCCTACCATGGCATACAGTTGTGTAGAGGAACAAGCCTTGTTCTCAGACATCCACCCCCCAACATCAACACCCACACAATCAATGAGGTGTGAAAAGGGGAGGAGATACAATAGGGTTGGAGTTTTTTACTGTGATTTCAGTGTAGAGAAAAAGGAAGACATGGAGAGCTTTCCTTTCCTGTTCCCAGCATGAGGAGTTTTGCTTGTAAGAAAGAGCTGATTTAGAATTTCATTTACATCAGTCCTACTCACATCATATTTGCAGCATCATTCACTGACAGCCAGTGGCTGGGAGAAGATCAGCACCACACCTTCAGCCCTTGTTGACATTTGTCATTTTGGTCTATTTGTAGCTGTGAAAGTTTATAAAGTGTTTTAGTAGGAATTAGAGATTGGCAAAATCTTGCTTTTAGTAAAAAGCTGCATAGCATGTTTCCTGTCCTCAGTTCTTAGAGAACTTTATTTCTGGGTTGACACTGAAGCAAAGTGGCTTAATAGCACCAACATGCTTACCAATAGAAAGGGACTAGTAAGTTATTCCAGAATTCCTGGCATAGCAGTTCTGTGCTGCTGGACTCTGAGGTTAGAGGTTCTCTTTCCTATTCAACCCCCTTCCATATTCTGATAACGGTCTCCTTGTGAGTCTCTTGGCATCTTGGGTGTAATGGTGTCATCTCAAGCAGAAAGCTGCTGTACAGCTGCCCTAGTTTATCACTGGAGACCTATAATAAAGGTTTCTATGGATGTCTCTTCTGGTCCTGTGTTGAATGTGCCATGGGTCAGTGCACTGAAGAGGTGTGTTGGTATAAAGAAGGCTTTCTGGCTCATCATCCAGGTGCCAAATAAGTTGACCCCACCATTTCTCTCATTCATGACTGTTACATCCAAATAATGAGACAGTAAAATAGGGAATGGTTAGAGAAAAGAGTCCCAAAAAAAGAAAGGACTGAGGATATGGTCCTCCAAGCTACTTCTGTTTTCTTATGACTGCTTGAAGAGCAGCTTTAAGTCCAAGTTTACTGTCAACTGAATGATTGATATTGAAATAAAGTGATTTCGGGATTTTCCAGCAAAGAAAGTCTTGCATTAAAAGCAAAAGTTTCACTTGAAACCTTTGCAGAATTTTCCTGAACAGCCATTCTCAGTCAGCTTTTGGCAATCATCCTGAAAGCACTGACTGTCTGTGGCCTTTGCTGGTTAATGATGTCTGGTTATTGCTAAGAGGACCAAAGAGATCATCCATTGTTGTCATGAGTGAAAGAGCCAGTTAGAAATTAGGGATTCCCAGTAATGGTATCTTGTATCTGAGGTTATGGCTGACTCCCAGGCAAGTGTAAGAGAATGTGTGGTCAACATTCCTTCTGTAGTGATGCAACAGGGAACAGTTACCTGATAGCACTGCAGAGCTTTGGAGGGAAAAGTAGCCCCAGAAGTGAAACAATTGGAACTTCCCAGATTCAGTGCGTCAGTCTTTACAAAGCCAAGAAAGGCAGGGTGGCAGCTGCCAATTAGCCAGTCTTTGTGCCTTCCAGAATGTAGGTGAATCTTCAGGTAAACAGACAGGGTTTGACTTTGGAAGAATTGTGAAAAAGTGTTTTCCAGGGACTGTCTCATCTCTATGCTTCTTCCTAATAAGAAGCAAGTGTATAATTAAATGCTAAATTGTATGAAAGACACAGAACAGAAGTGTCAGTAGAAATTATAAGCCAAGAAAGGGTTTTTGCCAAACCCCTATAAATTCCCAAAAGAATGGCACTTTAGGTGAGGTCTGAAGTGGATAGTGTCTTGCTGAAAGCTGAAGTTTGTTTTGTATATACAAGCATCGTACAGAAGGAAGGACAAGCTGAAAGAAGGCGGAATTTTAGCTTGAACTGGGATGAAAGTTGAACAGAACAGAAGTATAAATCTAAATGAGAAATCTAAAGCAACAAGTGTGGAAGGAGCAGTGAGCGGATGATGGGACATATTAAAAACAAGATCACTAAAAAAATACCCCTATATTCATTAAAACAAAGATAGACAGGGAATGAGCAGGTGCTAACAATCAATAAGAAGTGATTGACTAAAGTGAATTGTGCAAGGCCTTGAGGAAAAAGGTCAGACAGTACATTGGAAAATGGAAAAACAATATGATCACTGAAATCCTTTGGGGAAATATGAGCTACAAGCAGATGTGAAAACAATTGATTTGCTGCTGAGTGAGGGAAAAGATCCAGTTGTGGAATGCTAATGTTCATAATATGAATATATGAGGACTCAGTCCTGTAGATAATAACAGAATAAATCAGCTCTTCAGCCACTCACAAATGTTTATATGTGCTTTCTTTATTTTTGGTTTCTGTGTAAGAAAAGAGGACTTGTTAAAATTACTGTGGAGACGTATTTGAGAATATCCCTTGTGGTTCCTCAGGAAATTTTCTGTTCCCCAAAGAATCTTTATTTATAATTTGTACCAAGGTAGAAAAATGAAGCAATTGTACTAGGATCTGGGTATGCAGCCTTGTCACCACAGTATAAAATATGAATGCATTATTGTGGAACTGCAAAATAGAGCTAAACTCAGATTTAGGTACCCATTAGGTGATAATCAGCTTCTGAAAAGGCTCCTCCCCTTCTCTGAAACAGCTTTGTCCTTTTTAACATTTGCCACTAAAGCTTTTATCCTAGCACTAATTAACTGAAGCAATTAGGGTTGGGCAAGTGGAGCACAAAAGGTAATTTTAAAGGCTGATAGCTGTCTGCCTATTAAGTTTAAGAGCAGATATATTTTGGTCCTGCTCAGAGGTCTCATCAAGGTAAGATGTATGTGCATACATGTATATCTGTATCCTTTACCAAACTAAACTGAAGAAAGGCCAGCATTTTTTAACAAAACAAATGGCATCCCCTCTGCAGATAAAGAGCTCTAAGAGTACCTCTGCTATGCTATTCCTTTCCTATAATGCTATCCTATAAAGTCACATTTTAATAAAATTGTCTAAATGTCTATTCTGTTGGATTAAAGGATGTCTTAAAAGATGAAGACCTCAGATTACCTTCCATCTCTAACAAAAGGGAAATAATCAGGAGTTAGAAAACAAGCATGGATGTGTCTAAAAATATCACTCTTGATTATGTTCCCAGGAAAGCAGCGTACCTTTTAGCCCACTTTAAGGGTCAATAGATTTTAGCAATTTCAAACTAAAAGTGGGAGTAAATTGCAAAGGAGCCTGTCCCCAGTGAGTCAGTCCTGCTGACAACTCTTTTTTTTTTCCTTCTTTAATACCAAACGTGTCTGGCATGAGTCTTTCTGCTGACAGTAGCTGAGGCAGCATGGCACAGGAGACATGTGGTCTCTTAGACAGACAGAGCCCATGTAATTTAGAGCTGTACAGATCAAGAACAGCATCATAAATTTAATCCAGACACTGATAAGAGCCCTGTGTGGGTATTGAAGCTCTGCTGTCATCCTGAGACTCAGACACCCTCTTTGGTAAATGACCTGCTGCAGTCCAAGCTAGCTTCTTTTACCAGATTGATTTAAGGGATGCTGTAACATGGAGTATATTGTCTTGTGTCAGTAACTATTTTGATGCTATTAATGATGTGTCTGAGCAGGGTGAAGGCTGAGAATGCCTGCTACCAGTGCCTCTCAGCCCAGCCTCTCTCAATGCAGTTGTTAAAGGACTTCAGTTATGTTAAGCTTCATGACCTTCCATCCATGTCTATTTTGATGACTTTAAAGAATAGTCTTCATAAAGAGAATAGCTTCAAACATGGCCAAGAGGGGAAAGTTTGGCTACTCAGTCCGTGAGGAATTTCCTCATTCCTTGAGGGTGATACCTGTAAACACTTAAACCCCTTTTCAGCTTGAATGTTGTGCCTCCCTGAAGTATGTTTTGATTCTCAGACACTCCTCTCTGTGTCCTTTTATATGTGTGTATTTCTAAAGGCAGCAGTGTGCCACTTCTGTGTCCAAGCACAGTGTGCAGTTTGAGCCAGGCCAGTTATAAGAGGCTTGAATTGGAGTTTAGAGATAAAGGAGCCAGTAGGCAGCTGCAGTGGGCCCCTTTGCAATAATAGAAGGATTTTATCAGACTAACAAATTTTGGAGGTTTTACAACCCTGGATGCCTCTGCTATCAGTCCTTTTGTCTTCAGTGGTACTTCGAGTCAGTAGCAGGAGGATAGCCTGTCTCAGCTGAAGCAGCACATCTCATTTTGGGCAATGTTTAGTGCTGTATAATCCTTCACTGAAACAGAGGTAAGAGGTGTGTGTGCTGATAGCACAGAGAAATGGAACAAAAACACCCAAATGTTCTTACTGTGATAGAACTCCAGTAACTCTGAAGTGGATGGAAAGACTCTCTAATAAAACATTAAGCTTCAGTAAATGAGAACTTCTGGTACTCACAGAGGGGCAGATTTGAGTTTGCTTCTCCCTGGAGAAGTATGCAAAATCCAGAAACTGGAAATAACAGACCTGGGCTTCATCAACTGCTCTGCTCAGCACCCAAATGACCTCAGGCAGGTAGCTGTTATTTCCAAACTAATCAGTATGCCTAGTAGAAACTTTTTGGGACAGTCTTGCTGCGTGTCAAACTCATCAGAGTAGTCACGTTCCTAGTGCTGCTGGTAAAGCTGAAAGTCATGGATTTCATTGCAGAAAAAAATACTAGCATTAATTGGTATGCAGTAAAAGATAACATCAGTCCCAAAAATGATCTAAATATATCCATCCTAGCTAAAGCACTGACAAAATCAAACATTTATTCCAAATCACAGTCCAGTTAGAACAGGATCATTCTAATAATTTTAAATTCCCTCTGAACACAGAGTTACAATCACATGGAAGTATATATGAAAAGAAATGCCTACATTTTCATGCAAGTTATTTCTTAAAATTTGTTGATTTACTCATGGTAAATGGCCTTTTGCAGTTTGGGGAATTATTAGAAGGCTTTTGTTTTTACTATCAGATCCAAAAAGGCTACACATAATAAGATTTTCATATTCTCTTTAGTGCATTCATGATGACTCCATTAAGCTACAGTTATATCAGAGTGATAAATTGTTGTGTACAAAAACATACCTGATAATAAAGAACAGATGAACATGTACCTGCACAGCAAATCAGTCTTTGTCTACATGTTTATAGTAACTCAGAAAAGAATGATGTGGGGGGTTTCAGGGATTGCTGTTATGGGAGAGAAATAGATGTTAATGAAAATTGCAGCACCATTGGTTGCTAAGATGACATAAACACCAACTTATATATAATATTTAGAAAAGAAAAAAATGTTCTTGATAGCTTTAAAAAGAGCTGTCAGTTTTACAGTTGCTTGCTTATTTGCAAGGAAAGTTGTACACCATAAAGTAATAGAAATATTTTGGAGACATGGGGAAAATAGGCCAACTTACAGAAAGCTACTGTTTTTGACAGAAAAACTCAACCATGCAGGAGAAACTGGGGCTGAGGATGCTTTTGAGAAAAACAAAAATAACTGTCAGTGTATTTGCAAAAGATAGTTGGTTCAACATAGAGAGGAGCATTTTTTAAAGCTTGTTCACTAATAGATATGTTTATCTTGGTTTGGAATTTATTCATTAGAGAAAACAAATGAAAGAAATTAAGACTGAAGTCAGATGGTTTTTTTTGTTTGAGTATGTATTAATAATTTTCTGTGATTTTTGGAAACCTTTTCATTCCCAAGCCTTCTCTCACCATTGTAAAAGAAAACTTCAGCCGAGCAGAAAAGGGGATTTGATTTGAAATAATATCTTGAAGAGTGCTTATGGTAAAAATGGGTAAATCCCATGTTCATGCAAGGAACAAGGAAGAAAGCCCAGTGTGGTGAATGTTTTCTGCCTCCCTGTTTCTCATAGCCTTTCTCAGGTAATTTATAGAGCAATTTGTGCAGTTAGAGGCTCCCTTTCAATCCCACTCTGCTGCAGTCCCTGCTGAGCTCATACAGCATTTACAGATACCCACACTTTAACAGGATTATCTTTCATAAATGCCTGTGATAAGCTTATGGTGGATTGCAAGAAGAACATGATGTGCATATGTCTTTTTTTCCTGTTTTTTTTCCACATTACAGGAGGTTAACTTCATTTTTTTTTCTGTATGGTTCTTCTTTAATCCATATTTCTGCTGGGCACTCACAGAACTGTTTGACTTCAGGCTTCTGAATTGCAAAGAAGTCACTTATACATGGGAACCTTTCCAGTTATACCTCACAGAACCCAGTGGCACCACCTCTCTGCCTCACATTGTGCTGGAAAGTGGGCCTACCACATCACAGAGGATGCCTGCTGCACTTGAAGGATCTGCTGTAATCCTCTTTTTTTTTAATCTTTGACATGGGAACACCCTGCCTTTTCTTTCAGGTGGCAAGGTGCCACGTGTGCTAAATTACTCTTCCATTCCTTGTCATCTGCCTAGCTTGATTTACCCATATTTCTCATTCTCTTGTATAATGTGTGATCTAGGGCTAATTGAGGACCTCTTTTGTACCACAGTTTCAGTTCTTCAGCTGGCATTGCTTTAGCAAAACTTGATGAAGAACTAAAATTTGTAAAGCTAGCAGGCATTTTGCTTTTGTAAAACCAGCCTAATTTTGACTGAGAGACTCATTTCATGGGTAGCCTTAGAAAATACATAAATCTTTAATAAGTTTATTTTCTGCTATTTTTAATGCCCTAAATCTGTCACATACATTGTGGACTCAAAACATGTAGCAGCTACCAAGTAATCAAAGACAGAGAACACTTCTAATTCTCATGCAGGCTGCAGTGAGGATAACTAAAGAGTGTATTTGAAAGGTTAGAATTTGGGGGTGAGGGGGAAGTTGGATATGGCAGGGGTGTTGCTCAGAAGCCGTGGTGAAGTATTAGTTGTTGAATACACAGGAGACTTGAGGCGCATTATGAAAATTTCTCAGGTTATGTAAAGGAATACAGTTTCAAAGTCATGTCATGAATTTAGTTCAAAATGTTCAATTGAAAGCAATAATGTGTTCCAAAGGGTCTTATGTAAAATATACCAAGTTGATGTATTGAAGTTACATGAATTAGGAGAGAACACTGAAGTGAAATTGAAAACATCAGTGCTGTTCCCAATTAAGTCAAAATAAATGTGTGTTATATTTTAGTATTTAAAATTAATGTAAATTTAAGATCCATCCTTTCGATGTGGCCATGAGCAGCAGGTATTTGACAAAAGCCAACAAAAGTAATCTGATGGAAATTAAGCATTACCCTCTATAATAGATGATAATTCCCAGTAGTACTTCCTTGATTACTCAAGGGAAGATTGTAATAGAGTTTTCCTTTCTTTTTAGGTTCTGGCTCATAGTGTTGTCTATGCATCATTGGTTATAGTTAATAATTTCTTATACTTTGATCCTACAAGAAAGGGTCCGGTTTTATTCATCAATTATTTTAACTGCTACATTTTAAAAACCTCACTAATAGGTCACCATTATATGAAACATTAAAAGAACACATTCACCAAGCAACAAATACCCTTTAATAAATCCTCTCTCTTATATAGTCCAGCTTGATAATGATGTTCCTTTTATGTTTCTTCTAAGATAATCCTCACCCTCAGTTGTAAATTCTGAATTTTTCTTAGAGCCTCAGGAACTGGTGGAGCTCCTTAGCCATTGCTTTCAGGTTAAAACCAAGAGTGTAATGAGGAAAAATAATGAAGATGTCCAAAATTTAAATGTTCAAAAGACTTGAACATCTGGCAACACCTTCTGCTTATATAAAACAAATATTGTCTATCATTGCTCCATTTGTGTTACTACAGTCCCATTATTGTAGTATTAATATCTTTATGAGCTATTTTGTTTCAGTTGATGCCAACAAGCCAAGGCTTGCTTAATCTCTGGTATATTGCTGGTTCAGCATTGACAAATAACATTTCATATTATTCAACAACTCATGTTGTTTCATGTTCCACATTTTAGGACAGATCATGTGCAACTGCTTGTAGGAATTTGAGGGCTGCAGATGGTGGCTCCAACTTTGGTGACTGTATGTAGTGATAATATAGATCCCTGTGATTCTTGGACTGTTGTATCTGGTTCATTGATTGTCAGGTAGACCTTGCATTTAGTGAAAGAGGTCTTGCTTGATGGTTTTTAGTGAATAAATTGATAGCCACTTTCAAGTCAGCAGGGGAATCCTAATCCTCTTAAATATCCAAGTCTTTGACATAAGAGCCTCATTTCTTAATTGTCTATTACTGGGATAGCTGTGCTATCACAGTAGTGACTGGGTTGAAGTTCTGATACTGCGTTTAGATGTCACTAGGCATAATAAAAATATTAAAATGCAAACATTAATGGGTAAAAAAAAGTTATTTTAAACCAACTTGTTAGCAATAGGATTAATGTTCTCAGTAGATGAATTATTGGCACTAAAAGGTGAAAGTGACTACAATCATCTTTGATAAGTAGAGTGCAGACTGTAGAAATAAAGCTGTCATGAACTTTACATAGATTAGAATGCATCTTTATGATCCTTGAAGAACAAACACTGACAGATGGCTGACATCTGAGAATCCAGTGCCTTCCAGAGTTGTTATTTATTCCTTTTATTTTGTCAACCTGATAGTGGAATGTTTCTTGTCTCTGTGAGACTCCTTTGCCTAAAGTGGCGGGAAAAAAATTCAGAAGCAGCATGTACATCATATGAGTTATCTCCTGAAGTGAATTCTGTGTGTGTAAGTGTAAGGTTTATGAGTAACTTAAAATGTGAATACATTCCCAAAATATGTGCTGTGGGCGTACATAATCACAGAATCATAGAAATGTTTGGGTTGGACAGGACCTTAAAGACCATCTAGTTCCAATCCCCTGGCCATAAACATCGACATCTTTCACCAGACCAGGTTGCTCAAAGCCCATCCAACCTAGTCTTGAACGCTGCCAGGTATGGGGCATCCACAACTGCTCTGGGCAACCTGTGCTGGTCTCACCACCCTCACTGCAAGGCAGTTCTTCCTAATACATCTAATCTAAACCCACCCTCTCTGAGTTTGAAGCCATTTCCCCATGTCCTATCCCTACATGCCATTGTAAGGAGTCCCTCTCCATGTTTCTTGTAGGCCCTGTTTAGGTACTGTAAGGCTGCTGTAAAGTGTCATAACTGTTTTACTCAGCAAGAGTTCAGGCCTTCATTTTTTTCTGAATGGCAGTGCTAAATAAAGTCTATTTTTCACAATGATAATCAGAGAAATTATTGCACTTATATTCTGAGCTGGATTAGTTAAACTGCACTGAACAGTGTATGGGTTCTCATTCAGAAATAGAATAGCCTTTGTTCACTGTTTAATTTTTACAGTAAATTAAAGCAAATAGAATTAATGCTACTTTAGTAATGTACATCTACATGTAGGTTCAGTATAATTTTAACAATCTATGCTGAATTCACAGCTTTAATTCAGAATTATTTTGCCTTAAAACCATGAGAATATAAGCAGGAGTAGGATGGGCCAATTTTACTAGGTAGTGATGGTCATTGAACCTGCTTAACTTAGATTAGATGTCCAAGGAATCTTCAGCTTCTTCAAGGAACCATGGACATTTGACTTTTTTCCTTTCCCTTTCCCTTTCCCTTTTCCCTTTCCCTTTCCCTTTCCCTTTCCCTTTCCCTTCCTTTCCTCCCCTTAACAATTAAAGCATATCCCTGTAGAATCTTTTTTAAAAGATTCTACAATAGGATGCCATGGCATAGCTGCACTTAGCAGACACATTTATTATAGAGGTACTTTATTAAATCTATGCCTTAAGCAAGCCAAGATTGGTAAGGCAAGGAAACATTCTGTATCAGATGAACTGGTGCATATGGGGGAAGCAAAGGCAAGCAAGAAGTGAGAAAACAAATAGTAGATTGCCAGTAATGACACTGACTGTCATTACTGAAAGGTTTCTGTGCCACTTAGGAGCAGTGTATGGTTTGTGTACCTCAGTCATGTGGGCACCTTTTCAAAGAAACACAAAATGGCCGTGGTACTTCTTTGAGCAAAGCCAAATTGCTACTGTTCTGTATTCTGCTCATCACTAATTTATTTTACTATTCTATATCCATTTAAGAGGAAAAGATGTACCTCAAAAGTTCTTTGTACCCTTGAATGTAATTGACTGTGAGTCTTTCATAATTTACAGTAATACAAGATAGTGTGGATGTCTCTCAGAATATTGTCTCACCAGCCAGCATAGATTTTTTTAACTCTGGACTGCATGAAATGATATCAATAACCTAACTAGGTAACTGCAGTATACTGACTAATCCTCCATGATAAAGAGCTGCTGCAGTCCTTTGAGATGGGTGGCAGGAGTGTTTCACACAGGGTAATAGAGTGTCTGGAAAGGAGGAGTAATGGTACAGCTGAGACATAGCAGGTAAAGGATACCTTTGCTAAAACACAGGCTTAGTCAGAGCTCTGCAGATGCAGTTAGTTGTCAGCTCTTTTTCATTATTAAAATTCTGCGATGCGGTCAGGGATTCAGTATATTTGCTAAAGGCTCTTGGGCCTTTTCTGGTACAGCAAAACAGAAGAGAAGCTACCTGTATAACTGGCAGAGCATTTCCAAACACAAATTATCCTGCTTAAAAAATGTATGGCTTTCACCCATCCTATTGTTCATTAAGGCAGGCAAAGACCATGGAATCTGTCAAAGAAATATGTGCCTCCTGTCATAGTACCATGTTACAGGTAACACTGCCCTCATGTAAACCCTTCCTGTAGGCAGGTGGATTGATGTAAACATACAGCATGTGCTTATTTACATAAAAAGAAAGGAAGAGTGGTAAAAATCCTGTCCCTTTTTATCCTGTTGTATGAGAATTCTGAGACTACAGAACTGACTGATCTCCCTGACTTTGCTGTTCACAACGATTTCAGTCTAAATTCTGTGTCCCTTTATGTTTTAGGAAGACAAAGCATATGTGCAGAGCCTGTTTGTGTAAACCAAGACTGCAGGATCAAAACTTAAGAAGCAAGCTCTTTATCAAAGGAGGACATCTCATCACATTTACATTAAGGGAATTTTGCCAGGCTTTCATGTGCTGTCCTTAATGTGACTCCAAATGCCAAATGCCATATTGGAAACCACATCATTGCCATGTTTTGTTAGTTTAGGATTATTAACAATGTTCTCATTTCACATTATTTATTTCAGATCATCAGACTACCTCTGATACTAACTTGTCAGATGTCAGGGGAGCATCAGAAGAAACAGACTTCACTTTTAAAACAGAGGTACTTTCTGAAAGATTAGAAAGTCATAAGCAGTCAATATTGGTGCTTCCAAGAAGAATATCATGTGAGGTAAGACTTCTGGATGCTAAAATCTTTGGGATAACAGTCGTTGTTCTTGTCCTCCTCCTGTTTCAATTTCATTCATACTATATCTGCTATTTGTTTCCAAAATTGTCAAGGGACCAAAATGAGAGTGCATCGAGACCGCAGTGGGATTTACTGTGCCTTTGTGTTGCATCCACACTGGAGTCAAGAGATTTGGAAGTAAAGTAGTTTGGAGACAGCTCTGTTAGAGTTATTTAGCAGCTTGAGTTGAAGTATTACTGTCATGTGGGCCTTATAGTTCAGAGGGAGCAAATAATCAGGCACTTCTTGAGAGATGTGGAATTTGTCTTGGCAAGAATCCAGGATGGATATATGTATACATGCGTATGTGCCCATACCATGAATTACACAGGGCCTGTGTCAGCACAGACATAGTTTGAGTTTAAATTAAATCAGAACTATTTATATGCACATATCTGCATGCATATGCAGTGGACATAAATGTTTATATGTGCTTTTAATCAGAGCAGCTGTGAGAAACATGTGACAGCATAAACAGAGGAAGTAAAAAATCCAGCACTGCATTCCTTTATATAAGTGAGTGGCCACAGTCAAGTACAGAGGTTGCAGAGTACACACAATGTCACGGATTTTGTTTGCTGTCTGTCTTTTAAAGATGACTTAGACACATTATTTCATTGTTGAGATCAGTACAGTTCTAAGGGAGTGACTTTGCCCCTGGTTCAGGAGGTAGTAGAGGGTTATTGTCTCACATCACCTGCTGCTCTGTCTGCTGTCACCTTACTGTAAGAGGTCAAGTGGGTCTAAAATGTTTTAAGTTATTCTTATTAGGATGGATGTCATTCTTCTAGACTATAAAGTAGAGGGCCCTTAGAAAATAGAACAGTTCACCAACATATGCATTTGAAATACTCTTTTAAAATATTCTTATGTAAGCTGAGTTTAAAATCCTACATTACTTGTGTATTTCATGCAAGTGAAATACTAAAGGAAGTAGTGAGATACCATCGTATTTTGGTAGTGCGATTTTTTTGCATGAAGCTGTTGGTAAAGTTCTTTCCATATATATATATTCAATATAATGTTACACTTCCAATATAATTTTCTGAAGGACTAATGGGAACACATATTTATTTTGTAGAACCCTGGTGAAATATTCATTCTGTTGAAAGAGGAAATAGATGAAGAAACTCTAGAAATTGAATTCATAACAGATAATCGACAAATTAGAATGCAGACAGCCTCTTGGAACCAGAAGGTCAAGTATGTGAAAGCCCTAGGTAAGAAAAATATTCTTTACCTTTAAGAAAAACTAAAAAGTTTCAACTCCCTCACTTTTTCTGATAAGTAGTTTCCCTTTCTGCTATTTTGTGGGTGTTTCCTGTACATGAGTTCTGTACACATAACTTCTAATAATGCAGAGAAGCGAGGCCTTGTGATTTATGGGAACCTAGGTTCTATTAGATTGGTTTTCTGTGGTTAAATGGCAGGTGGCAGTCTTAAAATGTCATTGATTAGTTACAGATTAACATTCTCCAAAATTACTGCCATAAAATGCAAACCTAATATTCTTTTCTTATTACTCTGTTGCTAAATGTCTCATTTTATATTTAATGCAGTAAATTTGGTTTTTCTCCTCTCCATAATTCTTACTGATGCAAGAAATAGTTTCTTTTCTCTGCTCACATTCATGTCATTTCACTGTATCACTCATCTTTGCTGGTTCCTAATGATGTTTTCTATTGCTCCATCCATAACTAGTTGATAACAGTTTCAACTATTTAACAGTTTCTCTTGGAAGATCTGTGCAGATTTAAGGGGCACACCTATCCCCATTCTTGATGTGAGTTAAGAATTAACATATAACCTTAGATAGGAGGAAATACTACAAAAATAGGCTACAGTTTTCCACTGTGGTTTCTTGGAGCTATGTTTTGGTAATTTTGTGACCTGATGATTTCTGTGACTCGGCACTGGTGGGACTGCACCAGTAGGCCTGTGTCCAGTTCTGGGCCCCAAGCTTTAAGAAAGCTTGAAATGAGGAGTAGCTAAAGGAGCTGGTGTTGTTCAGCCTGGAGAAAAGGCTGATCACTCTCACCAACCTACCAGAATGGAGTCTGTGCCAGATGGGATTTGATCTCTTCTCCCAGGCTACCAGTGACAGGGCAAGAGGACATGGCGCCAAGCTGTGCCAGAAGAGGTTCAGGTTGGACATCAGGAGGAATTGCTTCACAGAAATGTTTGTTAAACATTGAAACAGGCTGCCCAGGGAGGTGGAGGAGTCACATCCCTGGAGGTGTTTGAGAAGTGACTGCATGTGGCACATGTCCCATGGTCTTGTTGACAGGTTGGTGGTCAGTCAGAAGTTGCATTCAATGATACTGGAGCTCTTTTCCAACCCAACTGATTCTGTGATTTTCATCCTGAACACTGTCCTGAAATGATGGCCACGTATGGGCTGAGAGCTCTTTATCATTGTGCTGGTGCAGAGAGTTTGTTTTTAGAAACTTGACTGGAAAGTACGTAACAAACAGGGAACTTCCATCTGTAACTGGATTTCAGAGAATAAAAGCTGCACTCTTCATGCATAGCTCTTAAAAGAGTCTTCCAATTTTTCTTTTTTTTTGTGAGAACACTGTTGATGACAAAAAGGTTTCTGTAATAGGTGAAAAAAAAAAATTTGAAAAGTAAATAAAATATGAAAAAAATTGGCAGAGAGCTGTAGCCAAGTTTAATTGTGTTTCTTATATAATTTGTGTTTGATGTTTATTCTGTTTTAAAATCTGGAAAAGTGGAAATTTGGAAGTATCCTGTTTTAGGTCCATCTGATCTGATGGTATAGGAGAAATGCTGTATTTTGTTGTTTTCTGGGGTTTTTTTAAGCCCACATTTGGGCAGTTTCCATCTAAGTGATTTAATGTGATGTGCTATTAGTCTAGTTTCTCTGGCCCTATTCTTCTCCATTTTCAGATTTGCCCCTTTTCTCACTGTTTAGTGGGCAGAGTCAGTATTTTAAGAAGACTGTGCTGGTGTGTTCCAGCAGAGTGCCTGGCACAACAAACACTAATGGGTTGGGAAATGTGCTCATAAAGCAGGCTTGTGCTGCACACACAGAGCGAATCATACTTCAGTAGCAGACTACAAGTGCCTCTCTCCTTGGCTTTTACGAGGTAAACAACTGGAATGGATTAATTATACTGCAATTTCTGCAGCCTAGCTCAAATACAAATTTGAGAACCTTGACTGCAATTAAGAAAAATGTTTCATAAGATGAATAGTGATTGCT
This sequence comes from Dicaeum eximium, assembly GCA_013396995.1. Lineage (NCBI taxonomy): Eukaryota > Metazoa > Chordata > Aves > Passeriformes > Dicaeidae > Dicaeum > Dicaeum eximium. The sequence continues at coordinate 355,541 of VWZP01003306.1, read as the reverse complement.
CTATTTTTGATAAATGCATTTTTCCTTAACATGTAAGCATAAGGGAGCTGATTACAGGTCATCAGTCTGTCAAAGGGTAGTTGGAAATTTTAAGCATTCTGTTTTCATCTCCTTTCTAATGTGAAGCAATATCACAGCTTTGCTTTGTACAGATTTAAAAATATGTATTTTCTTTTGTCAGCTTTCTGATGTTAGACTGAAAGACGTGAATAAAAAAAAATGACTACACTGAATCATCTGTGAAATGCAAATCCAGTCAGTTCATCAACTCTATGCTTTTCTGTGATATTCTCTGTTCTTTTACTCATTCCCTGAGATCTCTGGTCTGGGACTGTACCATTTCTTCAGCTAGTGTTCTGATTTGTGTTTTATAAGATTTTCCTGCTGGCCCTGTATATGTAAATGTCTACTGTGGGGGAGTCATTAAAACGACAGCACAGATTGAATACTATACTGCACTAGAGGAAATTGAACCCATTTTAAAGAAAGTGGCTGACCCAATAGCTTTCACTTGTCAGGTAAGTTAACGTCTCAAATTTTAATTAAAGAAAAATAGACTGTAGGTGCCTAAATGAACTAAGAGATAGTATGCAATCTTCTGATTGCACAGTAATCTGTAATGGCACATTAGTAGCTCAGGATTAAGAGGCCTGCCTCTGGAATGTCTAGTTGTAAGCAAGTCAGGCAAGAGAAAACAAATTTTTCGTGTTCTTTTTCTGTTGAGAGAGTGATGTAAACATCCTTTGTGCTGTATATGCCCAGTGAGCAACATGCTGCACTCCAAAGGTTAAAAATGAGAACAAATATTAGTGAAGTTCCTCTCCATTTAAAGTGTTGGGTTTTTTGTATGTTCTGAAACCAATAGAAGCAAGTAATCTTAAACCACATTGTATTTGGAGGGTTATTATTCATCCACCATCAAACCAAATTTTTCTGGCATAGCTTGTATGGGAAGCAGTAGGTTGCTGTTCATGTAGAGTCCATTTACAGCTGCTGAATTCTCATTCATGTGATTTGCTGGTTGCCATGCAGATTCTTTGCATATATTTACAAAAAATCAGGTTTGGAGCTGTCCAGCTGATCAGCTGGAGCAGATCAGCACAGCAGACTGCAGTGCTCTGCAGCGTGTTTTTTCCCAGTGGCACATAAGAAGTAACAGGAAAAGAAAGCATGTATTAAGAAAGGACAAAATCTCGAGTGTCATTTGTTGAATGGTGGATAGCCCATGCAGACCTTGCACGATGTCTATATTGTAATTGCAAAGCCAGAACAAAAAAATTGTGTTTCCAGTGCAGACAGTCTCATTTTCCTGTGACAAATAGACCTTATCCACCACCTAAGGCATTACACTCATAACAAAAGGATTAATAAAATATGATGTATTGCATTATTAGTGTCCTGTTAAGGATGAAGCTAGATTCCTTCCAAGTACAAGTTACTTGTGTTCTAGGGAAACAGGCTGTTGCACATAAAAAATAGTGCAACTCAAAGGACAAATGTGTTCTTAAAGTCTTTATGGTATCCATAGTTTTTTAGCCTGTATTATTAAGTATATCTAAGTAACCCTCTAACAGGTTTCATTTAAACCTCTATGCATAAGAAGTGTGCCATAATGACTTTAAAAATTGTCATTAACATGGTAACCTGTATAGCTACAACACACAACACACAACACACAAGATACTTCCACAGTTATTTGTGTTATCCAGAAGTTTGACCCCTCATTTAACCAGCATGACTAATACTTATTAAAGCACATGCAATTCAAATCATATTCAAATGCAAAAATAATTCTGTGCAGAGCAGTAGTGCACACCAGGAAATACAGCTGTAGTGTTACAACTATGAAGTATGTTTAACATTTCCTCACCTTTACTCTTCTGAATAATAAGCAAGCTATATGCTACTATTTTTACAATGCTATATGCTACTATTTTTATTATTTTGGTAACTGAAAAACTAATGTGAAAAAATGTTTTTAATTGGGTAAGCTCTAAAGTCCACACAATGTGATGGCTACTCTGTGGCAAAGTATACTAATAGTAATTGCTTTGTAAGTATACCTGTGTGTTGGAAGATTTGTCTCATTTAATGGTACCTGCTGGACCTCAGAGTGAGGTACACTACTTAGGTAGCTAAAATTTTTCTGCAAACTTTTTAAATGAGCTCCTGATTTAATGTCAACAAGCTACATCATAAAGATGCAATTTAGAGAACATAATTTAACTTAATCTTTAAAATATGTTCACAAAAGGAAAAAAACAAAACAGACTTGATACTAATTAGAATTCCCATCAAGTAGCAGCAGTAGTAGTAACTTCTGTTTAACCAGGATAATTAAAACCTTTGAGACTATCAAGTTGTTTGCAAAAGTATCCTGGGGCAACAGTCATTTATCTATGCAAAGTAACATTCAAGCACAATGGAAAACAAAACTGATATAAAATAGAAAAGCTTACAGCAATTATTGATCAAAGCAATATCACTCTGTGATGCAAGGGAAAGTTCAAGATTTTCACAAACAATTGCAATCTGAGAAGTATCTCCTTATTAAAATTCTGTGATGAAAGCAAATGGCTGCATTAGTTCATACCAAAGACTCAGTGCTTAGGTAAAATGCTTACATTGTATTCTGTATTGTCTTGCCAACCTTTCCAGCTCCTTTGAGATGCTCCACTTTGTCCCCCAATAAAGCCAAAGAGACAAAACCCAACAAATAGGATTACAGCTATCCATTCCTTTTAGTGATGGCCAGAGGAATTGTGGATCTTAGTGGGAGACTATCAAAATATGTTACCACTGCATTTATGGATCTGTTTTTTGAGAGCAATTAAAGATTGGCATTAGCTAAGGTTTAGATTAAACATCATCTAAGATTTTACAAATCACGGTTTTGGATAAAATTCTTTGCTATATCTGACAAATTGTAGTTTTCTGTTCCAATTTTTTCTGAATTTAAAAAATATTTACCAACATCAGCAAGACATTTTAAACAACCAAATAAATATTTAAAATGTAATTGAATAAATAAATAAAATTAAATAGTTTTTTTGCATGAGTTTTAAAAGAAAAAACCTGAAATGTTAAAGTAGGAAGAGCTGGGACCATAATAACTGAATCATAATGCTTAATGGATTTGCTGTGAGAATATAGGAGGGTGAAAGTTGGCTAAAGGTCATGATTTTTGTTCTCTCACTTCCACATAATTCTGCATTCAAGAAACTCTCTTAGGGAGTTTATGTTCTTACAGTAACCTAATGTACAGAGTGATTCTAAGGTTTTTATAATTCATAATTAAACTTTTTCATATTTCATGTTTTACTTTACATCAGCTAATCATTTCAGCATTCTGCTAGATTTATATGCTGTATTGATTTTTCTCTCAGAGTTTCTACCAAATGGAAATATTGATTTAATTATTTAGTGTTGGGGTTTCCTGGCATAGATTTATTTGGTTTCAAAATAAAAAAAAATTTGGAGCTAAGGTCATATCCTTATTACTGAATTGGTAAGTTCATGTTAGCTTGAGTGACTTAGAATATACAGAGAGATTGAAGAAGTCTTTAAGACAAGCTTTGGTTGAATAATACTGCTATGATTGTGAGATACTTGGTATCTTAAATGATGTTTTTATCACAGTCATTGAACAGCATTCCAGTTACAGTTGATGTTGGAAAAAAAAAGAATGAAAATAAACTGCAGCCTTCTCTATGAAAACTTGTGAAATAGCTATATGACTTACATGGTGGTATTTTGTATGCATCTCTACCTGATCCCCAGAGATAGTTCATTTGAAACTGTATTTAATATTTCAATTTTCTCAGCCACATCAGTAGCTGTTATTTTAAAATGCTTCTTTCTTTTCCTCTAGGTATGAAAGCTGTCCATATTCTATCACTGGCTAAAATTGTCAGAAATACCTGACTGATCTTAAACCTAGCCCATTCTCTTTGGCAGATCCAGATATGCAAGTGCATATAAAGTAGTGTCTGATATGTAAGAACTAATAAAGAAATTCATCTTTATGTAAATGTAACCTTGTTAATACTGCCAAAGCCTGTGTGGAATATGCAAAATGTTAATTTATTGGCTGTGAAAGCTGTGTTTCAGTGGCACACATTTTCAGGGCTTGGTTAGCAGTTATTAAAGAACGTAGGTAATCTCGTTCACAAAAGGAGCAAAATATGTGTTTGGTGGTCTCCTTTTCCAAGGATGTTTTTGGAAGCCCAGGTGTGATGGTCAGCACCTGGGGCTTTTCTGTTCACAGCTGTGTCCTGTTGCTCTGGAAAGGGGCGAGGGAGTAGATAGTGCCTACAGCTGGGGAGGTGGTACTGGGACAGGCAGTAAGGCTTGGGGAAGGATTTCCAGTGCTAGAGCACAGGGTAGTTGGCTGTGCTTCAGAGAGTGTGGGAAGAATTGTCTACAAACTCACTAGGTTAGTTCTGGGGGGCTGCAAGGACATAGAGGGAAACTGGCACTATTGTGTATTTTCTCTAGTGTTGTCAATCTTTATTTGGATAAAAGGTGGGCTTTCTTAAACTCCTGAGTGGCTCAGAGTTCTCTTCCAGGGTGTCTAAATTCAACGTTAAATACAGTTCTGCTTCTGTTGGCTTTGGTGAAGCTTCCCCAGGAACTTAAGGTTTGTAATGTTGGTGAGACTATTTTTGGGAAGATTTCTTGGGCCTATCAAGATCTGTGTAGGGTACATTAAAATACATAAACACAGCAGACTGAGTCTGTGAACACTGTGGGGCAGGAATGGGCAGTAAAGTAAAAGTCTCGAAACTGAGTTGTTTCTTGAGGAGGGGCCCTTTATGATATGGAGCTGGATAGTGCAGAGTGGCCCTATTCCTACTTCTCTTTTGCTGTTGTTTTAGCTGTTATGTTCACATAAATGTCCTCCTGTGAGATAAAAGAACATAGCTGCCCTTTTTTTTATTCACCTTTTTTTTTCTTTTTGTATTTTTGCTGTAGAGTAGCACAATAAAGCTCTCCATTACAGTCTAGTTAACAGCATAGCTTGTTAAATCATTGCTTAAGCCCTCAGATTTTACATCCCAAGAATAAGAGGAAAAACAAAACGTTGAGGTGGAAAACTTGAAGCAAATTGCACCAATAAGTTTGTATAAGAAGTGCATTGTTACTGACTTGTAATTCATAGAAATGGATAGTATGCTGAAGTATGAGAAATTTTCGTGCAAGCTGCTGAAGCTCTTCTCTGTTCAAGAACTTGTTCTATCTTAGGTTGTAAAACACTGTTTTATTCCATGTAAATTTGGTTGTCTGAACATGCAGTAAGAGCTATGCGTTCTTAAGCCTCTTGGTTTTGTCCTGCTCCAGACTGAACTCTGTTAAGGTAGTTTAATGATAGTAATGTAAGAAGACCTACTTGGAATGAGAGAGAACAGTATGGTTTCCTAAATGAATTTTGATATTATTCCTCTTATTAACTTGTAAACATAATGTTGTTATTCATGTTAATAGTTTGGGGGTTTTATGGATATTTTGGGGGGTTTTGCATATGCTTTCTGAATTCTCACAGTAAGTCTTGTACTCAGGTTAGGTTTTTATTCTAGAACAAGCCTCAAAGATATTTTTTCCTAAGTGGATTCTTTTCTTAATGCTTATTGCTTTGCTTATTGAAGATTATATGTATTCAAAATTATTGAATAAAAAATATAAGAATGTAGTGTGACAGCACAGAAAGGGAGTGAATTATGAAAAGAAATGCAATGGTTTTTACGTATCTTAATATTGGAAGGACCAGAGTTAATTATGGGGGAAATAAACAATCATATTGTTAGCTTCCTACCTGCATAAGTGTCTCTTCTAATTCTTGATAGGAGTTGGATGAAAATTATATCCTGCCTCTGCATTCAACATTTTCTGATCACGTCATACTTACTTTTCTTATTCCCATTTAACAGTCTTGGAATAAAACTTCACGTTTCATCAGTACCAACCCCCTGTCATTTTCTCCTCAGCATGTCAGTCATAGACTTTCTTTTTAAATTGATATGCTAAGCATGTGTGAAGATGTTCCGTTTTAGTCATCCCAGGATTGTCTTGACCAGCAACAGCCCAGATGTGGGAAGGCAACCTTTAACCCAGGGCTGCTGACCCTGAGCAGAATAAAGCAACTCTCCCTGAGGTCTTCTCTGCTGTGGCTGAGCTCCTTTTGGTGCCCAATGCAGCACAGACTGGACTAGAGCTGTAGTATTTGGTGTAAAATATCCTTAGTTTTCAAATCTCTGTAGTCAGGCTGCTCTTGTCAGGCCAGGCAAAGAAATATTTAATTATGGCTACCTTGAAAGATATTAGGTGTAGATCTTGACTTTCTGTCCAGAAAGAGGCACTCAAAAATCTCCTGGCAGTCATTGCAGATTTCCCTTGTCTAAAGACCGTGTGTTTTAGTAGGAAGCTGATCTATCTGGTTTATATAAGTTTCTTGTTCTGTCAACAGTATTATGTCTTGGCTGATGAAACTGAAGCTGTTTCCTACCTAGACAAGTCCACGATCTTAATGTAAAAGTTTAGAGTAGCTCTCTGTTACCCAAATCTTTAAACTCACAGAATTACTGTTGTAGCAAAACATAGATCTTCTTGTCCTTACACTTCATCCAGAAGTTTTTAAGGCATGGCTGAACTTCATATGTTATAATGCATGTTTATGTACAGTTGGATCATGTTGTCATGATTCTTTTGTATTACAATATCTCTTCTATAATTTTCAAAAACTGTGCTTCTATTACTGAAAGAGAGCTTGCAATAATACTGTTTTGAGTAATTTGATTCACCAGCACTCTGAGGATCAAGTTAAAAATACATATGCAACAAATACACTAATTTTTTTGTTTGGTGTTTTTCTTTCTTTTAAACAGGCATTGAAATTTTCTTCTGTAGAGAAGGTAGACAATGTTCTGACTTCATTACTGAAAAGCAAAATACCTACTTATGAATTCAGCCCATTCCAAAGTGAAAAAGAGCAACATCACCAAGCTAGTGAGTCATTTGTTCTATGTATTGATTTTTATTACTGATGCTATGGTTATTACTTGTAAATGTTAATAAGACAATCCTTAAGCTTCTAGTGAAATGGAAGAATCCACAATAAAGACAACATAAGCAGAAAAAATGGGAGAAAGAATTCTTCAAATCATTACTTTGTGATTCAGTACTTTGTATTTCTACTTCTCTGGATTTTTTGATCAGCTTTGGATTAACTGCAAATTGACTGCTTTGCAGTTGAGCAAATTTATACTTACAGAGAAAACAAGCAATAAGAGTCATGTGGAGATGCCTGTACATAATGTTTTTTACTAATTGCTCTTCTGCAATGCAGTTTAAACTGCACTTTTTCCAAGTATGGGGAAAATCTGAAAGTTCTCTCTACTGTATCTGAAAAGAATGGATGTCTTTTGATCTTAGAATAGCACTAAACTCATCCAGTCACTTTTAGTACCTATGCACTTAATGGTTTTCATTACTTCTGGCAAAAAGATAATTTTGTTGTTTTTAAAAGAAGGCATCCCAGTGAGTTTAAAGTAGGGTTTCTCTATAAAGTAGATATATTATATGCACAATTCAGTCATACATCAACAGAAGCTGCTGTTAGTACCAAATGGAGGTCCCTGGTTTAATTCATTAGCCACTTATTAGGAGTTCAAACTGGTTTGCAATAAACCAACAGAGTGGTTATTTAGCTTGAGTTTTGAAAGCTTGATTATGATGGTATTTCAAATGTGTATTAAACCTCAGCTTTTTAAAGAAACTTTTGGGGAAAAACAATAAAGAAAATGTGTTTTCCTTCTAAAATACTTGAGAAAGATGTGTTCAGGATGCTGCTTGACTTCTGCTTTATGTAGCTGGATGATGGTTTTGAGAGAGAAATAAGCTCTCCACAATCAGTAAACCTACCACTTCTCATAACCAAATACAAACAAGTTTTGAAGGTAGCACTGCGGGATTGCCATCATGTTTCCTTTCCTTTTCTTTGTTGCTGCAATTCACTCCTCTGTATTAGATAAGCATTATTCAACTTGTAATGTAAAAATTAGCTAAAATGTCAAAGTTAGTGGAAGCAAATAAATGAGGCATCTATCCTTGACATTTTCCTGTGCAAGACTGCAGGATGGGGGTGGATAATACAGATTCAAGAGTCTTTCCCAATGTGAAATATTAGTTGGTGAGCAAAAGATTTTTCACTTCTCTAATAACTGTTAGATCAGGTGGTGTTTTTGAATATTGAGAATAATGCTAACCAACCTGCTGTGGCCACAAAAATAGCCTGTGTGTTTCAAGAGCAAGTTGACTGCTTGAGCCAATAGTGAGCTTAAAATGAATAGGTTTGATGTATGGGCCAAAACGAAGGTGCAAAGTTAGATGCCCAGATTCTTCATGAAAAAAAGATGTGTTTGCAGTGCTAGAAGTCCTCAGAATGTGAGAGGCTTAGACTCTCACCCCTCTTCTGCCTGAAAGGGATATAAACCTGTGTCTGACTCCCATGAAAGCATCCCAACCAGCCACTAGACATGTCCAGTAGTGAATGAGAGGAGCACAAGCTTTCAGCATGAGGCATTGGGAAGAGAAACCTTTCTCTGTATTGTTCTATATGGATGTTTTATTTGAACATTCTTGCTCATCAGAGTACAGCTGATAAATTGCTGCACTTGAAAGATCTCGATATGACCTCAAAATGAACCAAGAATGAAGGACTTATGATTAATTTATTGGATAACTAATGAGTTGCATGGTTTGACTTCTCACAAAGTGTGCAGCTGTGTGATTAAAAAACTTGGGAGTGTAAAAGTAAATACAAAAGGCATGTGATGTAATAAAATGAAAATGCAGTATTGTGCTTTCCTGTACAGACAGGGCTTTAGATCAAAATATCATGAGATGCATGTTTGCTTACATGATTTTTAAGGAGCCACTCCCGTGCCCAAAGTGGCTGTTTAACACTTTTTTTTAGTATGACAATGCAGTATTTGTGAGCAGTCAGTGTCTAGGCTGGTAAAGTCAAGATAGGTGGCAAAGGTGCAGAAGGTTAACTCTGATACAGGTGAACGAGATAAATGCAGACTGAATAGAAACCACTAGAAAATATTGTGTTTAACAAACAGCATTAACTGGAGGCAGAGCCAAGACTTGTCTGGGATTTTTAGTGGTGGTGTCATCTCTTGTGAAAGAATGTAACGAAAGGTGGAAATACTGTCTGAAATATTGTAGATTCCATACTGAATTGATTTCAGGGTATATTGTATGTACGTTATTCCTTTCTATTCCGGTAATAGAATCCAGTCAAAGCATACTAACAAATCCAAACTTTGTATTTCAAAATATTTCTTGAGAAATAAGTTTCTTTTTGGAAAGCCCTGATTCTCAGAATCCTCTGATTGGGAATTTTTGTTGCATTGTTTCCTGTCCAAGAAATAAGTTTACTTGTGGAAAATCTGTTTCATTTTCCACTATTAATTAGTTTTCCTTTTTTACAAGTTATCTATTAATATTTCTCTAATTAAACTCAACTACTGATGCTTATGAAAAGTCCTGAACTTGCTTTGTAGAAAGCAATGCTTTTTGTCACCTAAAACGGCTAGCAACATAGCAAATCCTATCCTGATTTCTGTAATTCTTTTTTCCAAGTTGAAACATCTATTCCAAAAGAAGAAATAGAGCCTGGGTTTTTAGCTTCTAGCAGCATAATGGGGGAGAGAGAAGGTACTGTAGAAGTCATCTTAGGTGTTATTTAAATTGCTAAGAAAAACCACCATGTCCTGTTTCAATAATTTGGGAAATAAAAGAAGGATGTCTTACAAGATGTGCAGAAATATCACTGTAGGCTGCTCTGTTCCCTTACTGCAATTTTATGAAAATTCCCACAGGCTAAGACAAGGCTATGATGCAGTAATATTAGATTTTATGCTCTGCTTTATAGCTGGGGTTTTCCAGAACTCTCTGCAGAGAAGAGAAAGGACTATGACAGGAAAAAACATGCAAAAAAATCGCAGCAATTCACTCTTAACCTTGTGTTTGTCAAATAGAACTTCAATTAAAAGCAAGCACTGGCCTCAATGTAAGTTGAAAGTTGAAGGAGCCACCTTAAAGCACTTAATAATGTGCCACTTGAGGACTTTCCCTTTAACCTTTCCTTCCAGCTTGTGATGATCTACTAACTAGTTCTTAGTGTAAGTGCCAAACAGCCACAGCTTTTCTCTGTTAACATTCTCCATTAAAGGACTGATGATGAGTAAAAGCTACTTTACCCCTACTATAGCCTTACTACTTTTGCTCAGTTCTGTATAGTTAGGTAAAATGTACCCATTGTTCCAGTTTCACAGCAAAAAATATTTCCAGCAGTTTTCACCAATTCAGTCTGACAAACTTACAAGTTCAAGAATGGTATTTTCTGCCTAGGCACATGGCTTTCAAATAATTACAGCCTCTTCCTATTGTGTACAATACAAAACTTTATTTGAAGTGGTTAAACATGGTAGGATGGAATTTTCTTTACAGCAGAACACTTAGTTTGTCTTAAGAACTCAGCTTAATTTTGAAAATAGGCAATTAAAGAACAGCTATAGTTTAAAGAAACAAACACAAATAGATCTTGTAGTGGGCTTTCCTTACCTGTTATTTTGACAGTGTTATCCATAGTTATCATTGATTTCTGCTGTAGAAGCTGGTGGAAGGAGAGAAGTTCTTCAGCTTTTCCTAGTAACTTGGGAGAGATTCAAACAGTTAGTGACGTCTTTTCAGAGTGAGGGCAAAAAACAAAGACCAGGAAGCTTCAGTCATCTCTTTTGAGGTCGTTAACCTTACTATATTTCATAATTGGGGGAGAAATTTGAGGGAGAAATTTCTGAGAGGTCAAGTCCAAGGACATATTTTTCCCTTTGCTGAATGGGAGGCCAAACTATTAGCTGATGTTACTAGCTGATTATTACTGTTATTTATTATCAGAGACTGACTATTGGTGCCACAGCTGCATGCAGAAATGGCCATTTAAATGTTGCTGAAACAGCAGCAGCCATCTCCTCAGCCAGTACTGGGATTTTTTTGCATTTAGTAAGACCACAACTGCGCCAAGGCAGCCTCAGGTAGTTCAGTGCTTTGAGGGAGGGTTTATCAGCAAGACTGGGAAAGTTTGGCCCTTGAAGATTGTGTCCTACTTTGAGTAGTTGTGTAGCATGTACTTGTCTCAAAAACTTTAGCTGCTATGCAGTTTTAAGATTGCCTATTGTAGACCAAAGGATTTTAAAGCACACTGCAAATACAAGGGAGTATAAACTACAACACATACTCTTGTTGATGAAGTTCAACCTGCCAAGGCTTCTAAAACAAGTAACTTGATTTACACAGGTGCTGTGAATTTACAGTTTCTTGGTTAGATTTTTCTTTGCCTGGTGAAAATAAAATTCAGGCAAAAATAAATTAGTTTAAAAATCAGTTTAGGGTTGTTAATGGTGCTTTTGATTAAATTGTATCCCACTCAAATACCTTCTGTGAAAATAATATTGGAGTGGGATAGTGCTGGAATATTCTTTGTCCAAAATGCAGTCAAAATTGTCCTAACATTTTTTTCTCACTTAGTACTTAGCTGTGCCTATTCCAAGAACTGCTCTTGTTCCTTATATTTAATGATGGGGTGAGATTTTACTCTCTCCCATATTATGATTCTATAATTCTGCTGGAGCAAAAAAAAAAAGGGGGGGGGGGGGCGATGTGCTACACAAATTCACCACTGCTGATCCAAATTTCACTGTGCAGAAGAATGTAAAAATTAGAAAGTTTGTTTAAGACTGGCAGCTAAGAGATTTTGATAACAAATTGTAACTCCTTCCAGCACACTATGGGCTGAAAATGTGCTGGTTAACCTGTAGGACAACTGATGTCAGGGATGTAAAATAAAACTCAAGAAGGATAGAAGAAACTGTGTCAATTCCTAAGCTGTAGTCCTGGATGGGAGACATGTGAAAATAGACTGTCTGGAGTTGAAGGGACACGGAAGTTGCTGCAAAAACAGGCAGGTCAAACACAAAGAAATTACCAGGATTAACTGGCATTCTTTAAGATCTCTGAGGAAATTTTAAAGTAGAATATCTGGGTTTCTAACAATGCAATATTTCATGTTTTAGTACTAGGAGGTGTGACCAAACCGGGAGTTCATGTCAAAACTCAGTTTCTCAGGTGACCCTGTGATGTAGAAGCAGGTTAATGTGTTATCTCTATGGGACAAAGTAATAGAAGTGTTAATAAAATAAGTCTTCTGTAATATGAAGTCTGGCTTTATGAGTTTCTTGTAGGCTTTTTTTACAAGTCAGGAAACCTGGTTAAGTCAGTAACTAACTGGGTATGGATGAATAACTGACCAAAACCAGGAGGCAGACAAATAGGAAAAATCTTTTTTTGCTGGTGATATGAAGTGTTCGGGCTACTGAGGAAAAAGGCTAATGGGGTGTGGGGAATGAGGGGTTTAGTAATTATGCAGTAAAATGTCAGATGATATTCATTACAGGTAAAACCAAAGTGGTGCAAGTGAAAAAAAGCAGTCCTATGGTATCATCCAAAATGAGAGGATTTGAGCAGGCTATTAGTGCTGAGGAATAACATCAACTTGTTGCTAGGCAGCAGATCAAAAACGTAATGAAATGCTAGGAATTATTTGAAAATGAATAGAGAACAAAACAGGACATTATTATGGCAATGCATGAATTACATGGCTCACCCCAAAGTTGAGTATTATGTGCAGCCCTTCTCCTGTCATCTCAAAATAGTTACAGTAAAGCTGGAAAAGGTTGAGGGGAGAGCAGTCTGTGTGGTGGAGTTGGTTCTCTATAGGGCCCAATTAACTAGACTGGAGCCCTTCAGGAAAGAAATTATGGGAATGAGTAAATCACTGAAATTGCATAGAGGGCAGGCAGTGATGGAGAATAAGATGAATTATACAGCTGGGACTGGCAGTTGAACCCTAGCAGGAGCCAGGCTCAAAGCAAACTGGGGTAGTGTTCCTTCATGCCCTGGGTGGAAAAAAGTGGATGGTGGCTGGGGCAGGCTGGATGCATGCCTGGAGAAGACATACTCTGCACACTGATTTATAGACCAGCTGGTACACAGCAAACCACAAGTAATCAGGAAGGAGAGTATGAATCCAGAGAGAAGTATTTTTTTATGCTTGAACTATTTTTCTTTGTTATTGCTTGTTTGGTTGTTGTTGTAATGTAAGTTGTGGTCACTCACAGAGTTAAAATACAGGAAGATGCTGAAATGATGCAGTGTCCCTGTTCTCCAATGTAAAATGGTTTTTGATAGAAATTAATATCATGTTATTTCAGATAAATCCTGAAAGCTTTTATCTAATACATTCATCTTTAAATTCCCTCATTTTTCATTACAGGGATAAGCAAATTTTACGAAGTGTCTGGTAGTCTTGTGAATTTTCAGAAATTATTTTTAATATCAAAACATAGCATCATAGACCTGTAAAAACATCCCACTCAAAAATATTCTACCTAAGCAAAAGCATGTCTTGGCTATAGAGTTTTCTGCCCTTTGCAGGAAAGCTTATTTCTCAGTAGAACTGAAGTGCTTTAAAATCCCTCTGTCTGGATAAAAATGAGATTTCTCAGTTACACCAAAGGCTCCTTTATTGATATATGTGTAGGCACTGTAAAACTGTTAATTGAAAAAAAAATAATTCTTTGGGTGTTAGTTCAATATTGGGAGGTTGATAACTGTGATTCCACAGCACTAATATTCAAAAGACTTTTATAGAAGGTGTTCTATAAAAACAGAACTTTTGTTTCTGAAGACTTTGTTTCCATTATACAGATAGCAATTTGGAAGAATTTCCTACCCTACTTCACTGTGCAGCCAGATTTGGCTTGAAGAAACTTGCAGCATTTCTCCTCAGTTGTCCTGAGGCCACACAGGCTTGCAAAATAACCAATAAATATGGAGATGATCCAGAAGGTATTGCGAAGAAGCACGGGAACAAGGAATTAAGAAAATTAATTGAAGAATTGTCAGTAAGTCCATGTGCTTTCCTTATGTCATCTACAACCAAGGGGCTAATATGTTGTACTACTGAGATCCCATAGCATCACTTGTTGTAAATACTAATATGTTGTAGTCCTTCTGTGTGGAAATGCTGTACTCCTGTGTCAGAAAGGGGGGTTAAAATTAGGTACAGCCACTTTCTTTGTGCACTGATGGTGAAGATCAGAGCTTTGTCACTGCTCAAATTTTAGGCATGTAATGGAAAGGAGAACAGTGAGCCAGAAGTACCTTATGTGGCCTGGTTAGATTGGTGCCTTCAGCACCCAATGGTTATATTGTAGGTCGTCTAGAGTAGGAGAGAAAGACTTCTTTAAAGGTCATTTTAAAAGGGACTATGGACTCTCTTAGCACTGCCCTTCTTCACCATTCAAAATAGAGTTGGTCCCTGCCTTGGTTGTTCATGCCACTGTGAAGGAAGGGAAATTTGATCACCTTTAAATGGAGTAAATCTGTCTTTAGCTAGCTATGCAGGAGGGGTTTGGGGCAATAGTTGCCTTTCCATGTGAGAGGTCATAGTAAAATAAAGGTCTCTGCATAGATCTACCATGCAAATTATTGCAAATAAAACCTAACATAATTGCAATGAAAAAGCAATGTACTGTAGTGACATTTGAGAGCTTTAACCTATTTCAACTCTTTTTGTGCTACCTGTAATACGTTGATAATGATAATTCTACAGTTTTTGATACTGCAATTGAGATCAAATTTAATTCAAGAAAATTTGTTCCTCTTTACCATCTAGCATAAAGCTGTCTATAAAACCATGGTGTCTTCCTGGATCACCATGTTAGTAATTTCACATTTTACAATTTCTAACTGCTGTAGTTTCTTCACTATCATCCTTGCACTGGTTAGAAACCTCCTGCCAGTAGCAGCCTGATGTGTAAGGTCAGGCTTTTCAGTTCTTGGAGTTTACCACTTTGGCTTGAAGAGAATGGAACTGTATTCCCTAACCTCCCTACCTGTGTATCTGGCTGGCTGCTGTCTTTGTATGGTCAGATATTCCCAGTAAAATTGTGTGTAAAGAATTGGTAAGAACAGGCAGAAAATTAATAAGGTGATACTTAACTCTTGATGAAATACTTTGATTTCTTTTCTAAGATGATCATATGAGCTGAAGGGTTGAAACATGGATGAAAAACCATTTAGGAAACATGGTTTCCATTGATAATTTTTCATGTATAATGATTAATTCCATAGAACATTTGTTTTTTACACTGGTGTTGTAGAAACTCAGTTTCTGGTGCCTCTTTGTTGTGCAGTTGATACCTTATGAAGACTGGCCTAGAACAGAGACTAGACAGAGTTAAAGAATAAAGCAGGATTTATTAAAAGGCCTCAATGGATCCACCTTGGGCAGCACAAGAGCCCAGCCAGGGCTGCACCCAAGGTGAACCCAAAATGGTCACAAAATGGACGACCGGTCGCAAGGTCTCTCTCTTTCATAAGTTTTGGTCCATTTGCATATTGGAGTTAATTGTCCAGTTTTAGCTTTAGGTTATCAAGTCCCATCCTTCTTGTTTTTCTCTCTTCGTTCCACCATTGTTTGTGCTCTTGGGCCTGAGATCTGGATCAGTTGTCCTTGGTCCCCAGCTAGAGAAGGAATTGTTTTGTCTCCCTACTCTGTGAAGAGAGCTTACTATCCCTTAATATGAAGCTTAGACTCACACACTAAAGCAGAACAGAATCTGAAAAATATAAAAGCTAAAACCTGAGGCATCACACTCCACACGGAGCTGGAATCTTCAGAAAATGGGTAATTTTGTTTTTATCCTAATGCACTCATACTCTAGTTTGGGGATTCTTCAAGAGAAGACAAGTATGCATGGTACTGGCAGACTGAGCTGATACACAGAGAGTACATTGCAATTGTACAGTCTTTTCACATTTTCATAGACTTTGTCAGTGATGGAAGGCAGTGCTTGTGAGGGTGATTTATTTAACTTTAAAAAGCATGTGAAGTGTGTGCATACCTCTGGTTAGCTTTTCTTTATTAAAAAGGTTGTTAATTGTCTTAATCAAGTCTAAGTATAAATTTGTCAGTCTAAAACATGTATTTAAAATGGCAACTGAGCTCTACAATGTAGTTTTTCATTAAAACACTTCTCTTACGGTACATACCTGCAGTTGTTTGCATGTAAACAGTTGACAATAATTGTTCTCTGCTTTCCCAAGCCTGAATACTTATACCAGTATTGAAGTAAAAACTACTCTGTGGACACTGTAAACATGTGGAGTCTGGATAGGACATGCAGTTGTGCTACCTGTTTTCAGTTGATTCAAATGGCGTGGCTTACTAATGCTACACAAGTAAAAATCTGAGCATGCTTCAAGCCTGCCAAGTGTGTAATATGATACTATAGAAATGTTAGCTCCAACCACTGGAAGAAAAATGGCTTATTTGTGTCCCCTGTAATAGTGCACTTAAGCACAAAAACACTTACTGTACCTCTGTAATTGATGGGAATGTGGAAAAGAAATATTTGCATGGCTCTGAGCCAAGAAGAATTTAGTTTAACCATGTTCCTGGAACTTCCCATTACAGCTGTAGTGTTGACATTACTTATTATTCAAATAGAAGTACTTTTGCATTTGGCATACCTCTCACTGTTTTAAAAGTGTTACTTGTGTTTGGTTGTTCCTTTAAGGAATAGCTCCAAAACACACACAGTAAATCATTGCTTCTGTCTTAAAGAGCAGTAGGGTTCCAGAAAAATGAATGCATTAAAGCATACATTTGATTTTTCCCAAACTCCTGAAAGTGTCTTTCATTTGCTGGAGAAAAACCAACAAAACCCAAAAGTGTGATTTTGAGCTGGAGAATTCTTAGGGGAGTAAGAATTCCCTGAGGTGATTAGGGAAAGAGAATGGAAAGCTGGAGTGGCAGCAACTCAGCTGCTATTGCTACCTTCAGGCCCAGCAGGCTTTTTGGTGTCTGCTGAGCAGATCAGTGCTCAGGGGTTTTAGTTGCTGCTGCTTTGTTAGTATAACCCTCCAGCTTCCCTGTCCAGCAGGCTTAATGGGAAGGTGCCCAGGGCTCTGTTGGCAAAGGTGAGCCATGGGAGCTGGCTGGCTTTCACACGGGTCATCTGAATGGCTTAAGTGCCCTGTCCTTGTTTAAAGGGAAAACCTCTTTCTGCAGCTGGACACTGACAGCCACAGAAGATACATCTGGAGTGCCTGGTGGCTCTGCTGGGAGCTGATCTCCTGATGTGTCAAAGCCAACCAAAAGGGAAGGATCCCACATCACCAGGTGTGCTCCTCAGCTGTATGAACGCAGACAGGAGAGATTTTTCTGCTTTTAGTACCAGTGTTAAGTGCAGTGCAGGGACATTAAATGCTAAAACCTCACACCCATTAGGATCCTGTATATATCTGTGCTTCCACCCTGGTAGTGTCTGCCTTCTCTGTCAGAATTCCTGCATTTCAGATGCTTCTTGAAAATGTCTGCTCTGGTGAGGGAAATCTACAATACTTGAACGAGTTGTATTTAAGGTACTAAATTGGAGAAACTGTGCCTGAAAGAGTCTTCAGTGGGGATTATGATGAAACTCAGTTTCAAATGTGCCAGCAGTTTATTAAGCAAATAGGGGTTTTTCTGCATTTTAGCACAAAGCCACCTCAGTGGGCATTCATTTCTAATTTCTGCGTGTTTCATTATAGTTCAGATAAAGTAATTCCCTCTTCTGTAGCATAAAAGAGGGACATAACAATCTCCAATAACATCCTGAATTGTTAGTATTTTGATTTTTATACCTCTATATCTTCAAGTATTTGAATGTTTTCCACAATTGCTTATAGGCTGAATTGTTTGAATCAAGTGTGTTAATTTAAAACTAGTAAGAAACATTTGGTAGGAATACTGGCAGGAGTCCTTGTATTTGAGCCTTTGGGGCTCCCTTGATCCAGCCGATGGCTCAAATGCCAGTAGGAAATACTGTTCCAGTACCAGTGACAGGTAGTACCTTGTTAAGTGACAGTAGTTTTCTGGGATATCAGGGCTCTATTTCAGATGTTTGCCTTCTGCATATGCTCGGTCTCTGAAAGCTGCTTTGACATGACTTGTTCTTCTCGCCACCAGCTGTGGCTTTCTAAGTCTATGTAAAAATTCTACCTCCAGATTATAAAGAAATCGCTGAAATTATGTTCTTATCCAGCACACAAAGAAAGACTTTAAAAATAGTGCTTAAAAATCATCTCTCATCTAGGTGAGTAAGGAGGGGAGTATGTTCAATTCATGACCTGACCGTTTAAAATTGGAGGTCACACTGGTAGCCAGTTTAGGCATTTGTGCTTTGGCATGGGTGTAATTCTTTGTTCCAGCACTTTGGGTTTCTTATTTCTCCTTTCTTTTAGTAAGAGCTGTGTAGCTGAATGTGTCATAGCCAGAAAGATTATTGTGTACCACTGTGGTATACATCACAAAAAAACTCCCATAACTCAGAAAACATTTTATTGGTTCGTTAATGCAGATACTTTCTGATTTCTGGCTTCAGCCTTTAAAGCAGATTCTTAGGAGTGGCATAAATGTTATTTAAATATAAAAATTGAAGGATCATTTCATGTTGTCACCACATATTTGAGACAGCACAAATTAATTTTTATTCTTAAAATGCCTTCTGACATTTCAGAATTGGTTACCGGAAGTCTAAGGCAGAAAAGGCAGGTTAATTGAACTTTTTTTTAACCTGCCCTGTTGCCAGGTCTGTAACAATCTGCAGCAGAACAGGAGACTGATAGAAGAATTTTCTTCCTCTGCCACTAGCAAAACTCTGTCTGGATTCCTTTTTTAACATAATTTTCTGTCTGCCTGCTTGAGGCATCCCTTAGGCAGCTATTGAAAATATAATAGGTTCTGTAATAATCTAATTCTGTACATATTAGTGGAAAATCCTTTAGAACAGCATAGATTGAGATTGCCCTGCATGGCTGTTCAGAAGAAGCATGTTTTCTCTGCAGAAGGGAAAGTTACAGCAATTCTAATTCTTCTAAGGTACATCCTGCAAAGTCCAGACCCGCAGTTACTGAGTTCACTGCTGTTAGAAGTTCCGTCAGTAGCAGAGAGAAACACAATCTTACAGCTGGTCATAATTTTCACTCAGAGCCTGTTTTATGGAAGATATATGTTTTAGATAGCAGGGGAGGGAGGAAAGAAATTTTTCTTCCTGAAATGCCAAGCTGTATTTTTATAAATCCCAGCAAACTTAAAGGATGGGCAGTAATGTAGTTTGAGAAGTAATTCATCATTGTACACCTCTCCCCTTTCATCTCTTACTTTCAAGTGCATGGTTGAACCAGAATACACAATCTCTTGAAGTATCTTCAGCGTGATGAAATAGAAAACACTCTACAAAAAGAGGGTATTGTGGAAATTGAGGGTACTTTTTGTCTCAGTTTTATGTGAAAAGAATCTTACTCGGCTTTGTAGCTACTATTGCCAAATGGCAGGAATCCCTTCAACAAGGATTCTCACAGTTTGCTAGGGAGTTCTAGAAGCTAACCAGGAATCAGCACTTTCTGAACACAGAAATATTATTCTTCCATTTATTTTTAGCTTTGTGTTTCTGTAAAAGGCTATGTTATCTGACAGAGCTCCTCAGCAAGAAACAGATTTTTACATCCGTTTACGTTTTCCTGAGCTATTAATTTTCTGCCAGGAAAGGATCACATGTAGAATGATGAAAAATCTTAAATTAATCTGTTTGCTGTCAATATTTCTTTAATTACTTTAAATGCTATAGCAATATTGCACTGGCCCATAGCTCATTGCTTTCAAATATCTGGTAGACTCAGTGACAGAGAAGAGGATTAGTCTGGTTTCTGAGAATCCTTCTAATCCAGCACTGGGTTTTTGGTGAAGCCTGCTGGGATTTAATTCTTGCCACAATATTTTAGTGCTCAGAAATATCAATTGCATGTGTTCTTTGATACACTGGAAGTTACATGGCTGAAATGAATAAGTGACTGACTGTATTCTTTGATACTCTTTAGTGAGTGGATATTCACAAATCCAATTCTTCAAGAGAGGCTTCTTATTCTCAGGTCTTGGTGTTTTATGTTTAAGATTTGGTTTGGGGAATTTACTTTACTAGGTGACAAGATTTTCCTGTTTTCTTTTTTCATGTGTTCTCAGAGGGAGGTGCTCCCTGTAATAAAACCTTGCTAGCATATAATGCCTTTTGAGGTCAGGCAATTTATGCTTTAGTGAAGAGATAAGGGACAGACTGAGCACAGAAAATTTTGGCTTCAAGGAGGAAAGGCTAGATTTTTCATTTTGAAAAACCAGCCATTGCACTGCTACACACAGTTTAAGTTTCTGTATTGACTTTTATTCAGGCTACAACCTTGCACCTTAACTGTGATTACATCTCCTGTCAATAACTATGCCATTGAGTGCAACCTTCTTCCAAAAAGAATGATAAGTGGAACTGCAGATTTGGAAACCCTACTTTTGTATAAGATGCCTGTTGAAATTTGTGTGTAATTTAGAATGAATGAGAATGTTTTTTCCAAAGAATTGTCTGGTATTTTGTCTCATCTTCTGATTTTCTGTAACTATAGCAGTGACACAGTGGAAGTCAGTTATTTGCAATTCACTGTTGATAAAAGCTTTTACAATTTTTAATGGAAACCTGAATACTAATGGAATTTCACACAAAATGCTTGTGAATTAGAAGTAGGTAAAATGCAAAAGGATTCCGTGATGATGCCTCAGTTCATAAATGTATTTAGGATTGTGAAAGCTAAAATATGGATTTTTCACAGGTTTTTCTGACTGTTGTTGGTGTGACATAAGCAAATATACATGGCTAAGGGACCATTTGGGAAGGTGGGTTGGGGAGTGTCCCGTTTTTCAGAAATACTCTGTAGGCTGAAAAGAGCCGTTCTTATAATTTACCTGCATTATTAAGCTCTGAATTTATTTGAACATCTAAAAACATTTGGCTAAGCTGTTGTTGTTAATGAAAAAGTTTATAGGAGAGAGAGAAAATAAGTGACCATGTCATGTTGTTGTTGAAATCAATGGAAGCCTGTGTCAAATCTGGCCTCTGCATCTACAAATACATGTAGATATTAATAAGTTGAAGTAGATAAAGACTCTGCACTAGCTTGAGAATGTATCAGAAAATGAGCTGCTTCTGCCTAACCTCTGTCATGGAAAGTGACCAAATTGGACATGAAATACTGTTGTGTATAAGGGGTCATTTTTCTATTCAGCTTATTTAGAAACTGCTGAAGCTAGATGCATAGGAAGCTTGTAAAAGGCTAGACATTTTTGTGGATATTGAGAACTTTTAGTCACTATGTAGTGTGTTTTCATCATGAGGGCATGAGTCGTCTACCAGGTTACAAACCAGTTGCATGAAGTTAAGCAAGAAATTTTCCCAAGGAGAGAATATCCCACAGTTTTCCATTTTAACAGATTTCCTTTCCCCTTTCAATCAACCTTCCCACACTGATGATATCACTAACTTATTAGGTGTGGAGGTCTTCTTCCTTAAATACAGACATCTCAGAAGCCCTTACAATGCAAAGAAAAAAAGTGAAGTTTTATAAAATTGTCTGCTATCCAGTTGACTGTAGAAGGAAGGATTGCTGGGGCAGTTCAATGGAAAGTCTAGGTGCAAGTTGTAGGTCTTGCCTCTGTCAGTTGAAGCAATTTGGAGGTGTATGTGTGGCTGTTGAGAAGCAGGTTTACCTTTACATGGCATGTGCTGCCAGCCTGATTATCTGGAATATGCCCTTTGGCCACCTGCCAGTGATCTGTGAGGAATCAAACACTGTCATATCTTACAAGTTGTTGAGCACAAAGGAAGACACCGTATCAGCAGTGCCTTTTTCAAGCCCCTCAGGGTGACAAAAAACAGAATTTACAAAAAATACAAATAAAAAGGACCACCACAGAGAAAAAAACAGTAATAAGGCTCTTTCAATTCCATGGGGGGAAATGAAGGAAGAGTAGGAGAGGTAAGGAGCTGTTAAAATTACTGTGGTAATTATCTGCAAGCCAAAACCAGCTACATTTTGAGTGACATTGTGAGGTCTGAGGGAAGAGCTTTGATCTCAGAGCCCTAAGAAAAACTAGGTGGAGAAGCATGAATTAATGAGTAAAGTTAGGTAAGAGGCTTGCTGAGTCCTTAGCAATCTGAAGTTGCAGTGCTCTGCATTCATCTAATAGTGAATTACCAGGCTGTGCTACAGCTGTAATTTATTGCTTAATTAGAAAAATTGTCTTTGGGCTCTCTATCAATTGAATGACCATTAGGCAAAGGCATTTCTCAAAGCTACCAAGCCCATTATATGCAAACTACCTGAGAAAATCCATTTCTTTCCTGCATAGTGTTAGTTCTGTTTAACACAGCCCTCCGAGGTCTCAATTTATAATTCTGTCTGAGGACCCTGTACAGAAGGCACACTCTCTTTATTTTGCCTTCAATTCTTCCTGTCCCCATATGTTTTACAATAAATTATTTAGTGTTTCATTGCCAGAACTATAGGGTGTCTAGTAATAATAATTTTCATTTCTTCTGTTTGATGAGAGCTTAAAATTGTTTTCTTAGTTCCCACACCCTACCAAACTCAAAAGAACATGATGCAGTTAGTTGACATAAAGATGTCTGCTTTTGTGGGGAAAAAGCCAATGTAACTGCTAATAGATTGCTTTATAATACATGTTAAATAACCATCACAATCACTGTAGTTGAAATTTATGCTGTGTATGTAGCAGACATGAGCAGACCTCCTCAACCTCAGGAGCCATATGCCAGAATCTTCATCTTCACACGTTAGAGGTTTGGGAGCTGTTCTTGGGCAGTTGTTAAGGTTTCCCCACAGCTCTCACTGTGAACATGAGGCACATAACTGGATCTTAGCACTCTCTGATGATGCCAACCTTCAGAGCCATGTTGGTGTGATTTTACTTGCTCCTGAGATTCCAGATTATTTTGCTGCTCCTGTATAGCCTTGGGATGTGGCTTGGGAGCTGTCCTTGAAATATTAGAGAACTGCTTAGGACCTGCAGTTGACCACCTGTGGCCTTCTGAATTCCAACTGAGTTCATCTGCTGTTAATAAATACAACTTTCTAAGAAGCCCAAGAATAAAAGTAGGCAGAGATGGCTCCTGCCATATGGAAGACACTAGCAAGTCACCCTTGGGCTACTAAGGAAAACAGAAATGAGGATCTGTGCCACCATGGTACTAATAAAATAAGTTTGACTCCTAATTGGATCATTCAATCAAACCTTCAAAGATCCTTTTTAACTAGAGGTATTTAAAAAATGCTGCCAGCTGATAGCCTATGCTGTCTTACATAAATGGGTCAAAGGATTGAACAAAAGTTTCCATGGAGACTTTACATGACTGCAAGGTGCTTTCCAAATTAAAGTCTTGTGTTGCAAGGAAAAAAGGTTTAAAGGTGACAAAATCTAGCACCAGTGTTTAGATCTGCAGCCAATTCTGGCCACTGTGTCCCAGGGACACCTGTCATCACTGACAACACAATCAGTGAAGTTTTAAATGTAAAAGCTTGTGAATATTATAGAGTTCTTTCTTCTCTTCATAACAGTTAAACAAGACAGACCCAGGTGCAAGGCTGAGTTAATAAAGCACATACAGAACAAGAAAATAAAAAGCCTTCTGGAAAATCCAGAACACAGAATTTCAGAACTTTGAAAGCAGTCATGATTAGTGAGAACTGTTCATATCATTTTTTCTAGATTATTAATTAAAGACTAGGGTTTCTGTTTTTAACTTCTTTTTCTTTTGTGCATATTAAATGCACCCGTGTAATGCAGCAACGAAGATGATATTTCCTACTAGGTTTTTAGTAAATAAAACAACAAAGAAGCAAGTTTGCATATACAGTACGTTGTAACTGCTTTGTGTTCATTACAATTCAGTCAACAATGACATGTAAATTGAATACTGTGTATTTGTTTAGATAGTAACTGTAGATTAATCCACAGATTTTTCTGATTGCTAAGTTTCGTGTTAGATTGGTACACAGATTGTTGTAATGGTCATACCAGTGTTGTTGATTCTACTGGTACTACACCAAGCTCATAGCATCATAGTACAGAGGATAGAAATGTGGTTTGGAATGGCCCCTGAGTGAGTAAATATTTCCATGGTTATTGATATCTTCAATTTTTGATCTCAGCATTGAGAGGAAATATATATGAACATCCCTATATCTAAATTGGTCTCAATAGTGTGATCTAACAAAGTTATTCTAGTCTTTGGCTCATAAAATTTGCAATTCTGTCTTTAGCAAAACACTTTGTAATTCTAAAGATGTTCTTCATTTTATCCTTTTGAGTGTTGCTTTAGATGTAATATTCACATATCAGTGTAGCTGATATGTAAAAGTACATGGTGATCTTTCCTAGAGCTCACATACATGAAACTTTATGCATTAAAACGTGACACTATGAATTAAAACTAGAATTATCTCATATAACAAAAATCTGTCAGTATTTGTCATCCTGTAGATCAATGGTTAATTACTGAACTGTATACTAAATTTTTATCACAGCTGCTGTCTCTTTTAAGCATTTCATGCTCAGAGTATACTAATTATTTTAAGACTAAAGTTAGAAGTTTATTCGGTAAATATACAAATCAGGCAGATTAGACCCCCTCTGTTCCTGTCACCATTATGTTCTCCAGAAATTACTGGAAATAAAAGTTCAGAAATCTCAGCTATCTCTGTAACAGGGCACAGCCATGAGGATCTAACATTAGGGATCTGCCTCCATAAAAAGTTCTATTCTGTTTGGGCTTTTTAATCTATTTCTCTATATAATCTCTTTCTCATTATAATCTATTTCTCATTTTTTGATATGCTGCAGATTAGGAGTGAGATGCAGTTTCATTGTAGACTTTTCCCATTAATACTAGGATAATGTTTATTTTAACATCATCCATAAGAACTTTTTTCTACCCAAAAAAAACCCCCAACACCAACAACACTCAAAATAATAATAGTGATGTGCAGCTTTTGAATAGGATTTGTAGGAACGCAAAATTCTGTGTCTCTTCTGTGATGGTGGATCCTCTTTCCATTTTTCAGTCTGCATGATGATTAGATATTATGCCTGAGTGAGGTTGGTTGGTTTGAGATGGAAGAGGCCTAAATGTTGCCCAGGAAAAGTCTGTTCTGGGAGAAGCCTTTAATAGATATAATTCTGGGTAACATGATATTTTGTTGAGAACCCAATTATGTGAAAAAAGCTAAATTTTTTCTCAGAGTGACTCTTCAAGACATGTTTTATTTTTTGCCAGTCCCCTTCTTCTGCCTTTTTACAACTACTTTAACTTCGTGCTCTGGAAGCTGGTAAAAAAATTGTTAATGTGTCAGGCATCTTTAAACCAGCCTCTGTTTCAGCTTAGTCTTACACTGTGCTTTGCACTCTGGCAGAGTTACTCAGTCTTTGAGACTAATCAGCAAATGGAGTATCAGACCTCTGAACCATCACAGGTTCAATCGATGCCACTAGGACTTTGGAATGGAGAGAATCTCCTACAGAAAAGTTCTGCAGTCCTTCTTCAGAAAGAACTTCTTTCCCTAACCCTTTTATATGAAAAGGGCTGGAAAAAGTGAAAAAAAAAATTAAAGCAAAGGAATGATCAGGTCAGAGTCCTAAGATTATTTGCAAAGGATAGGACAGTGCAGAGCAGAAGGCAAAATGTAGATGTGACACTAATCCATGGGCTGTGCCAGCACCCACGGGAGGAGGAATCATTGCAGAAATCTAATCTGAGTTCTATGCTATCAATCAATTCTATTTCACAGAACTTTTGTATGTAAAATTTAGGTTGGTAATTGATCATTTTGTTGGTTTTATCTTTCCCACACCAAGACTTCTGATACTTTATCTGTTAATGAAATAGGGATGGATTTGTGAGCATCTACGCAATTCTTTATAATTTTGGCAAATGACAGTGCCACAGTTTGCCTGTGAGGTTATGTTGTTTGGGCTTAGCAAGTAGATCATTCTGTCCCAGGAGACTTGGTCCATAGAGTCCAACCCCCAGCTGAATACAAAGTTATCAAAGTAACAGAGGAATTTTTTTTGCTAGACCCGGTTGCTATTTCCATTGTAAACCATTGTTTTGATTATTTTAAATATCTATTCAGATTATGAATTTATTCACAACTACTGCATTTTGCTACGACTTTGTTCCATAGTTCCAAGTCCTCAATAAACTTGTGGTAATTCAGGTGCTTTCACTGTCATTTCTTCTTTGTCACTCTAGTCTCAGTCAAAATTATCTTCATTTTCCTCTTGATCAGGGTAACACAACACTTATTAAGAAAAGGATGAGCACCTTTGGGGCTGTTAGATTTTACTTTTTTGCACAGAAGTAATGGGAGGGTGTTTTCTAGGATGTGAGAAAAATAAAGGGAGTATAAGTCTGGAACTTTCATTGTATGCATGCATAGATTTTTTTTATATGTGAGTTTTTTGGTTATTGCTACCTAAATTATGTATGCTAATGAAATGATGGTGTTTGTATAAGATGCTGTTGTATTAATTATGTATGATATGTGGATATGTTAAGCAGGTATAAAGCTATTTTAGTCCACTCTTAATTTTCTCTGACTTAGTAGTGCTGACTGGTGGAATAGGAACATGACAGAGCTGTTGTTCAGCCTTTCACATTCTTATTCCACATAGAGAAATGTTTTATACCTTCACATCAGAAGAGTCTCTCTTAGTTTGAGATATGTGTCCCAACTTCTCTCTCTTCCCCTTTGTAACTCCTCTTAATGCCCTCAGTGGGGTTCACAGTACATCTGAATGATAATACCCTTGGAAAGTACTCCTGAAATAGCTTCTAGGTCTGGAAAAAAGGCAGCAAATCTGCCCTTTGGAAATGATGGGTTACCCTGTCCAATACTGCTTGTATTGCTTATCAGCACACAACAAGAGGAAAAGAAGAAATGGCTGGAGCATAGCTTCACTTCACCTGACATTTTCTGTGGTAACAAGCCGCAGTGATCTGCTCCAAGAACAACTATATTTCTGTCTGTTTGCCACACTTTGAGGAATTTCAAGGCAGCCAGGAATTTGTTGTTCAGATCACAGAGAGCTGATAGTTTTTTGAACACAGGGCACTGGACCTAGGCCAGTTACCTAATTGGAGGGTAATGCAAGTTAGAGCATCATTTCTGAAAAGAAGGAATCTGTTTGTGTGACACGTGCTATGTCTGTCTGGCTGTGGAGAGGAAAGTGGACAATGCTCTGGGAAAACAATGCAGCTACCCTAGAAAAGGGGAGAAAAGAAAAAAAGGAGGGATTCTGCAGTTAATAGTGATGGACAAAGAGGGATAAAAGCATTTTGCATTTTCTTCTGGTTTTGTAAGTTAGTGTGGGTGTTGTCAAAAATTTTGCAACGGAATGCATTCTCCAAGGGAATCAATGTGTTTTTCAAGACAATTACTGGAAAGATTAACCTGCTTCACCACAAAGGAGACATGACTGCTAAATTCAGAATTAAAATTCAAGTGTTTCTTTCTTGTGAGTTCATGGGAAAAGTAGGCTTCTTACCAGAAATTCTCATTTCTTGTTGCAGACGTACTTTTTTGATCATACTGATCTTCTGAGTGAAATACATTATTCTCTAGGTAAACAGCAGCTGTTCCACATTCAGATGTTGTGATTAAACTTCTGTATCTTCATATCCTCACTTAGCTAAAAAAACATAATATCCTCAAGAAATTATGAGGATCTGACATGTTGTAGCTAGCAGTGCAAGGTGTTCCTGTGTCTGCATGTGTGTACCCTGTACATGTCTTTTTTAAAAAAAAAATTGAGCACTTACACAGCAACATGGAAAGTTACTTTTATGCACTATAGGTAA
This sequence comes from Dicaeum eximium, assembly GCA_013396995.1. Classification (NCBI taxonomy): domain Eukaryota; kingdom Metazoa; phylum Chordata; class Aves; order Passeriformes; family Dicaeidae; genus Dicaeum; species Dicaeum eximium. The sequence goes on along the minus strand of VWZP01003306.1, from coordinate 327,615 downwards.
ATCTGCATTGTTAAGCTAGACAGGAAGACATTATTTGACAACCAGTATTTTTAGGTGCTTCCAAATCTTAGTTCTGCTGTAAATCTAGTAGTAGATTGGAGATGGACAGCTTGAGATGAATATAGCTAAAATTATTTATGTAAGCCTCTGTTTGCAGATCAAATATATTCAAAAAGGGTACCTGTGCAGGTGGGCTCAGATAAATGAAAAGTTTCAAACTTCTAAGTGTGAAGGACTGAGGAAGTAAAAACTGGTTTTTGCAGAAGTAAAATTTATTTTGAAACTCAAGAAGTCTATCTAGACTTTTGTGTTTGTCTGGGTGTGTTTTGCCTGGTGCAGTTTCTCTGTGCTTTTCCCTGCCACAAAGTCTGTGGACATGTAAGTGGTTTAAGGCCCTACAGAATTCTCATTCTGTGAATTCCACTGTGTATTACAGTGATAGTTGGAAAACATTTTTTAGATTAATTACGTTAAGTGTACAGTCACAAAATTCACAACTTTATTATGGGAACAGAGTAACTTCAGTGAAAACTGAGCTGTGTGATCTGTTCACTTACAACTGGATTATTTATTATATGTTCTGTAATTTGCTATGTCTTTATCTAAAAGCAAAGACTATATAGATCTAGATGATGAAAAACAGTGGCAATCTATATACAAAATATCAGGAGGAAGTGATTCTGAACAAAATTTGTGCTGGAAGCTATATTTTGCATCTGGTGAAAACAGAATGACAGGGCTCCTCCTTGGTTTTTGTACTGCCGTGACCAGTAAAACAGTCAGTAGAGAAAGATTTGTGCTTTTTTTGGCTTCTGAGTCATGTCCAAAATTGATTTGCATGTTACCTTGCCTCTTGTTTTCGTAAGAAACTGTAGGCTGTTCTTCACAAAGCTGGAGGAAGTGGCTGGTGTGTTGTCAGTATGCAGTGAGGAGGCTGGGGGTTTTGAGAGGTCAGACTGCATATGAGGGGCTTGAGGAGAGGTTATCACTCTCCAATCTCCATTCTACAACTCAGTTGTCTATGAGGGAAGAAGTAAAGGAAAGGAATTGCTTTCCCTGACACTTTTTCTGCTTTGCCCCACTCCTCTTCCTTCTCAGGATGATTTTGAAGGATCCAGAGAGCAGCAGATTGTGCAAGTCTATTTCTGTGTTTGCAGTTCACAAATCTTGCAGTATTATCAAGATGTTTTGATTGGGGCTGTCTAAATGGTGTTTACTGTAGCTGATGCTTCAGTCACAGCTGTTTCAGTAGCTGTTACTGTATCATTTATACATTTCACACTAAACAGACAAATTAAGTTTGCCAGGGATTCTTGCAGTAGGAGCTCAAGATTTGCAACTGGTGTAGGAGCCCCTCTCTGTTTGGTGAAACTGCAGGGTGAGGGAGGGGTTTTGACTTCAAGGAGCATTATGGATTTAATTTCTGATATTGTGGATCTGCCATGTCTCCTGCCAATGAAGCAATGTAGGGAGGAGTCTCCCTGTCCTTTTCCTGCTTCATAGTGACAGGGGGAATGGTTTGCTTTAGATCTGGGCACAGCTGTCCAGACCAGGTTCCCTTGTGTTTTAGTGTACACTCAGAAGATCATTCTTGTCTGGGATCACAGGAAAAGGCCAGCATTCAAACATTGACAGAAATTTAAGACTGCCTGCAGGTAAGGCAGGAGAATTTTTACCACCCTCTTTTGATGCTGATAAATTGCATAACTGACTTTGTGATTTTTGTACTGCTGCACTTTGGAAACTTAGACTAACACGTAGTTACTGAGGATTTCCGAGTAATCTCGTGGAATTTGTTAGTATCAGAACTGCTGGGGATTGTGCAGAAGGTTCCTTCTGGCTCCATTTTTGGATGCTAGTATGTGTATTTTTAATCCAGTCTAGAGACCAGAGCCTATCTGAATTTGCTAATCTGATATTTGCTAATCCATATTTGGGGGTTGGGATTCCCCACTCTGTTCTGGGTTACTCATTTCACAAACAGATATGAGTCATACTCTTCTTGTGAGACTATTAAGACTCTTGGCACTAGAAATGGAACTAAATCACACAGGAGGTTCTGCAGAGTCTTATGATAAGAAGAATGCATACTAGTTGTTGCTGATTCTATTGCTTGGGGAAATAGCTACATCACTTAATGGTTCAGAATTGAGGAGGCTGAGAGAAAAAAAGCTTGACAGATGTGAATTTAAATTCAAATTATTGGGTTTTAGCCTACTGGTAAGAATTACTGGGTTTTAGTTCTGAAACCACAGTAATTTTAACTAATATAGCACCATATTATGCCCAATCATTGGTAATATGCTCTAACATTAGTGAGGTTGATAATGTATTATCTTTGTGCTTTATTATTCATCAAGTTAATCCCTTGGATATTTCTTTTAATTTCCCTTACTCCTGGAGTTAGTCTGTCTTCAGCCTATTGTATGCAGATCTGCCTACCATTAGAAATTTTACCAATTTCTCAGTTACAAAGAATTAGACCTTTCTGGAAAAGCAAAAACTATGTATTAGTAGAGAACTTTCTCTTTATAAGATACTTTTTAAGGGAGCTGAAGCATTAGACATACAAACCTGCTACAGATATATTTCCGAAAACCAAAAAAAACACCAGTATTTAGGAAGAAAAAAAATTACTGTGGTTCTTTACAAAGTGTTTTGTGTTTTCTCCTTTTTTAATTTTTCTTTTTTTTGGTGAGTGTTGGAATAAATGCTGAAACACCAGAAATAGCTGGAACTTGGTGTAAGCAGAGTAAGACTTTCAGAGAGTGAAATATATTTCCCATTGTGGAGTCACCAGCATTATTTGTTATGGCAGTTTCATGGCAGATTTTAGTAGTGACTCTCATTTACACCCATATAAGAGATTACAACCAAGGCAAACAGACTGGTAAGGATTGTCTTCTCTATAAAGCCTTGCTGTCTCTCTCTGCTGTATAACAATATTAAACAGAATGCCTTTCTCTGGATACTTTAATAATTGCTAGTTGAGCAGCTTCACTACCAGGTGTTGCATATTTGTTCAGTGGGGCTTTTTTTCTGTTTAATTATTATTTTGGAGCTGTGAGCAAAACAATGCAGGGCTTCAGTAAAGCCAAAGCAAAGATGACGGTGGACTTGTAAGGAATAGGAGAGCTCTCATCAGATAACATGATGGTGTTCTAATTTTTAAGTTATTTGGCATTTTTTTAAATACTCTTACTGATTAGGGCCTGTTTCTTTATTTGAGATTCTCTGTGTGCTTATACGTTCTTAAAATGCTATATTAGCTGTGATTTTGAAGATAGCTTCAGCTAAAAATATTTGATACTGACTGTAAAACTACTGCTGAGGAAGAATCTGATTTCACAGGACTTGATGATGTTTTCTAAGCAGGTGTTTCCAGATTTTACAATACTGGTGATCTTTGTTCTAGCAGCACAGTCTGAGCTGGTCCAAATATGTTCAGATGGCTTACATATGTGGGAAGTGGTTTTGTTAGAATGTCTCAAGCATGCTTATTTGAGAGGTGTGTATGACAGCAGCTCAGTATTCATGGCAGAAATACATTTTAGAGCATAGCTTTAATCTGATTTGATAGGTGGCAGAAGACAGCTGTCATCTTTTTTTTTCTGAACAAGGGTTTGTCTTCCCCTATCCCTGTATTTTTTAAAAAATAGGAAAATAGGGGAAAATTAATATTAAAACTTTCTGATCAGAAAGTGTTGTCATTTTACCTTTTAGCCTTAGTGCTGATTTCACAGAACTTTGTTCAAGCCATTTGTAATTATTTTCATTTTTATTTTGTTATCACTTATTGAAAAGAATTGTCTGCTTTTTGTGACTCGGGCATTGATTAATTTGATCCTAATTGTGAAACTAATGCCAGTAATAGAGTTCCTTTCATGCCATCAGACAGGCTAAAAGATTGCCAATTTTTGCATTCATCTTGTTTTAGTAAAGAAGAGCAGTTATCATATTTCTCCAGTTTTTAGAAGTAAAAGGATTTCGCAGAATCTTTCAACATTAGCTGGAGTTATGTCTCATTTGGAAATGAGAAAGTTCTTGACCTGAGTCAGAAGTTATCTGAATAATGAAACAGTTTCCTCTAACCTCTGCAGAAGTTGCAGTATGAAAAGAAAACTTTCATAATTCTAATACATATATAACGGAGTATTGGGGTGCAGCTAGAATCTTACGCTCTTTATCATGTCTCATCTCATTAAACTGGACCTGTTCCTATATACAGCTATATCTAGGGTTTTATCACAAATATTCTGTATATGTGGCTGAGTGGGTCAGCTTGTGTCATGTTTGCTCTGTATTGCTTATAGTACTGCAAGTAGCCATGCACAGAGCTGGAGAGAGACGAGTTGTACTCCACTTTACTTCCTCTTGCTACAAGGATACCAAAAGATAAGACTAGAGAATCTGTTTCCTGAAAAAAGCTTGCTTTGGTGGCATTAGGCTCAGGAGTATATGGATGAGAAGTTAGATATTCTGCAGTGTTTGGAATCAGGTGCTATGTTGTTCTAAGCCACACGTCCATTGGGCTACAGCATGGTTCTCCTGAACCTCGGTGGAAACACTGGGGCAGAGGTTTGCATACATGTCCTCTGGCCATGGACTTGTGGGCTACCTAGTTTGGATGGTGCATTGAGGATCTTGAGGTGTGTGGAGGCAATATTCCAGTTTACAGATGATGTGATTTTATGGGAAACATATGCAATGTACCCCAAATGCAAAGGAGGAGGCCTCACCCCCTCACCCAGTGGATATAAATCACAGACAACATTCATGTAAGGCCGTAACTTAGTGGTTATGTTGTGGAGGGTTTTTTCTTTTTTTTGGTAGGACTGTACCACCTGAGTTCATATTTGAAGTTCAGAAGAGACAGAGTTCATTATAAAATACACTGCATTGTTTATTTATGTTCTACTAATGCTGCTCTGTTGATCTCTCTCTGGAACTGGTATGGCCCCCAGGATTAAGGTAATGCACTTTCTCCAGTTTCAGTTGTGTCTTACAGAAATACCTGTTCTAGAACAGTGCTTCCCATAAGGCCTGCAGCTAGAAGGAGAGGATTGAGGTGTTGCATAAATTGCTTAAAGCATCACAGTCACAGGTATTAGTAAAACTGGTTTTAATATGATGTTGTAGGAGTGCAGCTCAATGGCAAGGTTCACTTTTACTGCACAGCACAATCATTTGAACAATGATTCCAAACTACCAGGCACAAATGAAAGTTACTATACTACAAGGTTATGTGTGATATTGGTCACTTAGCACTAATCTGCCATAGGTCTCTGTCTCTAGGATCAAAGTCAAGAGGTGCCCAATTCAAGAGGAGATCATCACCATGCAGCCTTAGCAGGAAGAGCTGAAGGAAGGCTCATTTGGGATAAACTCTTTGCCTTGCAGTTGGATTACATGCAGTGGGAAAGGTGTGCATGAGATTCCTTGTAACCCACAACTTCCTGTGCTCCTTGATACACGATTCTTGCAAAAGTCACCTGTTATTCTTGTGTTACATGCATGGTCACTGTTCCAAGCTCATATGCATTAATGGTCACAGTCACTCTGCTTCTTTGTGTGTTTTCAGAGAACAGGTTGAAACTAGAGGAGTTCTTGGCCTGGCTACAGCTCAGGCCCTTAACAAAATGTTGCGGGTTTGGTTAAAGTTTCAAGTGCATCTGTCACACAGAGTTTTATGAAATAGTGTATTTATTCCTTTCCTCACCTCCTGAGTCCCATAGGGGACTGAGTAACTCCCAGTTGTGGCAGAAAGAAAATCCTCAGAAGTTGGAAGATGCAGAAAACAAAAGGCAGGGCAGAAAGAAGCACCATAGCTGCTTTGGATATTTTCAGATTTCATTCCTCTGAAGTCTGCAAATGGATGCTGGCAGGGAGTTTCTTTCCTTCACTTTTGAGTTTGTAGGTGGAGAGGGAACAGATGATGGACAGCAGCAGCTCAAATCTCTGTTCTAGCTAAGCAGTACAGCACAGTGCTGGGCACTCACCATCGGTGTTGACAGCAGCAGAGATGGGGGTGGACAAATGATACTAGAATAACATGTAAATCACCAGGAGGATGGAGTCCAGAAATGTGGGAGCTATTTCTGCTTTTTGAGATGCTACCCAACTCCTTACTTTTAATTGAGACTGGCTGTCCATTACCCAAGGGGTTAAGCTGTTCTGTGTTCAAGCCATTCTTTTACTCTGCTGTAGGGGAGTAATTGTCTGCCTTGCACAGTATTTAATTTCCTTGCCTAATTAAACTAGAAGGAAAAAGAGTACTGTTGTACAAAGAGTAAATTCCTCAGTGATTTACTTCATGTTAAGTAGATTTATATAGAAATTTGTGGTATGAAGCTAAATGGTTTCTACCTGCAGTGCCACCTGTCTAGATTAGCTGTTCAGGTCAGCAGAGATCAGCAGAGAGGTGGCAGCTAGAATTTAATTTAGCTTTTGTTCTTTGGATTACTTTTGCAGAATGCTGTCACCAGTTCAGTTACTTGATGTCTTTATTGAACATCTCAATGGAAGGGCCAAAGCATGTTCTTCTTGGTGATGGACTTCTGATCTACAGTTTACAGGCAGAACAGTGAGAAAAATCTGTGGTTTCTCTCTCACAGCTAAACAAACAAATAAAACAGCCTTAACTGATTATTTACTGTCTCTATGAGACGTGCACTGGATGTTTTTTAAATGTTAAAAGAATAAAGTACACAACTCTTTCATCAGGTAACCATGAAACACTTGAAGAGATTACAAGCAATGCTATATTGGGATGCTGTAATTAATTTTTATTAATATAAGATTGTATATATAGAGCAGCTTTTCAGAACATTATTTGCCTAGTAACTTGACTTAAAGGAAGAAATGCAGTCATATAGCAGAATTGTAGGGAAAGACAGGAGGCAGCACTGAACTGAAGAAATCACCCTGTGTGGACTCATGGATTCAAGAGCAGAAAAATGTTTCTAGTCTGTGACAGCATGTAGGGCTCTAGAGCTCTTGTCCATGATGAGGGAGTTGCACTAATATGTGTTAACATTATGGTTAATTTTCTACTGATTTCATTGAGATTCTTACTGTTCAGCCTGATGTATGGCAGAAAAGGACTTCTCTCCTGTTTTAATTTTCTTGACAGTAAGTCTCTCTACTTTTCTGAAATTTCTGAACTTTAAGAGGCTTTGGGGCATTTGTTTACTTAGAGATGGTCCAGACTTGCACCCTCACTTCTGCTTCTAAATGATTGGGGGGGATTATTAAAGAAGTAGGGATAAATACAAATACATGGAAATTAGCCTCTAATGGGCTTATGTTTACTAAACAAAAACAGAAAATGAAAGGTTTGATGAGGCTAATGGGTGGGGGTAAGCAACTGGGAAGGAGTTTTGATACATGAAGTATTTTAAACACATGCTAAAAGAGTGAGAGTGTGATGCATCCAAGCACAGCATTTATTGCTAATTATACAATGATGTAAACCAAAAAATCAATGGTGTCAAAATGTGGACAGACTACCATGCTCAGAGGAGTGTGCTACTCCTCTAAGACCATTACTCAGATGACTCAGCTACAGAGGTGTTTGGAGAGATGGTCCCCCTGAATTATTCCAATAATGAATTGGTAAAAAACTTCATTATAAGGGTTCTTCACTGAAGAACTCCAAGTGAAGCTCTGTACCTGAAAGGCATTTGTGTGCTTGTCTGTTCCCATTCATGTCTGGATGGAGGTGATTAGATTAAGACACTGATGTACTTGCAGTTCAGAGTTTACTTGGTGTTATAAAGCAATTGATTAAAGAGACTCACATTACCTCCACCTTGTACATTAAGAAAAAAGAACACTGAACTGCACTCTGTCCAAGAGTAGTAGAAGAAGAGTAGAGAAGTAGGAGAATTTAAAGCATCAGTTGGTAAATTGGGTAAGAGAAGAACATTTTAAGCATGTTTAAAACCTTTTGCGTTTGGTCAAGGGAGTGAATGCAGCTTGCTAGAGTTATCTTCTCTCTTTCAGAATACCCAAAACTACTTTCTGCTTCACAAAATGATGATTGCAGAATTTCATTGCATCTGGCAAACCTTGTATCAGTTATACTAGTGTGCTTTAGCATATTGAAAATAATGTTCTTCAAATCAGAAGGGCATGAGTCAGATTTCAGGGTGATACATTTCACTTAGATACTAGGGAATTAAATATCAGGCCTGAGTTTGATTTTCTCTTCCATGTGTTTGGAAGGTTTGTGGGCACTGATTTTTATGCACAAACACAGAACAATGAGCTGGCTGCAAAAAAATGATAATACCTCCAGTTTGTGTTCCCTGACCACTGAACTCTCAATATGTCACAATTCTGTGGTTAGGGTTTGGCTATAGGAATTAAGTTTTTCAATTTGCCATTCTGTCTTTAGGTTTTTGGTTTTTTGTTTTTTTTTTTTTTTTGGGTTTTTTTTTTTTTTTTTTTTTTTTTACATCAGCTAAACTGGCAAACTGCTAACAGTAAAAATGTGAAGTTAACTGTAAGTTACTCTAGCAAGCCAAGTGGATCCCAAGTACTGGCACTTTACTGTTTTCTTAAAGGTAACACAAAAAGAAGAAAAAGTTAAAAGAATAAATCACTGGTTTGTAGAAGAATACTTTCACAACAACAGAGCTTAGTTTACAGAAGAGTAGAGGTTTGGGTTTTGAGCTTGACCTTTGTTCCCCTACATCCCTGTTTCCTGTCTTGGATGATAATTACTCATATACTAAGTAAGAACAAGATATGCATTGTAAAAATATACAAAAAAAGTATGAATATGCATAATATGAGTTTGTCATTTGTCTTCTTTTTTCTTTTCTATATTTCTTCTGTGAGCTTTGTTCAAAAATACAAAATGGAGAGTTTCTAGTCACAATTCAACAGATGAACCATGACTTTAGAATTTAGCCATTCACAGAACACTTTGAGTCTTTTCCCATAATCTGTGTCAAGGACTGATTCAAGAACATTGCAGAGACCTGACATCCATTTGGCTGGATTCCCTAATGTTTGTAGATGATTCTTTTGGCCTGTATACATTAGGTAGCAGTGAGTGATCTGTGAATGCAAGGTGAACACTTCTTGCTAGTTTTATATTTTGAATATTGTGCTGTGACTGTTACCCATCTTTGTAGTCTTTTGAAAGCTCTCAGGGTTGATGTGGCAGGTGAACATATTTGACAAGCACTCTGACTGTTCTACAGCTCTCTGATAGGACAGGTAGTGATAAATTTGAGGTATTTCTCCACTGATAAATGAACTTCATTATTTAGGTTTTTACCTTTGCATGTTTTTGAGGATTGATAGATCTTCTAAGTTTAAAGTTTGTCGGATCTTGTAGAAGGCTGTGTGGAAAACAAACTGTTGTGAAACTCCTGTGTGTGTTATGAACATAATCCTGCATTTGCTGTATTCAATGAGAACTAGTAGTATCTTTTCTGGTGTTAGTTTATTTGAATTGTTACAAGCCCTTAGGCAAAATATTTTAGGTGAAACTTATTTGAGAGGTATAACCAAGACTTAGGTATTCAACATCCTTCTTCCATATAAGCACCAAATACTTGCTTGGTTTTCAGTGGAACTAGTTTCCTCTGTCAGGTACTTGTAGCTTTGTGGCTTACTTGGAATCTGAAAGACAGAAGAATAAAGTCTTGAGATGTTCAAACAAATGTCTTAATGACACGTTCCAAAGATTATATGTATTGTACAAAAATAGCAAGTCTTTATAAGTGGATTTTATCAGAATTGTTTCTCGTTATTATTGTGTAGAATGAAAAATGCTTTGCTGGTGTTATATAATCTGAAAAAAAAATACTTTAAAAAACAATTACACCTTACATGTTTTACACTTACTTTACAAGCAGTTCTATTGTATAATACTTAGAAGAAAAGCAACTCCATTTTGGATTGACACCAGGTAAACAGATGAAAAAATAAAAATAATTTTTAGATCTTGTGCAAAGAAGGTATACATTAGAGAAACAATGCTGACCTATCCAAAAATTATAATTACATCTACCTTTTTTAATACACATGAAGTGTCAGTATTGTGAATTAATTTGTTCAGGGCATGCTGAGTGATAGTTTTCCAGATCAAAGTAAATCCTAAAAGCCAGGTCTAAAGAAGTGTTCACTGTTTTGACAAGCCTCTTTGTGCCTGGCTGCTTGGAGGAGTGCTGCAGCACACCTAACCAGTTGTGACAGAGGAAAGCTCCTGTGGCATGCCTTGTTTGCCTTGATGGTGTGAGAAGTGTTTTTGTCCCTTTATAAAATGCAGAGCTGAAGAAACAGGGAAAACAAAGTACCACTATTAGCACTTTTACATGCAGAGAAGATATTTCACATTGTTATTGCTTCATGCCACCCCATTTAAGACATCAATTTAGAAAAAGAAATTTAAACAGCTGAGCTATACGATAGCTCGGGTATATGCAAAGGTAGCATAGCAAGAACATAGTGTAAAAAATTGGTTTTAGTCATGTTATTGTAATGTACTACCAGTGAATACGTATTTCTGGAATTTTATTGTGTTCAGCTGGAAATCCATAATGGATGGTAGCCACTTCTATTGTTGGATTATGTGTATTTCCAAAGTGTCTTCAGGATGTCAGTACAAATGCTTTTTTCTGATCGTTTGCAATAGTTTATGTAGATTTGGTAATCCTGAAAAAATATATGAGCATAGTCTTTTCCATGCAAGTTTCACCACAGCTATAAAAGCAAACCTGGTCTTAGGTTTAGCAGCCCATTTCCAACTATGATGAAAGGTTTAGCATTTGGTGGAAAGGAATTGAACTACCATTGCCTTGTAAAGGTGTTTGCTTTCTGCAGACTTCATAAGAAGCAGTGACAAGTGTGGAGCAGAGACCTTTGGGATTGTGCTCCAGGGATGAATTCCCATGTGAGCTCATGCCCTGATCCTGAACACGCAAGTTGTTCCATGTGAATGAGGAAGAAGCTTTGCCTGGAGTTTGACTGTACCAGATAGCTGAAGATTCACTCCTCATTCGAGCTGTCTCTGTTTCCTGTTATTTGAGGCCAGTTCTGGGGGAGGTTATGTTGCAGACTTGGTATTGGTGTAATTAACCTTATCTTTAGGAGCAGAGACCACAACTAAATCCATTTCCATTCAGTATGAATCATGTAGTCATGTACAATAAACAGGTCACGTGCCTTACCTGGGACCAAGATGAACACATACAAAAAAGGGCAATTCTTACTGCTTCCCTCACCCCCTGGTCAATATAATCTCATTAAGGAAAGCTAAAATCAAATGTATTTACTGGGCAATGTAACAGATAAAACAGAATATAGAATACATTTTAAGGAGCTACACTGAAATATGACCTTTTTCTAAGGTGTCTTTTTTTCTCTTTTGTGAGCTATGGGGAAAAGTACATTCTAGTTTATGTTCATTGCTACTGTAATTTCCTTAGAAATAATAAGACACTTCTTTATTTGTATGTGGTTCCTTATCTAAGTTTATTTCAAATTGACTACTTTGATCTTTAGATATTTCATAAAATGGGAAATAGGTCTATACAGTGTCTCCCCAGGATAAGGATAATTCCAGCAGTATGAACCTTGCAGGTTTTCAGTGGAGCAAAATTTAGACTCAAATGTTGACCCTCTTCAGTGGTGATTGAAAATAGTATTTTGAGCTGTTTATTTGGTCTGAGTTGGTCAAAACCAAATACAATAGACAGATGGCGTGAGTAGAACTGATTTTGCACTTAGCATGTGTGTGTGAAATGAGTATCTTAGGTGGGGATCAAGCTCTTCTGCTTCTTCAAGCTCTGAAGTGAGCGGTGTTGCCTGTAAATGGGTGATGAAAACGTAGTATTCATAAACACAGAAAACACATACACAAAATAAGGGCCAAAAAAATGCACAGGTGCAGCTCATTTCCTCTTCTACTTCCTTGCCCTCTGAACATTAGATCAGTTCAAGACTGCTTATCTCACATCTGTTTTCCACTCAGTTCCTGTCCATATTTACAGTAATACTTCTTTAGCCCAATTATTTTCACGAAAGTTTGTTTCACTGCGTCCTGTGCTTTCAGCAAAGTGGCTCAAAATAGGTGCAGCTTCAAAATCTAAGTCTTAAGTTACTGTGATTAAAGGCTAAGTTGATGTCAGAACAACTTTGCAATTTTAATGCTTCTGAAGTGATCTCCCATGTGACCCATGTGACTAAAAGAAAAACTAGAGAAGAGTCAAATATTGACATTTCCAGGCCAAAGATTAATTCAGATGGCCAGATCTCTCAGGTGCTGTGATCACAGTGGCTGTGTATGTTGTCAGCCTGAAATGGTATTTCCATCCTTAGATTGTTAAGCCTATCAGAAAATTGTGAAACAACTGGAAAGTTTTGAATAATCTGCTCCCAATTCTTACACAGTTACTTTATAGATTTGCTATCTTGGGAAATTATGCAGAGGGAAAGGTTAAGAGACTATAATGTGTAATAATTTGGAATTAACATTCAGAATCATCACCTCTTTCAAGCCATGCAATTAAAAGATTTTTTTTTTGTTACACCCTTTTCCTGAAAAAACACTCCAGCCTAATTAATGGAAAGCCATACATTCATTTTCAGTTGCAAGGACAAAAGCAGTTGTCATAGATTAATACAAACGTGTCTGTTTTAAATGGGGACTGGCTCTGAAAGCCCATTTACTCATTTCATTCCTCACAATACTTGTTCTTGCCTCTCTTCTGAGGATTTCTGAGCTCTCTGTATATCCCAGTGCTTCACTTCATTGAAGCATGACAAAGACCCGGGCTTCTGATTTTCTCGATTCAGGGAGCTCCTAGCTGTAAAATCCATTTGCTGATTTCTCTGACCTCCAGAGCCAATGTGTAGTAAATGTATTCTCACTGGGTGTGATTTCACAACAAAATGCTAAACTAATACAGTGCCCTCTTCTAGTGGAATGATATTTAATATTCTTTTGTGTACTTCAGCAGAAAAAATACAGACATACGAGTACCAAAACACAGCTGCATTGCTCACAGTGTTTTTTAAAAATGAGCTCTCTGGCATTGTCTCAGGGTCACAGCAGGTCTCACTGTGGCAGGTATTTGCTGGGGCTGATACCACAATGTCTGGACAGTGCTATGAGAAAATGAAAACAGGATTGCCACCTTCCACTGTGCTCATTTGCAACCTTTTGACTGGCAGTGATGTGTCACTCTCAAAACTTGGATTTGATGCAGGAAGCAGTTGGACATGTTAATGTTTCATGGCTTTCTAGGTTTTCTGGAACAAAAGAAATTGTGTCCCTTTAAATTAAGTTGTGGTACCTTGCTTAATGGCAGCTCCAAAAGTGTTTGTTCCTGCAGAATGAGGAGACCTGATTCAGCAAAAGTCTCTGTCCCAGATTCATTGCAGTTCACTGTTGAAATGAAAAGCAAAGCATGCAGAATTCATAGGCTCCTGTCTAGCTGCATGCAGTGGGTTTGCAAAAGCATCTATGACTCTAAAAATTATAAGTGTTTTTGATGGGACTTGAATATTTAAGTTCCCTAGATGAGAGTGATTTTTAAAAACTTTCCCTGATTTCATCCCTATAGCTGAGTTCTGCCTGTGTAGTCTTTTTAATTGATAGGCTGCCAATAAAAGTGAAATCAGAAGCAATTTTAAATGTTTTACCTTAAAAGGAACACCTCACTTTTCAGAGTGGAATTTCTAGGAGAAGCCCATTGACCCTTGCACACAGTGATGGCAATTGTGGTGCGATACTCCTGGCTTATTTCATTCAAATTTGTGGGCAAAATCAGGTCTAGAGAGGTGCTGCCTTTTCTGGGTGTTCGAGGGTGAAGAAGCAGAAACTGATCCTGCATGACAGCTCAGTGATGTGAATCGTTAAGGACTGGTGTTGTTTCCATTACAACTCTTAGGTCTGCAGTGAAATTGCTGCTCTGTAAATCAGCTGAGAGTTGGGCTGAAACAACATAGGCAAGTTCAAGACACTAGTTTTTCTTGACAATAAAAGCAAGTGCAGATTAACACAATATTTGTGGAGAAACATTGAAATTATGACTTGCCCTCTTCACTACTACCATGGAAATACTAAGGTATAGATTACAAGTATGAGCTAAGAGGGCAAAGCAACCAGAGTAATTCTGTGTTTTGTTTATATTATCCCACATCATCCTATTGAAATAAAAAGTAGAGTTTTCTAAGGAGTGGGTGGCATAACACAAAAGATATGCTGCTCTGTATGATGAGAAAGTTTTCCATTAGGTGAATTTTATTGATGAAAGGCTGTCATGCTGACAAAAGTTATTCCATGATTTTATGACTTAGAAAAAGTTGCTTTATAATTCAGGTCCTGGGAAAATAATTTATTACATCTTTTGAGCAGGAATTTTTAATGTGGATAGAACTGAAGAAGGCTGTTTGCATTTTCATATTTTATCATTCAGAAACAGCCAGAAGGATTTTTATTACTTTTTTTTGAAGTTCCCATGAATAAAAGACAGTTCTGTCAAGAGCTTGACAATACTGTCGAGAAGAGGTTTTAGCATATAGTAGTATTGTTACAGATCTCTTTATTGCTTGGTGCAGTTTACTTAGGAAAGTCACATCTCCCAGGGCAGGATATTTGTGGCAGCTCAGGAGTTTGTAGTTTATTTTGGAAAACGAGGTAGTATTACATGAGCACTGAGCCAGATCTTTTAATTAATTTTTAATCACAGTAAAAACAGTGAATATAGGTAAAATTAGGATTTCTTTATGAGTCTTGGGGCAATACTGATGCAGTTTTGTCAGAATGCATGCTTTTGGAAGATCTTGCTTTACATAAGTAGTGTTTTTCAGCAATGCACCTGTAGGTGGGGGATGGAGAGGCACGTTGAGGGGCAGGGAGTGGGCAGGTAGGCATCCCTCCATCAGCATCTCTGTGGTGCAGGAGCTAGGCAGCACTGGGTAAAACTGGCAAGAGCTGAGTTAAAAATGTTGTTTTTCACAGAGCAGGTATTGTACTTCTGAAAGGTATTCCCACAGAGGGTTGTGAATGCTCAGTGTCCCTTAAGGTCAGTGGGAGGTTGGGTTAGTACTTGGAAGAGAAGGTCATGGTGGGTAAATAAGTAGAGGGAAACAGGAAGTCTCTTGAGCTAGAAAATAGTAGATACTGAGAGAGTATCAGAGGTGTTTATGTCCTGATGGAGCTGGTTTGAACCAGTCTGTTCATTTGGGTTTTCTAATGGAATTAAATGTTCTATGACAGTTTGTTTGCCCTGTGATGCCAGAGGAGTTGGTGAGCAGTAACAGTGTAAAGGTGAGTAATACACAGGGGTCCAACAGGGCAGCACACGGGGGCTGCACCAGGCTGTCACAAAAAGGACTCGCAACTGGGAGCTGATGTCAAGCCCCTTCTGACACTGACCCTTGACTGGCTTGTTGGATGGAAAAGGAGAGTGGGTTCAGACTCACTAATATTCTTTGTTTCTGATGCTCTAACAGCAGAATTTTCCTGTATGGTTTTACCTTCATAAAGGTGATTACTTGATCCTCAAACTAAAAAGAAGCAATTTAAATTTCAAAGAGCAGGGCAGAATTATGTCTCTTGTGAGATACCAGTTCAATATTTACAGCAATATTCTTTGACAGACTTCCAGAAATGAATGCTAGCTGTGGATTTTCATAAAGTACTGTGTCTTTAAAGGCAGGTCTCCTGTGGTTAAAGTTTCTTCCTGCTTTATTCAGATGACTGTGTAAATTCTCTAGCTGGGCCAGTTTGCTGTGTTATTTAAGATCTGAGGCTTTTCTGATTTTCATATGTACAAGAACAACAAGTGGAAGATGATAACTTTATCGGGAGGCATTTTTTAGATCAATAGATTTTGGTGCAAAGTTTCTTTCACTTGCAACATAATCTTTTGAAATACATGGTTTATTATATATTACCATTGTTGCTATTTTAACTTTGCCGTTATTTCTTCTTGTCTGCTATTTTTATGGAACTGTCAGATCCCCAGATTAGAAGAGCCTATTGGCTAGAATCGTCCTATTAATCATGTTTTCTACTTGTTTTATTGTTTCTGTTAATTTATCATGGAATTTATTGTTTTAGAACAGAAAACTTAATTGAGCTCGCATCTAGTAGCGTATGACTTTCTTGTTAAGACCATATTAAAAATTATTCCCTCCTGAAGAAAATGTGTCCTCAAAATTATAAACAAAAAAGGCAATTAAAAGGGTTGCAGAAGTAGCCATTTTCAGTAGATGACACAAGCTCTTGGGTGCAGCATTACTTGTGCAGGATTCCATTTTCAGTGTCACTGTGTCAAGGCAGAGATCTGCATTTTAATGGAGAAAGCATGAAATGGGAGTCCTTTACCTGTTGGATTGTTGTTTAACAAAGGGGCTTTTTTCAGAGACCAGAGGGGTTTGCTTTAAAGAGCTGGTGGTGAAACAGTGCAGGTCAGGTCTATATGTTGCTGCAAAGTAGGATGTGAGGGTGCATGTGTGCTTCACACATACATGCATCTCTTAAGCTTTACAGTTTTCTTCAGCTGCTTGCTTTGGCAAAGCTGAATTGGATTGAGCTGTGTTGAGTAGAAATTGCTTCAGTCCATGGGAGCAGTGGAAAACACAGCTTCCCTTGCACATCAAAGTAGGCACAGAGGTAGCCAGAGTATTCTCTAGAAAGTCACCCTGGGAGCTACAATTCCATCTCTCTTAACCTCAAAATGGGAGAGTGGCATTTAATTCCCAGTTCTTCTTTAACAGTCCCCAAATTGTTCCCTGAAGAATGCAATGTTTCATGTCTATCTACCTTTATCTGTATTTGCAGGCTTTGGGAATACTGTGGAAATCTCTCATGTCCAGTCACCAGCTGGACAGGGAGAGCAGGTTGGCTGTGGTTTGGACTGTGCTGCATAAGCCTTCAGTGAGCTGGTTTAGATGTTTTTGTGCAGCAGTGACACTCCATGCACATCTGTCGCTACTTCACATTGATTTTGAAGGTTTAAGTGTCCTTGATTGTAGACAAAGCAAGAGCTTAGTAGAGACTGCTTTATATCAGATAATATTTGAAGTTTCTTTGAATACTGAGAAAAAGAGAGACTAGGTATTCTCTTGATTTAACTAGAATGCCACTTTTCTTCCCAGTACGCTGAATTGATATTTTGGTAAGAGGGGACTCTGAGTGTGTGATATAGCTCAAAATGTAGGCTGAATGCAAGGTAACCTGAGATCAGAAGAGAATGTGAACAGAGCTTTGAAGCAACTTCAGTTGATCAAAACCTGTGAAACTAAATGCAAGGCATGTGTTTGACTGGAGCTCTGAGATTAGTTGCCCCCAAGAAGATACACACACCAGTCCTTTATGGAGTCATTGCATTTGTTTCTCTCTGTTTTCCCCTAATATAGAGTAACTCAGAATAGAAGTGCATTTTTCACAGGGAACAAAAAATCTTACTAACAATGTGAACGTCATTCCACTGGGTCAGAATTAGCAGTCTCTGTGTGTGTGTGTGTATTAGGGAGTTAATGTAACCAGTCAAGAAAATAGGGATGCATTGGGACCGCGGGTTACACAACCACCTGTAGAAGTTGCGTTAAGTATCTCAGTTTTAAAACAGTTAAAATCACTCTCTAAACAATACCAGTAGCCATGAATATAGTCCATTAAATCCCCTGAATAGTAATTGGACTTCCAGTCAAGAGGTACAGAAGTAAGTAAGTGCACTGGTATTCTCAGTTTAATAAAAGTGTCAGACTCTCATAAGGCAGCTCCTCAGATGACACAAATTGATTTCAGGACTCCAAATCACTATCTGAGGATCTGCCCCACACAATATAATACAGTCGAGGGTTGTGTGCACAGTCACAAACATTCAACAGCTTTAAGCTGTAATTGTTGCTTAGAGAGAGCTTTCTATTTTAGTTTGTGTAGTATCACTCCTTACTGTGTTAACTTCCAGCTTTCAGCATAAGAATTGATAGCAATAGTAAGGTCCCTTGTGGAACTTTTATCTCTTCTCAGTGAAAACCCTGGTGGTTTTTCTTTTTTTTATTCTTTCTTCTTTTTTTATGCTTTATTATAATTTCAATATTGTTTCTCTGTGCTAACTGAGGTAGGATTTTGAGAGGTGGAAGCACAGGTAGAACAGATAATGCAATGTGTTGAATGTCACAATATAAATACAAAAAAGAATTTGTTTTCAGAAGGAGAGCAAACTTTGCACTTGGTATAAGCGCATAAATCACACACGCTTTGCTGTGCCCTATTATCCTTTTTAACATCATCACCTTGTTGGTAATCTTGAAGAATCCTAACACTAATAATAGGGAAAAAATCCTGGCCTTGACCTAAATTCCCACACCTGGCTCACAGCTCCTGCTGATGGCAGTGGTGGTGTGTTTGAATGCACACAGTGCCTCATGGCCCTCTGCTTCTGGGTAATAAGTGGTTTTCCAATCAACCTGCAGACCTCATTCCCTTCTGTGACTCTGGAGACATTAGTGACAAATGCATGGCTTCCAGAGTAAGAGTCTCTTGTGAGACAGCAGCTGAAAAATACATCAAGGCTGAATTGACATTACAGGGCAGATACCCTGCAGGGTGTGGCTCAGTCTGGAATCCCAGGCAGGGTCTCTGGAAGTCCTCTGGGTGGGAAATGTGGATGTACATGTGAGAAGGGAGCGATTGTGCTTGCTGGCCCGTCCCCTCTGTGGTCACTAGAAGTGGTCTAGACAGATGACAAAAACTGCTTTCCAGGCAAAAATGGCCTCTGGAACAACAATCTTGAAACTCTTTCACATGCAAGTTCATTCTGTGGCCTTCCATCATTTCTGGCTATTTTAGGTTGCTTTTGTGTATTGCTATCAGCTGGATTATTTTTAACACTGTTAACACTTTAAACCCTGTTGAGACCAGAATTTTCATGCCTTTATTTACTGTCAGTAGTCTTTTATCTTGCAAACACTTGCATTGTGAAATACAACAATATAATACTATCTGCTGAAAATGAGGCTGTTGGAAGTAGTTTCCACAGTAAAGATGCTTATTTTTGAACCTTGCGCTTCATATCATGGCTCAGCTTACTGCTAAATTAATTTTCTATTCCTTTTAAGTTGTCTTGTTTTAAGGGCCTGATAATATTTTCTCCTAAATTGTCTACTAAATTCATCTCCTGATCCTGTAGGAGTAACATCAAATTCCTGCTGAGGACAGTTGAAAATTCCCTATTAACTTATTTGGTTAACAGGGCAGAAGCAAGATTTTTGCTACAGATCTTTAAGAAGCAGCCTTCTGTCTTTGTTTTATAAGTTATTCCATGTGCTTAATTGGGGAAAAAATAGGTAGCAATTTCCATGTGGTTAGTTGGAGAAAAGAAGGCAACAGCTTTGTGAGGAATGTGTGTTGGGTGGTGTATCTGCAAGGTAAACTGGCACCACTGTTCTTGCCATCCCAAGCAAGGAAAAAAAAGAAGGGAGGAATCCAAAACAAAAGCAGCACAGCATTTTGTATTGCAGTTGTAAAATTCACAGCCGAACGTAGGGAGGAGTTTGAAAAATGTTTTGTTGCAGTCTGGAAACACCAAGAGCCTCTCTAAGAACAAAGACTGAGACGTGAGTCTAGTGTTCATCAAATCTCCTGTTGTAGACAGTTTTTGCCTGCAGGAATTAAGGAAGAGGAAAAAAATTATCTCATTTTCTCTTAATTTCTCAATTCTCCACTTGTGGATGCTCAGGGACTCTAAAATAACTCAGAGGAGATGAGGGAATTAGTGGGGCTTACAACTAATAACTGGGAAACAAGAATCAGGCTGTAACTGCAGATTTTGGGGAAAAAATATGTAAGATCTGAGAACTTTGAAAGATGCTGTATAAGAAGGTCAAACTCTAATGGATTTGAGTTCTGATGGAAACAGCAGTACAAGTCCATATATACAAGTCCATCCATTTGCTACAGCAAAATACAGCTGGCACAATTAGCTTCATGTGAAGCAGAAGTGCCTGCTCTGAGCATGTTCTCCAGGTTTGTCTCATGCTATTGAAGTGGGAGGGAGAGGGTGGGCTCTGGGTTCAGTTGTTGTGCAGCATGGGACTTCTCTTCAGTGCTGGGAGCTGAGTCTATAACATGTAGACTGTGAACATGGAGCTTGGTTTCTTTCTTGGCAGACTTTTGTTCCTGTATTGTTATAAAATCTACCAGGGAGAAGTGGAAGAGTACCTGCAATGCCAGAGAGCAAAAATAACAAGTCATTTTAACTACAGTGAACACGTATTTAGAGTGATACTTTATAAAAAGTTGGCTGTTGCCCCAGACAGATCAGTTTTTGAGTCTGAAACACAGAGGAGTAGAAACTTAGCAACAGATCAGCTGGTGGGACTTGGCTGACCTAAGGAGGCTGATGGAAGAGTCCCCAGGTGAGGAGGAGGGGGTTATAAAACAAAAGTGATTGAAGTAGCGAGGTTGGAGAGGAGAAGAAAAGGGAGCATAATGCCTTAAAAAGGGGAAACTGGTGCCCTTTTCTCTAGAAAAGCTGTGTATTGAACCTCTGACCTAGCCCCAAGGAATGCTGAAATATGGCAAGGAATTCAGAGTGCAGTAGGGCATGCGAGCATCTGTTGTTTCACAGATATTTGTATTTTTTTAATGTTACTTCATGATGTAAAGAGTTTAGACACCTTGAAAAATGTAGAGATTGTATAAATTTTAAATTGTTCCCTTATGCACAAGGTTGGAACTTGTGACAAATTAATGCCTAAGGAATGACAGGAGCCAGCCCTGCTCCTACAGCCCTCACACTGCAGTCCTGGGAAAGGTGTAATAACCAGTCTCTACCAGGCAAGAGCACCAGAGAAAGAAACTGGAGGTTTTGTAGGGATCTAAGAGATTAAACCAAGCAGCCTAAACTTTGGGGGACACCAAAGCAAAGATGTGGCTATCTGGCATAGGATATAATTGAGACCATATAGCACCTTGTATAAACAGCTAAAAACTATAGTTTTCAGAAAAGGAGCAGAATTTGATTCT
Organism: Dicaeum eximium; assembly: GCA_013396995.1. Classification (NCBI taxonomy): domain Eukaryota; kingdom Metazoa; phylum Chordata; class Aves; order Passeriformes; family Dicaeidae; genus Dicaeum; species Dicaeum eximium. The sequence goes on along the minus strand of VWZP01003306.1, from coordinate 306,611 downwards.
TCTTTTGTTTATTAAGTTGTGGGGCTTTCAATACCACACATTTCAGCTTCAGCTTTTTTTTTTTAGTCATCTTAAAGTATGATAAAAGAAAAAAGGCCATTTTCTCTCTGTATTTACCAGAACAGTTTTTTATATATCTGCAATGATAAAAATGCAGGGAGATGGTGTCTGTATTGTGAGTCTGAGTAGAAGATAGCATGCTTTTCTTCACCACTGAAGCAATTTTCCAGTGCTAATTCTTGGTTTTGAAAGAGGAGGTTTTAGTGGTGATGTTTGTGGTTAACAGGAGATAAAAATGGCATCTGCAAAACTTGTTTGCTTCAGTGGGTGTTGAGGCATGGCTTGTGTACTTCTCTCTATTTGTAGGAAGTTGCCTCCCTGTGTTTATACCACTGCTCTTTTTGTTGGTTGAGGAAGATCTGCTGCTACCTTTTATTTTGTGTGCACAGCATTGTTCTTCTGCACCCAACTCAGTACATCAGGATGGCTCCTCTACTGCTCACTGGAGCTCCCACAGGATTTTCTCATCTCTGGGTTTCCAGCTCTTTCCCAAGGGTCACAGCAGCTATCTCCAGATACTCTCAATGTCTTTTTTCTATTTGAACCCCAAAAAAGAAACAAAAAGCTTGTCTTCAGCTTGATCTGCTAACTGTGAAGGGCTGGAGATGGCTGTGCTGCTCCACCAGTGTTTAAGGAATTACTGCATTTTTGAGGTATTGCTTGCAACACAGGAACCATTTACCTTCAGCCACGGATGCCACGAGTGGTGTCATAAATATCCTGTATGTGTGCAAACAAAGCTCTCTTTTCATGTGAAAAACATGAATTATCTAACTTGCCAGATCGGAGTTTGAGGGTTATCTTCTCTTAAGACTGCCTGAAGGCATAAGATTCTGACTATTATGTTGAAAAGCAATGTAGCTTGGTTTGAATGTTATGTTTTCTTGCTTTATAAATCGCTTTCTCTTTTTAATGGTTCTCCTTTTTGTCTCTCTGTTTCATTTTCTCTAGTTTTGGTGGCTGTTCATATTTTTCCGGTAAATCTTACACTAGTTTTCAATTTTTTTTTCTTTCTTTTCCCCTAGTTCTCTTTTTCCTATTTTTCCATTTCCAGTTTTTCCTTTTCTTCTTTCCTTTTCTTCTTTTTTTGAAAAGTAGGTTTTTGAAATATTTTTACTTCGTAATTCAGTGAAAGCCTGTCCATTTACACCCCAGACTGACTTTTCTGTGACTCGTGTATTCCACAAGATGTGATGCAGATGAACCTCTGTAATTACAGTGAATGAATACATTCTCTGTGTTATTTTGGAGTGTGCACAGTACTTCAGGTAGTGATATCTCTATTCACACAGATTAATTTGACAGAAAACTACAATGAAAAACACAATGTCTTTGAGAGACAGGCACCCTTGCTAGATACTTTGTGAAACAAAAGGTTTACACAAAGAATTTCTCTGGCCACGTTTTCTGTTCTGGCTCACCTTAAAATCTACTGGGCTGGTAAAGGATATTGTGGTACATTGATTAGATAAGAGACCTTCAAGGCATTAAACATGAGACTGCTCATTCCCTAAAAATTTCTTTCTGTTGGTCTTACTATGTTTCTCCTAGTTATTTGTTTCCATTTTAACTCAGTGGGTGCATGGCTTGGGTGTGGCTTTTGGGTTACAAAATCCTGCACTGAGAACTGTGAGGACAAATTATTTGTTTGAGCTTCTCAAGCTGTTTGGAGGTAAAACAGCCTCTCCCCAAGCCCTTTTTGTGCCAATATTTGGAGTTCTGCAGAGCTCTAGTTTACTCTTCTTTTTTTCTTACGTTATCAAAAGCAATTTGGATGTTGCATATTTTTTCTAAACTGTACATTTGCATCTTGAACATTCACAGTGTTTTATTATATAAGGCAATCAAAAAGTTAAACTGGTGAAGAAGGAAAATCTGAATGTCCTGACTAGTTCAACAGCTGAACATGTAGAGCAAAATTATTGAAATATAAAAATGTAAATAAAAACTGTCCCTAAAGCTTCTAAATTGTGTATTTCACTGAATCAGGCTGAAGAGTCATAGTTGCTATTTCAGTGTGAAGACATGGGTTATGATTAAGAACACCATCATATTTCCTTAAATAATCTCTTCAGGTAACATTTCTTTTCTATCTCACATGAGTCTTTTGCGTTAACTTTTGCAATGTCCTTGGTATAATACAGTGTAAAAGTAGTATTAAATATTAAAACTTCCTCTCCCTAGAAACATCAATGCCTTATCACAGAAACAAGGTTATCATTCATCTATTAAGATTTTAAGTGAGTCAGTAAACAACCATCCTGAGTTTCTACAATGGACCACTGCTGAAGTATAAAAACCTCAATTCAGTCTCTTATGTTGAATCATTTGCTGGTAGACACTGAGTTTGGTAGTGTAGTGTGTGTTCATCTGTTCTCTCATTCTTCTCTTAAACATTTTATTCCCTCTTCTGTTCACTCACATCAGACATAAACCTAGGTCATGGAGGACTCCATTGTTTCCAAAACTGTGCTGGAGAGAGGTATTATTCTGGGGTTTTTTTCCAACTTTGCCTTCTCTAATGGGAAGGGAAAATGATGTGAGGTGTGTGTCCCTTGGGCCATAGAGTCCCATTCTATGATTTGTTTTTTGCAGCATGTTGGCAGGTTATGAGTCATGTACAGCTCCTGGGAAGAACTTCCCAAGCAAGAGAATCTGCTTGTATGTCAGTGCTTTTCTCCTTTCTTCCAGATGTGCCAAATCCCTGTCATCATTAGTGAAATGGCTTTAATAAAGTGTCAAAATGTAACTTACTCTTTTGGTATTTCCATTGCATCAGTCATACAAGCACCTGTATGACTGCAGAACCTGCAGTGCTGAAGGGAAGACATCCCTTTTGAATTGATAGTGAAGAAATGATTAATTCAGCTGAGGTGTGCTCAGTACTTGTGAGCTTGTTTTCCTTTATTAATCTAAACTCTCCTAAAGTACAAGAAACATAAGTACAATAGTCTCAACCACCCCAGGGTAAGAAGTGGGAACAAACTGCCCGTGGAACACTGAACTGCAGGTGTGACCAGGGGTCAGAGCCCCGAATCTTCTGTATTGATTGTCTCTCTTGCAGGGTGGGGTTTGCTGCTCAGTATGAGTTAGCCAGGGCCTGCTGCTCCACAGTGCAGCAAGACAATGAATTCATGGCTCAGGCCCCAAGGTCCTTGTTTATCTCTCCATTTGTACCTCTGTCTTCTGTCAGTCTGTCCTGACTGCCTTGCTGCTGAAGCAGAGAGAGCCTGGAAACTGCAAGTTTCATATTAATCTCTGATGTGGCTTCCTATTTTTCAGGAATGTTTAGGTATTTTTAACCAGTTTGTTAAAGCAAGACATTAGGTCTTTCATATCTCTCTTGCCTCTTAGGTCTCAAAACAAAGCCAAAAAAATTACTATTTTCTTTTATTCTTGGGTTCCTCAGCCCTCATCTATGCAACAATTCAACCAGCACTCAGAGAACACAAACCTTTCAAGCATTTTAGGCAGGAATAGAAATCCCAATATGAAATACACTTGGGTCTTGCTGGTTTTTCATATTCTTTAAATGGTAATTGCCCTGCAATTGCATTGTCTCTTCTGTATGGTTTCACTAAAGGTCTTGAATTTCAAAGCATATTGAATTTTAAGGTTTCCTATTCACACTGCTTGCTCATTCCTCCATAACCAGCAAAATTCTCTCAATGTTCCACAATTGCCTGCTGTGACAATAACCTCTCTTCAGCATTAGAGATTATTTTAAAATAAATCCACAATAAATCCAATTTCTAAACATCCTCAGCATCACACGCTGCTGCATGAAGTTACACATACTGTGAGTTTGTTCAGTGAAATGTGAATATCCAAGATTTACCCATCACAAGAATTGCATGACAGAGTTTAGATGCCTTATTAAATTTCCACAAAAGGGAATTTATACTCTAACATAGAAACAAAAAGATAAGGCAGGACACTAAGCCGTCAGTTGAAAAACAATGGGCAACAGGTAACAAATACAGTGCCATCTTTATATATTTTTTATTAGTATTATTCCTGCTTGCCAGAGTAAGCACATTTAATGGGAGATCAGTTGTGACAAGTGACCTTCAAGTGAGATGCCAGTAGTCCATTTGTAACTCGTTTTCCTCCACAGACCCATATTTATAGGTGCATTGTATAGATCTTTAGATTCAGACATTCTTCCTACACTGTTACATGTACTTAGAAAAAAAAAACCCAGGTGGTAGAGCTTCGTGTAAAATGTCACAGTCCTTTTGAAGCTGACACACATTTCAGTACACACGAAGATCTGCCCCAGGAGTGTTGCCCAGCATGCACATGCAGCTGAGTGTTTACAGCATGACTGCCAGAGGCCTCAGGGGAAAGAAAATGGGACTCCTCTTGTAACTCTACTACTACTCTACTCTACTCTGCTACTCTTCTTTCATCTGCTGCTTGGGTCCTTTCAGCTCCCGAGTTCTTGTAAAGTTTCCCAGTCTTTACACTCAATAGCTACTTTCTGTGTGGTGCTGGAGGCAGAGAAGATGAAGGGGAATTAGTTAGTTAAAAATTGCTGTATGTCCTACTAGGAAAAAGCCAGAAATTCTCTTTTAAAATGAAAGTGAAAAGGTAGAATCCAATTGCTTAATAGTAGTGCAATACCTTAGCTTGCTTAAATTGCTTTTCTGTTATATAGTGTGGTACTACTGATAGTAGTGGCTACAAGGTGTCTGAAAGAGAGATGGGAGTGGGGAAAAAACCCAGTCCACTAATGCAGGTTCATTAGCATCTCGTTTTACTGTAATGCAGCAGGTGTGTCTGCATAAGGCAAAACTTGGCCCACTGCTGTAAATGACAAACCTCACTAACCACACTTCTGGATTCTGACTGTGGATTAGAAACATCTAATGGACTGAACAGGTAATTGCAGTAGACTAACATTGCTGATATTAAATAAGAGCAGGATGCTGTAGAAAACCCCACACTGAGTGTCAGATGGAGGTTGCTTTGCCCTTTTTCTCTCATGCTTTAGTCTTTTTCCACTTCGGCTCTTTTTGTCATTTGCTCCTTCTTTCTTGTCTTGAGAACTGAAAGTGCTCACTGAAAAGGTAATGTCTGAGATCTGCATTCATGTCAAGTTATAATCTTGTAGCAGCTGCCATTAAAATGGCTGTCAACTACAGTTCTAGTGAGCTGTGCTTGCTAAGCATTTCCCAATAGTGATGTTACCAGCATAGAAGCAGGCTGATTACTCCAGTTTGATTGGCTCCCCCGCCCTAAATTGAGAAGAAAAACTGTTGCTCACTTTTTTGAACAGAAATTACATAGATCAGAAATTACATAGTTATTTGTCTTTATGTCTCTCATGAAGCAGAAGTAGGTCTCAATGCATATCATACCATCAAAAGTTATTTTTATGGCTTTTAGCAGGTACTCATTTACTTTCTGCAAGCAGGCACTAATTGTATTTGAGTCATCAGTCAGGGAATATATTTCTTTGGGATTTATTCAAAACACTTATATTTGTTTAGCCTTTCCTCAGGTGAGACACATTTTATGATATATAGCACACAATTCAGTGCATTGTGTTGTTCAACCCATATTTGTTCATGTAAAATTCTGAGAGGATACAGTGCTGAATATATTAATCTGTCTGCTTTGGGGATTACATGGAAAGCAGTTACAGCTGAAATCAGGCTGTGGTAAAGATGGAAGGGAGGCAACATCACAGGTCAAGTAGGATGGGCTTGTCTAGGGGCAGAGACCCCATAGCACAGCAGGTTTCACAGGTGTGTGTGATCCCAGGTACAAATCCCATAGATCTACTCTCAGAAAGACTCTGAAAGAACAGATGATTGCTCACTGTTAGTTTGTTGCTGTTCAGCAAGCATAGAAAGCAAAGAGAACTAGGTATTTTCCTTAAGATATGGGAGCATTTCAGAGAGAAATACCCTATAAAAACAGAACAAATAAACCTCTATTTATTTTAGTAGCGTCTTCTGTTAACTGACATTTCATGTTAGGTAATTTTTTGCTCAAACATCAGGATTTTCTCTCCATAGCCAACAAGTGGGTTAGAGAAATGGAGCATCTCTCCTATGAGGAAAGACTTGAGAATTGGTATTATTCAGCCTGGAAAAGAGAACACTTTGGGGCAACTTAATTGTGGCCTTCCAGTGCCTCAAAGGAGCCTACAAGAAAGATAGAGAGCCTTTTTACAAGAGCATGTAAAGCACAGGAGAAGAGGGGATGGATTCGAGCTGAAATTGGATAGGATTAGATTAGATATTAGGAATAAATTCATCACTGTGAGGGTGGTGAGACACTGGAACAGGCTGCCCAGAGAAGTTGTGGATGTGCCATCCTTGGAAGTGCTCAAGGCAGGTTAGATGAGGCTCTGAGCAGCCTGATCTAGCAGAAGGGGCCCTGCATCCCTGCCCACAGCAACGGNGGAGCCTACAAGAAAGATAGAGAGCCTTTTTACAAGAGCATGTAAAGCACAGCACAAGAGGGGATGGATTCAAGCTGAAATTGGATAGGATTAGATTAGATATTAGGAATAAATTCATCACTGTGAGGGTGGTGAGACACTGGAACAGGCTGCCCAGAGAAGTTGTGGATGTGCCATCCTTGGAAGTGCTCAAGGCAGGTTAGATGAGGCTCTGAGCAGCCTGATCTAGCAGAAGGGGCCCTGCATCCCTGCCCACAGCAACGGGGATGATCTTTAAGGTCTCTTTCAATCCCGTCTATTCTCTGATTCTGCAATGGAAATATTCAGGGGAAACACAAGGTGAGTTTATATTGCATAACAGATTATTGAAAAGAATTTTATTTTGCTGAGTTGCAAGTACTTTTGTTAGACTTTGTAAAAGAAGCTTGGTGTTCTTTTTCTCTACTGCTATCTTCTTTCCTCTGTTTTGGGGTCTGGATTGACAGAGGGCTTGTAGAAGCCAGGAAGATGGATTTCATTGCTTGCATGCTGTATGCTAAACATACCAGATTAGATTGGATTTCTGTCTCTTTTAGCTACTTTATGTGAGCACAGTGGTGTAGAGGTCACTGACCAAATGCATAAATTGTCTTTTTGGGAGAGAGAGAAGAGCTTTCCCTTAAATTGAAATCAGAATTCTCAAAGTAGTTTGCTGGCTGTTATGAAGTCCTGAAACTTGCTTACAGAATGAAAAAGTTATCTCTAGTTTAGGAAAAAAAGAAGATAAACTCTTGGGCAGAACCTGTCATCTCATTTGCTTTTTTTTCCTTTAGCTACAGTATCACCATCCTTCAGTTGATAAATTGCAAGATGTACCTGAACTGAAAAATAATGCAGAATGGCTAGAGTACTAGTGGCAAATTTATAATAGTTGAATCTGAAAGCAAATACATGCATCATGTTTAGATCCATTCAGAGTCAAGCAATAATAAGAGAAGGATCTTACTTGGATTTGAAGACTAAATTCTGCAGAGGCTAATTATTTATCTGATTGACTAGGGGAGTAATTTACATGGTACTTGTTTCAGAGGGGAAAAGTACACTTTTTTTTTTACATTGCTTACGTTTGCCTTTTACATTTTTTCCTGCTTTTGGTTATTATAAAGTTCCTGATATTACCACATGCTGTATCAGTGTTTTCCCACAGGAGTTCTTCACTAGATAATTTTTGCTGGTTTTGTCTATGGTCTATGTTTTTAACATAGTTGAGTGCAGTACAGGTAATAACTGCTGTTTCACCTGCTTTTCTCATTCTTTAGCCTTGCTGTTGTTTAGCAATGCGAAGATTTTAAGAACTTGAGTATAAACACCTGTATCTGAAAACTCAGACTATTGTTAGCACACTATGTGGAACATATTCTAGAAATACCATAGTATTTCACAGATTTAGATACTTCCTCATATTAATAATTCAATATATTTTTAAAATTTGCCTAGATAGACCAAAACTCCTGCTAGTTTCTGTAAAAGGAAAATTTCTGAGCATTTACCAAGATTCAAGGCAGAAGAGCAGAATCTCAGAAGTCACCATAGAACATAGAAATTTCTGTTACTTGAGTTCAAATGACAATACTGTAACTTGGCATCTAAAATGTGGTTCTTATGCAAAACACGGCAGCTGTTTAAACGTTAGGGTAGCACTCTGCAGTGTATACCTAGAATACAAAGTAGAAAATGAGGAATTATGATATGTTGATGCTGGAGAGCCTGAGACCAGTGATAAATCATAAATGTTCTGCCAGGAGCATCTGTGCAGCTTAGAGTCCAGCCCATGACATCCTTGTCAGTAATGTGGAGCACAGGGCTTTGAAACAAGCAGTACTGAATGTTCTTTTCTCAGCCACACCATGTTTACCTTGTTACATGAAAAGGAGCTGAAAGTTGCCTGGGCTGTCACCACTTCAAGGCATTTACTCAGTGCCTTCTGCACCCTCTTCCTTTCCTTCCAGATAGTCATTGATTCTTTCAGGAGCACAAAACCTTGCTAAATGCCTTTTTTTTTACTCTTCTTACTTAAGCATTAGCTGTTCTGTTGTGCTGATCTTAAGCCTTCCACAAGCGTTGCTCTTCCACTTCCCATTACACTTTTAGGTATGTTTCTGTCTAGCTGTTACTTACTCTGCAGAATTTGAAATATTTCACACTCCTGGATGATATTGTGGTCATCCAAAATGTAATTATGCTTTGCAAGGGCAAAATTCTTACCTGGTTATATAATTTGCTAAGAGAATCAAAGAGATTTTCAGAGCAAAGGACTTTTTCTTGTTTTAGATTTCAATTAAAAAAAGTTTTCATATGTGCCTACTAAGAGAAACAAAAGAAGAAATAAACAGGTATGAGATGTAAAATTCTGTTATACTTCCTGTCAGTCAGTAACTTAATTAATCATCAACCTCCTCTTCCACTTCCAGGGACCTGAGCATCTATGAACTCTCCTGCAGCTGAGTGTATCAGTACTACTGCTGGTTCCACAGGCAGTGCTCACCAGCAGAAAATTGCCACTTGAAATTAGTATTTTAATGAACTGATCTCAGCAAATGTAAAGCAAAATCTCCCAGGCATTAAAGAAATAAGTGAAGGGGAAATGAATAACTGTGGATTTCAACAGGCAGGTGCTGGCTTGGCAAAGGAGTGGAGCTGGTTCAAGTTTTGGTCATACAAGCTGCCACAGCTCTTAGGGACAGGGCCTGGTGGAACTTAGCAGTGTTGGGTTTGTGGTTGGACTTGATGATCTTGGAGATCTTTTCCAACCTGAATGATTCTGTGATTCTCTTTCTGCTATGGCAGATCTGCTAAGGGAGTGGAAATGTAGTAACTACACTGAGAGTTCAAACAGTGTAATCACAGTCATCAAGTGAAAGAGATGCTCTCTGCTAAAAGAATGGTTATTGCTTTGCCCAGGAAAAAAAAATCAGAAAAGCAAGAAAAAAAATCTTACCCTGCTAGATTGAAAAATTAACCCGTGTGAGAGATGGGAGTGCTTTTGTGAGTTTGCAATGATTACACAGCCTGTCAAACAGCAGTAGATAGTTTTTTTTCAGCAGAATCAGTACTCTACAAGATCTGAAAGTCTTTCAAAAAACTGTGTGGGTGTGTGAAAAGTGAAGTAACAAGAATTGTCATTAAAGGAGAAATGAGCTAAAATGAGTCTGAGGAGAAATTTTATTTTTGAATGTTCAGAAGAAAAATCCCTTGATACTCAGTAGCTAGATTAGAGAACAGCATAAATGCACAGAAGAGGGAAAGTGAGCACAAATCCTTTAAACAGAGACTGCAGCAATTTGATTTTTAAAAACATATTTTTGTATATACTAGTAAATTTACTTGTGTGATTAGAAGTCTCCTTTTGTTTCTCTTGCAGTAAATGTTCCTCTCTGAGCCACAGTCATGAAGGCTGTATAATAATAAGTGAATAGTTATCAACACACCAAGCCTTTATTTACTCTGGGTCTTTTTTGTCTATTTGTTTTCCATTGAGTGTGAATTCCTACAAAGTGAGCATTTTGGTTTTGTTTTGGTTTTTTTTTTTCCCCAGAAACTCACTGAAAAGCAGGAGTTTAAAAAGTTGCAGAAAGTTTGCTATGATTTGATAGACAAGCATACAAAAGAAGTGTGAAATAGCACAAAATAATGTTGCAAGTAGGGATCAATTCAGGGATGCTGGCTGATGTGCAGTGCAGTAGATCTGCTTGTAATGAAGTTAAAGCAGACATGCAAGTGAAATGGTTTAATAAGGAAGTCCAGAAGGAAATTATTTAAGATTACAATAGATTATTTCAAATGAAACAATTCCTTTTTACTGTTGTTAAAATCTCTGAGCCCAAAGTTGGGTATTCATTGGTGTTTTCATTTGTTTCATTTCTTAATATAGTGCAAATAATTTGTTTCAGTCACACATTTGCTCCAGAAAGATCACAAAATCATGAGATTTTGGCAGTGGAGCATTTTATTTCTTATTTATTCTGTGTAGTTTATCTTTGCTAGTTATGTACATTTTTATGTACTTTTAGCATAATGGAATGGGAACTCTAGCATTTTGTTATCTTTTGGTATTGCAGAAAACATGGTAGCAGTTGAGACATCTGACAAATTTTATGCAGAGGGAATTTTACAAATTCCTGTGAATGTCACAGTATTATTTTTACTGTCATTCTGTTTTCTTGCTTGGTTTTGTACCTTATTTAGTAGGTGTTCTTCATGTCCTAATTTTTTAGGATTAGTGTAATCAGCACATAAGTATGCTTGTCCACCAGATCAGGTGATACTCCTGATTTGAATTAACATGAAAAAAAGTAGAAAATGTTGGGTTAAACTGAAACCCATACAGATAAATAAAGCAATTATTCACACACCTATGACCCCAAAAAATAAATCTGGGAATGATAATGCTGCAGTTTTACACAGCAGGAACATGCCTTTGAAGAATTCAAACATCTTTTGCCCTGCTCAAATAGAATCAGAAGGGAATTTTAAAGATCATCTAGTCCACCCCACCTGCCATGAGCAGGAACATTTTCCACTAGATCATGTTGCTTCAAGCTGTCTCTATCCCGACCTTGAACACTTAAAACTGTTGGGAGTTAAAGGCCTAATGGATGTATGTCAAAGCCAGAAGGGGATGGGGTCATATATGTTTAAGATTCAACAACACTGCTGTGTTTATTATGCCCAGACATCTAAAAGGAAGCCACATGGTGTAAGCAGCTGTGTGAGGGGTTTGTAATAAATTATGATTGCCTGCTACTCTGAGAAGTCATTCTGAGTAACAGATAGTCATTCCCTTTTGTTCCTAGAATGAGCAGCTTTATTCAGAAACAGTTACTGATGTTAAATACCTGTTCTTTTCGTGGTCTAACTTGTGTGGCACACACAGTTTTGAGTCAGCTGCCTCTTGTCCAGCTGGCTAATGGATGTTAGAGACACTGTGAGTTCTGACATCTGGTATTGATATTGCAAGGCACAGTGAACTGAAGGGAAACCATGGGAAAACATAACATTGAAAGACATCAGTGAGAAAAGTCCCAGGGACTTGTAATGCCCTCATACTTTTCCTGTGAACAAGTAGAGCATGGAAGGGTTTTCTAATTCATTTCTGGGAGTTTACACCCAGGTTAGTTTTTATAACTAACACTGCATTGAATGTTTCATTGGCCTTATGCTTTAGGGTTTTTTGCAAGCCTGAGTTATCAAGCAAGCTAATAGGATAGTAAAGGTGTTTGATATTAGTAAAGCTAATGAATAACAATGTTGGAGCTGTCCTCATGCATGCAATCAATTTTATGAAGCTCACTTTTTCAGTCATTTCTCCAGGTGCTCATACAGGACCCTGGGAAAAATTAGTCATAAATACTTAAACACTTCCAGTGCTTTGATGAATATTTTACATTGTAGAATATGTGAATATTAGTAATTAATGCGGACTTTAGAGTTAGAAAAATTTTTATAACCAGAATAGCTGGACACTAGGCTCAGGGATACAGTTGGAACTGAATGAAAGAAAAGTGTTTGCCAAATTGCCTGCTTGCATTTCATGAAGACCTGAGAGTGCAAATGGAAATATTTTCTACGATATACTAGTTCTCAGCTCTGCATTCTGGAAAGCTCTGGCAGGGCAGTGATAATGGGCATAGTGTAGGCTACACCAGAGTGAGGGTGAGAGAAAAGGAGCAAAAACTGTGAAGGTAGATGCCAAATGGAAATATATCCCTTTTGCTTCAGTTGCTGCATCAAGAGTTTAAGCAGACAGTGCTGCCGGGTTTGAGGAGTGCTACAAGCAAATCACCTGGGGCTGGGGAAAAAGAAAATCCAACTGCTGTGTTTCAGTCCAGTTTCTCTGAAAGCAAGAACATTAGAAAGCAAATCTGGTACACCTATGACAAAGAAATGGAGGAAACATCCAGCCAAGGAAAACAATTTCTTCTGCCTTGAGGTCCTGAAATTACTTACATTATTTACATCCCATTTTGTTCTGTGCTTAAATTCACTCCTGATGGGAGGAAATTTTCAGTGTGTTTGGGGGCTAGCACATAGGCTTTCTCTGAGGTCACCAGCATCTGCCTGGACAGGAATACAGCAGGACACATAATCCAACAAGTTTTAATTGCATTGATAAGGTTTTGACATTGTAAGTGAAGGAAATGGCTAGAGGGCTCTTTTCTGTGTAAACAAAGAGGAAATCGTTGAAGTTGTCCAGACAGAGTAACCTTGGTGAGAGCGATCTAAGATATGTTATTGTATCTGGTTTCTATGACAGGAATTAAAAACAACAATATAACAGCAGCATTAAAAAAAAAAAAAAAAGGCATATCCAAGTGCATACTTACCTCATTGTGAAGGAAAGGTTGAAAGAGTAGCAAGAGAACAATCCCAAGTAGGAGAATGAAGTCTGCAGGAAGTAGAAGCTGTATCACATTACTAAGGCCAAGATAGAATTGTAGCCTAGACACTTAAGAATACTGTGAGAAAGACCAAGGCACAAAGTGAAATGGAGCTAACAAGAAATCAGAAATAATAAGAAATGGTTTTTTAAGGGTATTTTTCAACAATTCATTGCTGAAAATGGAAAGGCTTATTAATTAGTGTGATCCTGGTTCTTGTACTATTCAGTACCCTATTAGCAATTTTAATAATAGAAAGATTTTTCAAATTCCTTCCAAATCCATGATCCAGTGTAGTGATTTATGAGTGGACACACTCTTAATACAGTACCATGCAATTTTGAAGTGTTTGCAGTTCACATCAACTTCTAGGTTTTCAAAGCTGTTGATTTCACTTTTCAGAGAGGACTGCTTAGTTGGTATCAGATACTTTTAAAAGCACTGCTGTACTTGGATCTTGGCTCTATATGCTCTTGCAGCCTTTCTAGCAAGCCCATATAGACTGTGGTAGCTTTAACCAGCATTTGACACCTTGTTTCCCAAAATCCCAGGAGGATCAGGGCTCCATATCAGCAGAGGGAGAGGGCAGCTGCTGGGATCTTTCAGACTCAAGGAAGTCACGTGGTAGAAGTTGGTGTTGCCTGATGATCAGCACAGGTTCAACTCCAGGTGACTGGCAATGTTCTCTTGTTGCTTAATAGTTAGAAAAAGGATGACTAAAACTGTGCCTGTAAGACAGCCATGCCATAGTTGGGCTCTGCTCTGAAATGCTGAGCTACAGAGCAGTGGGAGACAGACAAATGAGCAACACATCTCTTGGCAAAACTGCAAACTTTGAATGTTGGGAGTGGGATAAGAAGGAATGCTGTGGTGACATGTTATAAACAAATCAGGCAACCAGATTTGTCTCAGCCTAGGAAGAACAGGCCTTAGAGTGACTGGAGGATATTTTTGGGATGTCTGCTTGCAAGCCTGAATTCTATCCAACAGGCAGCTGGAAATGCCTAGAATCCAGAAGAAGATCAAATTGCCCTACAGAAATCAGAAGTTCTTATTTTGTTTCTAGAAATATAAGGTATGAATAGATTTTAGATATATCCATTTATATCTTATACATAAAGGCTAATGTGAGCTGTGATTGATATATTTACCTCTGAGTAACTGTTTATAAATGAAGTGCTGATATCCAGATGCTTCTCACTCTTGCCATAACTTGATACATAACCCAACATCACTGTTGAGATTCCTGTTCAGATCCCTCTGAATTCTTTAATGTTTCACTCCTCACTCTACAATAAGGTAAATGCACCTAATTTCAATGGTGTCAGCCCCTGCCAGCATGGATGGTTGTCTCAGCTTAGCAAGGAGAAAATCTTTCAAACATGTGCCTTACAAAGATGGCTCTTCAGAAGAGCATTATAAAAAAATGCTGAGAGGATGGTTATAATAATTTTTCTAATGAATTCTTGAGTAAGGTACTGAGATAAATCAGTTCAGGCATTGTATAAGAGGAACAGTTTTGAAGCCATTAAAAAACTTTACCTTTTTGAAAGTTAGTTAAAATGCGTAAGAAACAGAAAATTAGGTACCTAAATTTTGACATTGAGAGGTAGCATTTAATCTTAGGACTTGAAACAAGTAAAGAAATTATTTTTCTAACTCATAAACTAGTTTCAAACATTCAGAGCCCTTTTCTGTAGTCTGTTATGAGCAGTTTTGTGCTGAGAGCAACAACTTTTTAAACTTTTTTTTCTGGTAATGCTGGTTTCCAATTAAGCTAGTTCTTCCCTTGGAAGGTGGCTTGACATCCCTAAGAAATCTCTAGAGTAAATCAAAGATCCATTTTCAGCCAGACAAGCTCAAACAACTTGGAAGTTCAGCTGTGCTACTACATTCAAGTTACATGACCCAGCCCATATAAAAGAAACATCAAACTTAAAAAGCAATGAGCTCTCATTCAGAGCATCATGACAAGGTTTGCAAGCTGAGCCATGGCATTGTTCCAATTTAGTTGTGTTGATTTGCATTCTTAAATAAGGACACTTTCCTCTGCCTTTGGAGACACTGCATGATTTTCAGCTGCACAGTGTCAACATGCCCAGTGTCAGAGGATACTTCTGTCAATAATTTATTCATTATACAGATTTTTTTTCTAGTATAAACATATTTAGTTAAACACTGTTTCCATCTGTTCGGCTTTTCTGTGTCTCACAGGTCCAGGAGACTTTTAGAAATTTAGGGGCTAAACTTCTTAATTGCATTCTGAATTTCCTACAACTCAGCATTGTCAGTGGAGCAGCTATAAACTAGCAGGAGAGCTGACCTTCACTCTTCTGAAACATTCCGATTTCACCCTGAAACATTCAAATTTCCTGGGTGTGGTACTCCAATGTCATAGCAGGAGAATTTAATATACCTAGAGCTCTCCTTGCTTGATTTCTTCTGCACACATCTTCTCTTCACAGGAAACATATCAAAGTCCTTTTTTACTCCCACAATATACACTTACATTTAGCACATGCAGGCCTAAATCTTTTGAAAATAAATATTCTGAAAAGCCCTAACTTTGAGGCTTTTGAGAAGTATCCTGTTCCTGTGAAGCATAAAGGAACGACATAAATAATAGGGAAGTTCAAAAAAAACCAAGATTCTCTCTCTGATGCACACATTATATGGGACAGGATAATCCTGATGAATGATGAATCTAGAGATGAATCCTCTGTTGCTGGATGTGAGTATAGCTGTGTAAAGGTCCAGGTGTGGTTGTAAAGCAGCAAAAAAAAAGAACATTTTTGAAATTCTAGTTGTTTCTGAAAATTAGTGATTAACAAGTGTATTTGTTATATTCTAGACAGCAGAACTGTCTGTAGTTGTGTTACAGGCTTGCTTTTCTCTGGTGAGCAGAAGTTTTTACCTCTTCAGCTCGAGGAAATACGCTGGTAATGTTTTAGAGAACCGATTGCTCTGACCCTCCTTGGGCTAATTTTTCATAGTGCTGTGTGAACCTAACAGCTTTCTAGAGGAACAAAACACCACTCTGCCACATTTGGTCACTGAGGTAGAACTCCAAACACACTTTGCAGTTCCATTTCTGGTTTTTCAGCACAGACATGGCTTTTGGTACAAACCACTGTTTGTAATGAGCTCCCCAGAGATTTCTTGCACCCTTGAGCTGTTCAGTCATGCCTTATGGACTTCATGTTTTTCTGTTGCTGATATTTCTCTTAATCTTTGAGTGCTGCAGGGTTAGGAGCAGAGTTGGGAACTGTCTGAACAGCCCAGAAAAGTGCTAGGGAAAGGTCAGTGAACTTAAATCCTTGCTGTGCAAACTTGGTGTTTCTTGTCAGAACATTTTGTCCTTTTACTGTATCCAGAGATACACAGTCCTTTTGCCTGCACTGCATACCACTACATAGCTGCAAATGCATGATGTTTCTGTCTTCACTTTCCTCCTAGCAGAGTGTTGTATATTGTATCAACAGCAAAATGTGAAGGCAGGAGATGATGCTACTAAAATAAATATTCTCTTTTGTTTTTCTTTCTAGAATTATGCATCAAGTGATTTCACTAATTGTAAGGAGGAAGTGGAAGACAGCAATACTTATGAGGTTATGTTAGGCTCAGAAACTCCACCAGCCATGGGTAAGTCATGTTGTTAGACAGCTTTGTTGGTACTGGTCATATGAATGTATCATGTGCTGTATCAGATGAATGTGTTTGTGGGCAGAGAGGGCAAGTTACTCTAATACTTTCAATTTCCACATGTTGCTGCAACTTCCAGGGAGGGCAGATGTCCTAAAAGGAGAAGGCAGTTGAGGGATTCAGTTGGAATAACAAAGTTCTTGCTCAGTAAGAGAGACCTCAGTGCAACCACCCTTCCTTTTAAACTCTGGAAATTTGTGATCTCCACTCTGAACCTAGAAAACTGCCGAATTCTCCAAGCTCTCAGAGAAGAACCTTCATAAAAGGGGAGGCACTGCCTTACAGGTACAGTCAAGTCCTGTGTGGAGGCACAGATAGTTGGCATTTTGCAGCTTGGTGTTCCTACTTCCACGCATAGATTGATGACAAGCCTGTTGATGATCTGTGTGGTCGTATGCATTCCCCTTGAAAACTGCAGAGTTGCTTGTTTGCATTTGCTGATTGCATATATTTCACATATATCTTACAGTATCATGGATCTATGAGACTAAATTTAATCCTCTTTTTATCTTGTTGACAATTTGATTTTTTCAACTGTCTCATACATATGAAAAGGACGTTTCTTACTTGCTAAGTTCAAACGGGTTGCTTTAGCACATAGAGGTGGATGATAGACACTGTGAAAAACCAGGTCTGCTCTGATAAAATTTTCACTGTCTCTGACACATTGTATATGGGAACAGCTCAGGGTGAACACCTGGAAAAAGAGCATGAATTGTACCATATTAGCCAGGTAAATGCCCTAAGCTCCCATTTGAATCAGTGCTGAAAGGCAGGCATCACCAAAGGATAACTCAGAATGGAAACCTACATCAAGGGCTCAGTAAAGTCTGATGACAGATTGTGTAGTTTACTCTGTTATGTTACTGAGGTTGACTGCTAAAATGTTGATGCTGTACATAGCGATTAAAATGTACACTTTCACATCCCTCCACTTTGTTCTTGGTCTGTGGGCCACTAGAGACAGAAGAGCCCTGTTTCCACAAGTCTACAGTCATGTTTTCCATGGACAATGTCAACTTCATTTTAGAGAGATTCAAATTAGCACCCAAATCCCATTGTACAAAAAGTAGTAACACAGACGTGTGAGCTATGGCTTTGTTTGCAAGTGTTGTACTGTGCTGCTTTGAAAGTCAGGTAATAGAAATTCTGGAGGCAGGGAAAATGTGTGTGATTTCATTCTGACAGCTGCTCTAGAAAAGTTTAACATTGCACACACGAAGATGATGTGTATCAGAGTAGCAAGATACAACGAAAAACTTCCACTGTTGATTTAGTAAATATTTAAAAAGCTCTTCACTGATGGTATGAATTTGACAGCTTTCCTGCTGTATCAGTTCATAAAAGTTTCATCAGCCATTGTGTTGCTTCTGTAGGAATCCTTGAAACAAGAAATGCTTCCAGATGACAATTTTGAAATGAAATAATGCTTTCTTTAATATTAAAAGTCAAGCAGAACTCAAGAGATCAATATGCAATTGGATGGAGATGCCAACAAGAAGTCAGGGTGGATGAGGAAAAGAAGGATGACCTAAAAGACAGCAGAGAGGAGACAGAATATGAAGATGAAGAAGAGGAGGATTCATACAGCCTTCACAACAGTCCTGGCAGTTTGTATGCCAATGTAGGGGATGAGCTCAAAGAGAGCAGGAGAGATTGCTTTTTCTGCAAGAGGCCACCCCCTCCTCCCCCTCGAAATCTGCCTGGCATCCAAAGACAGGACGATCTGCATAATTCAGCACAAGGTACGGTCTTAGGAGGAAAATAACCCTGGATGCAAACATGTGCAAGGGCAGACAATGTACTGCTGTAGAGATTGGTTTGATCACTTCTAGCACTAGCTGGGCAGGACAGCCCAAGGGCTACAAAGCAAGCTTGTTCATATGAGGCCCTAACTCTGCAAAACAAGCATCTCCATGTGACCTTTGCTGCATCAAAATGCTGATGGCCAGGTTTGTCAGATAATACTGTGGTATGTATGGGCTGCTGGGTTCAGCTTTTCCTCACTCCACCTATCTCAAAGAGCTGCCAAATAGTGCATGGTGCACTGAATTTGTAAGAGAGTCTTGAAACAAAGATGAAGCCTGTATTTTTGTCAAGTTCACTTCGTTATTTACCATTTTAAAACATTAAATGCTATCGTGATTTAATATACAAATATTTAATTATATTATATTTAATATACAGCTTGAAGTTTCACAGGTAGAATTAATAGAAAGTGGCCATGCAGAAAGATGTAACATTATCTTAATACATTTACATTGTTGTAGTTACTTAGAAGGAACAAGTTACATTGCAGATTGAAAAAGGCAATGACCCTGACAAATGCTTTGCCTTTTTTTCCTTTCTTTAATATATCTGCCCCAGAGTAAAAATCTAAAATTTTGTGTTGTGGTTTGATTAAAGTGACGAGAAACTCAAAGTACTATTGCATCTGTATCAGGAGGGATGATCATCAGGTTTTCTCATTGGGAAAAACAAGTATGCAAAATAATTCAATCTTAAATACCAGTTTTAAATAGTTGCATAGGGAAAAAAACAAAACAAACAAACACCTTCTTATTTGTTATAGACACTGCTGGTAAGTGTGCACACAGATTGCTTTTCAGTTTCTCCACAGCTTATTACTGTTAACTCTGTTTTCAAACATGGTGTAACCTATTAGAGTCTTAAATTACCATCACCAAGCAGTCTGATGTTCACATAACTAGGCAGAAATAGCTTGCTATAGGCAGGGTTTTATCCTGTGTTCTGCTGTGCAGGAAAGAAATGGCTATAAGTAGAAGTCATAAGGGAATTCTAAGAGAAAGAGGGGCAGAATAAAATTACATTAAACGTGTGTTTTGCTTCCCACAAAACACCCAACTGCATCTATATGTGTGTATAAACGAGGGATCGGTTTTGGCACACAGGATTTGTTAGTGTAGGTTTGTTATAAATGCCTGTCTTCACTTAAAACGTGCTCTGAATTATTCTGTGTTTAGTTGTGGTTTCATCACTGGGGTATCAGAATTCCTCTAGATGAGGATGATGCTTCCTTTCAAAGAGGAGTTACTGCTACATATTTTCAGCCAGCTACTTACTCTATTAGGAGCTGCTGTGGAGTACCTGGAAGGCAAGTCTACTCTTCCTCAAGTCTGTCTTTTGGCAGTGGCCTAAGAGTGCCGCCTGTGGGAGTTGAAAGAATGTCTTAGAGAGAAAGAAACAGAACTTATAGAGTGACCTGGAAACAAAATATTATTCATATTATACATGGCAGGTGTATTAACACCACTCGTGGTTTTAAAACATGTCTTAGCCAGAATGCACGTTAATAGTACATACTATTATTAATACATCCCATTAACAAATATATCCCACTTACAAAGGTTGTGTAGCTCCTCTGAACCCATAAACAGGTAATTCTTTAAATAGCAGCCAAAGGGTTGAAAACATCAGTAGTGACCACAGCCAAGTTTAGCAGGTACACATATGTACAGGCAGTAAATTACAGCACAAAGGAAACATGAGTCAGTACAAGAATTCCAGGCAGGTCTACTGTTTTTGCAGGAAAGATGGGTAATCATGCCAAGGAAGTTATAAACATTTATGGGAACACCACCCTCAGCAACAGCTTCCAACTCTTGGCAGTTTGTGGATGTTTTAAGGCAAATCAAAACAAACCCAGGTATTGGGGAAGCCATCGATGCCTTTTAATGTTGCAAAAGGCAAAAGCTAGAGAAAAGCAAGTTCTTGGAAGTTGTACTATGAAATATATGAAGTATAGGGAATACAGAGAGACATGTAAGTTTTTGGAGGGGGCAGGGTTGGATAGTCTTAGCATAGATTGTAAGAGGTCATACCTCTTACCTACATTGTAAAGGGCTTTTCAATTTCTTTTTCACCTTGGCCTATACTCCTGTAGATCTGTAAAGCCCTCAAAACCTGGTGGGATATTGAAGAGGTAGGAAACACAAAATCCAACATTTCCTAAATTAAGTTTCAATTCTTAAGTCGTTTTTGCAACAGGTAACAAACAGTTTGACTTTCCAGAATGCCAAGGGCCACAGGTACCACTCACTTGGCTCAACCATGAGTTACGTGTTAGTTACATAGTTAGAATGTTATTTACATGTTGGTGTAACTCTTGTGAGAATAACTGGGGCACTCAGTATTTCTGCAAATAAATCCATTTATTTTTGGCTAATAGCTAAGCATCTACATTTGATAATCTGATGTGAAATCATGAGGAGGCCCTGAAGTTGGAATCATTCCTTTGGGACATCCTCTCTACTGAGTTAGATGATCAGAAGCCGATGAAAATGAACATGCTTTAGTTTAGAAATGAAATGAGGTCTCTGAGCTGGTTTAGGAAATGCTAAAGCTTTAAGATAGGTTGTAATCTCCTCTTTTTACCCTGTATATGCAACACTATTCCTTCCTTTTTCAGAGAGGAATTTTGTGATGGACAGGAGTTACAGAGAGCAGGGTGATGGCCTCACAACCGCGTGCTGCAGAGAAGAGCAAGGTACCTGCGAGGAGGACAGCGAGGAGGAGGAGGAGCACCCCTACACTTGTGTGGCACTGGATGAACGTGTGTACAACCTCATCCTGGGCCAGCAGGAGCAGCAGGAGGAGAAAAGGAAGCACTGCAGGTCCTTTATCCTGAACAGACCACCAGCCCCTGCGCCCCGGCCCGTGTGCTCACTGGTCAGAGAGGAGAACACTCCCTACATAGCACAAGGTTGGTGCTGCTGCCACCTAAATATTTCCTGGGAGAATGTGGACTCTCCTCTTGGTCTCTTCTCTTTGAGCAGTAACATTTTCTACAAGACTAAGATCCCTGTTCAGCTGTCTTCAAACCAACACGTTGTTTGTTTCAGTCAACCTATTCTCACCCTTCAAATGAGCTGAGAACATCTCTGAATAATTTTCAGTTTGCATCAGAGATAGTATCACAGCTTTTATTTAGCTTTTAAAAAATTATGACAATATGATAGAAAATGTAGGATTGCTGGGCTGGCTGTGAGTGTATCTGTTACATCAGTGGAATGTAGAATGTGCTATTCAAATTGCCTTTCCAGTTTCTTTATCAAAATGGTTTTACTTAAGGCTGAAATCTCTCTTCGATTTTTTTTTTTTTTTCGGATGAGAAGAGTTCTCTTTTCTGGGAGAAATGCTGGTGTGAGGATTCCTCTTTCAAATATCTTTTCTCCAATTTGAGATGCTAGGAATGGGCATTTCTGGGTAGGATCATTCTTTTTCTTGAAGGAAAAATTATGCCCTTTTACCACTTCTGTGAAAACTGGGAAACTTTTTTGAGCTATTTCATGGAAATACAAGACCAGAAGGGATTTCAGATATCTTTGTAATCCAATTCAGACTGAAACCAAATTTGAAAGTCACAGAAGGAATTCAGTGAATATACTGCAGAGATCTCTTTCTAAGTCCCAAAATCCATCCTGCCTGCATCTCCAGCCTCTTCTACAAAAGCCTGCCAATGCATAAGAATAGGAGGTAAAAAAATAGGCTGTCAAAGGACACCATTAGATTGCTTACTTCATGCTGTGCATGTTTTACACTAAAACAGAATTAATACTACACAAAACATCCTGCCAAATACAGAGTAGCACCTCCTCTTTCATGCCTATCTCAGTCAGTGGTTTCTTTTCTTAGATTGGCAATATTTTTCCTCCATATTGGTTAAAAAATTCTCTCTCTAGTCCAGCAACATCCCAATTTCCAATTTATTGTTTTAGGGCTGCTTATATTTGATTTTAAAAAAAATTGTTTCATCTGTATGAACCAGGGAAACATTCCAGTCCATCATCAAAACCTGCATATGTCCGCAGCCCTTCCTTTATAATTTGAGCAGTGTAAAATATTCTAGTTATGCATATACACATTTTTCATCCAGAAAATAAATTTATTATGGTTTTGGGGTTTGTTTTCATCTATTATGTTAAAAAGAGCATTGCAGATATTGCAAAGTCAAATAATCAAAAAATTGGAATTGAGGTAGTTTTACCCTTTCTCCCTGCCAGGAACATTTCAATACAGTAATAAGTAGGTAACCATATGCAGCTGTTTATCTCAGATATTCTCTTTCATTTCATCTAGTGTTTAAAGTGGGTGAGCATAAAAAAACTTCTTATTTTTTTCATTCTCATTTTGTTTAAAATATAATTCATGCCTGCTCCTAGCCTCCATGTGTTGTTTCAGACCCTTCTGTTATAAACCCTTTGATTCTGCATCCGCTGAGTTTTGGGATGCCCAGTATGAAGTAACTAAGATTCTTGAGGTGAACAGCCTTAACACTACTCATTCAAAGCAGAGACACCACTGATTTCAGTGGCCACTTGGAGTTCTCAGAACTTCAAATTAAATCCTTGGTGTGTGTAGTCAGTACTCTGACATCAGGCATTACAAGCTGGATTTCTGCCTTAAATGAGTTGTCTGACCTTTGTCCAGGGCTTTGTTGGAAAGAGAACTGTCCTGCAGATCAACTTTTAGTTTCTTAGCTGAACCATCCTTCCCTCCTCTGTATTCACTTTCTATTTGCTAAATACCTTTTAATCTCTAAACCAAATGATTTAATATCCCTGTAAGAAACAGATTGTCTTCACTGCATAGTTCTGGTGGATCTTCAGAGCTGTTCCCTTCTGGCATTCAGTAAGATGCAGGTCCTGTGGAAAAACAGAATAGGATACAATGCACAGAGGGGCTGTGCTACACATTTGCTCACAAATGGATCTCCAGGCACTTTGGGAGTTCATGGAAAGCTTCATGTCCCAGGGATTGCAGAGGCTGGTGTGATAGTGCCATGCAGAGATGCAAGAGGAGTTTTTTTTCCTTGCACTTTATATACCCATAGATGGGCTCATTTATTTGGGGTGGGGTGGGGGGAGTAAGCATTGCATAGCAGAAATGCCTCTTGCCTCCTGGATTGCACGCATGTGACTCTTTTAAATTTATTTTTATATCCATCTGGAGAAATCAAATGGCTGAATTTCCATGGGTGCTTTCACCACACATTGAATGAAGTCCATGACATTACAAAAGAGTATCTTCTCCTTGAAGCAAAAGTAGTGGTGCTTCCATGAGGATAGCAACAAAGAAGAAAGCAAGCAAATAGCTTTCTTTGTAATGAGCAGCTTTCAAATACATGGAATATCAAGTTTACACTGGGCAGAAAGCCTGCTCCTTGTAGATTACCTCACTTGGTGTTCTGCAGAACAGGACAGGGAAACTGTTGATCTATAGAAAGCAAACATGGGACTTGACAAGAGTCACTTTTAGAGCAAGATCTACACTTCAAAACCTAGACAGTAAACACTCAGTGATGCAAGCTGTCACAGCTGAACTACCACAATTTACAGTTTGAGCATCTGCCTTGAATTTGCTGACACATAAATTCTGGGAAACATGGGAGAGTTGAAAGATTTAAAACATAAATGTTCTAATCGCTTTTACTCAGTTTCATTTATTATACTTTCAAATTTTAATGAACATCCAAACTGCTGTATTGAACACTGGTAAACAGACTGCATTATTAACAGAGAGTAGATTTGTTCTTTAATTTAGACCACTGCAATAATTTTATCTTGTGTGTGAAAGGCTCATCAGCCAGTGGAGCTGCAAATTGGTGCCAAGTAGCTCGTTGTCCAGATGGTGTGCACTCTTACTGTGCTCCCTTACCATTCCTTAGGTGGTTAGTATTCCTCTGAAGGTTATTTCAGTGTTTTGTTCAATTGTCTGCTGCCAAAACAACTGTTAAATAAACATCTGAAGGTGTTGTGTTTTCAGTTTAGAGTGCAATTTTAATGTTCCCTATTGATACCAAGTTTGGTTGAGCTGGAAACCAAAGTCCTCTGTGTAGTTGTAGGACAGATGAGTTTCTGCATGAGTTTCTGCATGAGTTTCTGCAATGCCCCTGCCATTTCTGAAGCCTCACCTACTAGGACTCCCTCAGGGTTAAGGATTACATTACTGTCCTGGTTTAATCATTTACCTCTCATCACAGACCACTAGTATGAAAGGGTTTCTCTGCAGCAAAGATACCTGCCCTACAACAGCATAGATTTCCTATGCTACAGCCTTTATTTCTTTGCAAACCTCTCACAAATCCCTGAAGGAATGTATTTCCCTTCTGTGCACTGAAAACATTTTGCTATTTAAAGATAGCTGTCTGTGGGAGCTCACCGTAGGGTTAAAAATTAGAAGTGGAAAAACATATTTTCCAGTTACTGTTCCAGTGGAGAATAACATTCTCATTGCTCATCAAAATCACAGGGTATGCAGAAGAAGTAGCATCCAGTGGATATTTTTAGAGAAGCAGAATATCTCACCTACAGAATAGATAGCATAAACCCACTGAAGTGAATAAATATAATGCAGAACAGAACTGTTAGTGTCTTGGAAACTTATCAGGCTGATTACTGAGAAATACAGTGATCACATCCTGAGTCAGTAATTCTTATTATGCCAATTGTTTAAATGCTCTAAAGCAGGGGTTTCCAAAGTGAAGCCTCAGAGGCCATGCAAATTGCAAAACATTTATGACCCACAGAGGGATTCTGTAGTACTCTCCTACAGTGAGTATAAAGTACTGCACTGCAGATGAATTTCATTATGTACTCCTAAGTTAAGGGTGTTTTTCCATGAATGAAATACTAAGAAGCACTGTTTGGCTGGCAGTTAGACTGTTTTTACAGACCTGGTTGGGAGTGGTATACCAGCTTCACCCACTGTCTTCATGCAATCAGATTTTTTGCTATCTGAATTTTGGTAGATTGAAACAAGTACTGAATAAGGTGCATGAGAGAAAAATATTTATGGGATGCTGTCTGGTTGCAAACCAGACTGTTCCAAATATCATCATTGCAGTAAAACATGTATAGAGTCCTTCCCTTTTTGCTTTTCTCTACTCAAGAAAAATGGGACTAAAGAAGTATATTCAGGTTTCACAGGCTGGAGCAAATACTCTTGAGTATGTCACTAAAGTCCTTCCAGCTTTCACAATCCACTAAGTTAAAATTGTGACAGGAGCAGAGCTGTGAGAGCTGTTTTCACTGTGTGTGGTAGTGGTACACAGTACATTGGCACCACCGTCTGAGCAGCACCTTAAACTAACCACTGGTGCCTCCACTCCCTCACTCACTCACTCACTCACTCACTCACTCACTCACTCACTCACTCACTCACTCACTCCGTCAATTTACCCTTTCTGCAAGAAGGGGGTTCTGGCATTATTTTTATTATCCTTCTTCAGCAGGGGAGTCATCTCTGTAGAGTCTCCTGAGGTTCCTCTGTGACCAAATTTGCTGGGATTCTAATAGATTTGAGCTCCTATTTGTCAGACTCGGAATCTCACTGCAAATTGTGAAAGGAATTGCCGGTGAGCATATGTTTATTTTTTGGATTAATATTTTCACATTGTCATTACATTGTAATTCCTTTTAAAATCGTTTTGCTTTTGGTCTGAGAAAAGGGAGAGGTTCATTCTCAGCCAACTAAATAGCTGTGGAAGGGAGAGGCTGGCAATAGCCTGTGTAAGTTGGGATGAGTGGATGTGATGCTGTCCCTGAAAAGCCCCAGCAGCGTAAGGGAGCAACGTGGCAGGTTGGTATTTCTGCAGGTGCACTTGGCATCACCTAGTCTTTATTCTGATGAAATGGCTGTGGTGTGTTCTCAAAAACATTTTGAGTGTCAGGCTGCCCATTTAGGTCTGATCAGAATTCCTGTACCAGTGTAGATGTGGTCACTCATTTTCCTGCAGTGATGTACTTAAAACTGCTCGGTCTTTTTCCCTTTGACTTGTCATGGTGCAGGTGTACCCAGACACTAATGCTGCCCTCACAGGACAACTTCTGGGACTTGAGCCTTCATTACCTTGCACTACACAGCCATCCCTTCTCCACAATGCCTGGACCTACCTAGATTAGATTCATGAGCCATGATGATATGCTTTTAATCCATGCCCAGCTGCCTTGCCTTGTAAAAACAAGTCTGTTTACAAGGTTCCATTTCCTTAGTTGATTTAATGTTATGAGTCACTGGAATTTTTTGATTTCATTTTGAGTATGTGAAATATTTTGTATAAATTTTGAGTGGTCATTAATCATCTCTTACAAAACTTAGTGGTTAGCATTGCATTGATGACCTCTCTTGAGTCCTCACGCTGAGCGATGTTCAGTGTGTTAGCAAACAAAACAGACAAAAGGAAAACAGATCTAAAAAGATGTGAACAAACATCTGCAGAGTTCTCCTCTCCTGAATAATAAGCATCATTCTACTATTCCTTCCTTAGTAATTTCTGTGTATTTGTCATCTCTTGCTGTGTTATATCTAATTTACAATCCAATCCCTACAAGAAAAAAGAACTTGGAGATTTTATTTGTCTAGGTACTATGCATACACAGTTTGAATGTTAAAATATTTAAATAATGTGGAAAAAATTGAATGGACAAAGCCAGGAGTCTACCCCTGCAAAATATCCTAACCAGCAATTCACCCCTCCTTCTCCATTCTTCCATCAATCACAAATTAATTGCATGACAATTCTAAAATGAATGAAGCAAAAACCTACTAAGAAGGAGGAGGCAGCCTGCAAACCCACTGTAATTTGCAACTGAGTTGTGTTACTAAGTGCAACCCTAGTGTACTAATTAATTTGAATTATCACTTAGCCATGTATTCATGTAAAGATTTTGTTTTCCTGTATTTTAATTTTGAATGTTTCCTATGGAAAACAGTGATAGATAATTTTGTTTGGAACATCAGCTCAATGAAGCTGATGAATAAATGCATCTTGAATTTCCTAAGCAAGCTGAATTCAAAACAGTGGTATTTATTAATGGATTTTTTAAATCACTGTCTTTCCTCCTTTGTGTTTGCGCTACTGAAAGAGTCAAGTAAGTATGTATTAGGTATGATTAGCTCATTTATTCTTTCAGAGGGTAGGTTCATCAGCCTAGCTTTGTTTGAATCACTAGTGCATAGTGGAACTCTTGTTTCATTTTTAGAGGTAATGTTGCCAATTCAACAAATCAGGCAACATCTCTCATAGTTTAGATGAGTAAAGTAAAATGTAAATTAGAAAGCATATCTTAGTTGATCATTGCCTCTTAGCTGATATGAGTTCTCTCCCATGATCCAACTCTTCCCATGTTTTGATTTCTTGTGTTTCTTAATTATGTCACTAACCAAGTTTTGAAATGTCATAGTGCATCTGTGACCCCTTAAGATTACAGCTTTGTATTAGAAATTCAATTAATTCTGAAAATCAAATTCCTGTTCCTTTTGTCAATCTACAGCTATTGTGAAAACCTTCATTCTCTTTTTCTAGACCCTTTTTACTCACTACAGTTTCTTGCAGTTTACTATAAAATGGTCTTCTTAGTTCAGAATTATAAACAACAGACTTAGATTTCAAATTTTTCTAACCCTTTTTTGGTGCTAACCATGAAAATATTAACCAAATTTAAAGCCTCATAGCATTATTTATCTGCATGTGCAGGCAGCCTCAAACAACATCTTTAGTTAGTCTGAGATAAAACAGGCAGTTCAGAGTTCTTGGATCTACTTTCCAAGACTTACATTAGGGGTTTTCCTAGAGTTCTGCATATTTGCCACAAAATTGGTGTTTTGTCCCACTTTTTAAATGTTGTTTTCTGGTTTCATGTCCTATTAGAAAATATTGCTGTAATTTCATTCTCTCTGATTTTTCTTTGCTGGAAGAATATTGAGGTTACGTTACATTCCTAAAGAGAGATCTCACTGCCTGAGACATAAAAATGTATTTAGGGCTGCAAAGAGCTTCATCTGTACCCTGTAGCAGCTGAAGAGAAGAGAGGGAATGAAGTGGAATTACTCATTAGTTCTCTCAGTTTCCTTTCATTCTGAAAAACTGCAGAAGAAGTTTGTTGTAGACAAAAATTAAATGACATGTATAGGGTCAGGACACTTAATATGTAGATTTTGACTGGTACTTTAGCCAGTCACAACATGATTAAAAATCCAAAAGGATTCTCTTTCTGATCATACAGATGTTATTGAAGGGTGCACAGTAAGTATGATAGAGTAGTGGAACATTTTAATCAGATTATCTGTGACATGCCCAGAAAATAAAAAAATATATATCCTTACTTGAAGGATTGTGACATTCTGACACTTTAAAAAATTGCTATATTAATATTGCTTTACTGAAGGAATATTTTCTTTCTCTTCAATAAAAAAATAATGTAATATATCCCTGTGCAAGATTACCTGTTTCTTTTATTTCACTGCTGTGTTCAAGTAGTTCATAAGTAATTGGAATGTAGGAATGAAAGGGTGAATTGCCAGAGTTCTCCCTAAATCTATGGCAGTGGAGTGTTCCTGCCTTTCCAGGCATTCCAGAAACAGGCATTTGCTTCCACTGACCTCACCCACACTGAATACTTGCTGCCAACTAAAATCATTTCAGCAAGATGCAGCACATAAAGTGGCTTTAACAATTTTACTTTTCACTGGAAGAGTAATTCCATTTCTGATTACTCCAACACTGCAAAACTCAGCAGAAATTTCAAAGCCTATCAATTAAAGTGCTTTCCAATCAGGCACATTGTTGAGTATGTCCCTTCTCTTCCTTATGCAGTAAAATTCAGGCTGCCTGCATGACCTCTGTGTTCTCATTAATTTCGTCTTTAAAAGGAGAATACTATTTCAAGTAGAGAAGAAAACACTGCAACCATACTTAGTAGGATTCTTTGATAATTACAGAGAAAAGTATTTTAAAAGTTAAAATCTATCAGTGTTTGGCTGAGCTAGGGATATAAGAGAGAGTGTGCCTGGCCCTGCTGTATGAGCAGAGCTCCTTTGGCCTGGGCCTTGATCCCCAGGAAAATATTTGCTCCATTGAACTGGCACATTTGCTGCATTGCAGTGATGACAGAGGATTGCTTAATTGGCAGGAATTATTCTGGGTTCTAGAATGTCAGTTTGTTTAGCGAAAATCAGAGCTGAGACTTGAGAGAAAGCTGCTGCTGCCACACAGGCTATGTCAGAAACTGAGCAATTCCCACCTTCTGGGTGTTACATATGCTGCCAGCAAAAGTTTGGGTGTAGCATTTCTGGGTGTATCCAGGCTGGCTGTACTCTGGGCACTTACAGGAGTGGGAATGATGGGCTGCTCTAACAGAGGGGTTGTGCTTTGCTGTTTCTCGTGCTTGGATAAAGTAGACACAAATACACACATAGACATGCTTCCTTCAGCAGTGTCACTATTTTCACCTGCTGCTTTTGAGGGTTTTTCTGCCTTAGCTTCCCCCATAAAATAAGGAACAGGCTACAATGTCTGTACCATGTGAAGAGCACTGAGATCATGCTGTTTCTTCTATGCAAGTGATATGCTAGTGTGATAAATCCTTTTAATTTTCTTCAAAGCTTCTTGCAATGGTTTCTCTAACATCAGTAATCCTGCCATTCTGTGCAACAGAACAATTTTTCAAGTAATTAACATTAGACTGACAAGTGGGTTGAAAAATACTCCTAGACTAGAACAAAAAACGTATTCCAGCCTGCTTTTATGAGCCTCCTTCGTTGAGAATGTGTGATAATTTTTATTGCCATTTTTCAACTTCCTTATATTCTTAATTTTGTTGCAGTGTTTCAGCAAAAGGCCTGTCGAGTGACCAGTGACAACAGCAGGACATACTGCGAGGCCAGGAATCCTGGTACAGAATTTAATTTAGCTCTTTAACTGCCTTGATATTTTTCAGTAGAGCTAGTAGAGTTTTGCTGTGACTTGATTTTGGGTGATTTAGCATCTGTTTTGCCACCTACGATTTATATCCTTAATGGTATTGCAGCACTAAGAGATCAGATTAAAGAAAGAAGACTGAAAGTTATGGTCTTGTAGGAAAGATTTGTAGAGTCTGAGTACTTTACACTTTTCTGTTTCCCTTCATGATTGTGGTTAAAGCCAAGAAAAGGAAGGACAGGAGGGCTTAGCTGTGCAGTAATTCCAGCCATGGAAAGACAGAAGTGGGGGCAGCAACAGTTCTCTCCTGGGTACCCCAAGATGCATATAAAATTAATTACCTGTGGCAGTCCAGTTGCTATTTGAGTTGCAGCACATTACAATATTGCTACTATAAATTCCATTAATTGTACCCCTTTGAACAATCATTCCTGACTTGAAATTAAGATAGTGGTGCATGATGTAATAGAAAAACTGACCCAAATCATATTGATAGTTTAAATTTCTATCCTGACCACACTCCCTATCCAGTGAAACAGGTGCAAAAGCCTCATAGAGGGCTCAGAATTCCTCTTCCATGGCTGCTCATGTGTTCTGGATCAGCCATCCCACTATCAGCATCCTGGGGAGGAGCAGTGCTACACCTCCCTGGAGCAGGCTGTGAATCTGGTAACCCACATCTCCCTTCAGCTGTGCACATCATCTCCAGGAACACTGGGCTGCAGTGTTTTCTTGTTGCTGCAATGTATTTAATAATGTGTTTCCTTCCTTGGAGGAAGGCCATCTTGTGAAGTTTCAAGATGCTTCCTGACCAAATTTCATCCACAACTTTTGAGATTTGTAATGTATGACATTGAAGAAGAAAGGATAAAAAGGCACTGTGGATATTTTATATAGCAACCATTTCCTTTAAAATGTCAGTACTGTAACTGTACTGCTAGAAGGAAATCCTTTTATGAACCAACACTATTGGAGAATCCACAGACCAGGGCACTAGTAATGAAGGAAATGTTTGGGATGCTGCTCTGCTGGCAAAGAGTAATGGTGGAATCCTCACTGATTTGTCCTCTACATTTTGTTGTAGAAGCACAGAGAGGCCACACTGAGACAGTAACTTACAGCACTGTGGTACACAAGATCCCTCCTGAACAGGAAGAACTCATCCACTTGCAGAAACAGGTGAAAAAGGGGGTAATTTCTGTGGATGAAGCCCTTGACAAATTTAAACAGTGGCAGAACAAGAAGCAGAGACTACCATCCACTCAACAGGTATGAGTTTGAAATTTGTTCCTTGATAGGAATCTTTATCAGGTATTCTAAAAGCAAGTTCTTGTGTTTTGGCTCCTGCATATGAGGTCAAAAGTAATAATCATTATTTATATGCAAATCAGCTCCCAAGGAGCTTGCTGGTAATGGCTCTGAATCTTCTAGATACTGTTGTTTGAGAGGTTTTCTGAGGTTGGTTAAAATCCAGAGTTAAATATGCTGGTCTCCTAGGACTTGTGTTTTAAACTGTTGGGTGATGTGCATCTTTCATCAAACCACAAACCTTATGTCGCCAAACAAACCAAATGTGCTATTGAGCAGTGTCAGCTAACAGAAACACAACTATATCAAACATACATTTATTCTAGCAATTAAAATACATTAACTTACACCAGGCTTTATGCCTGTCTGAAAGAGTTGAATATACTTAGTGAAATCTGCAGTTGTTGGCAGTGCTCTACAGCTCCTTTGTATTCAATGTATGGAGCAAATTGAGGTGCACAAAAACAGGATTTACAAAAGCCTACACACTGAGTCACTGAAAGAACTACATCAAAGCTGCAAGTACATGGAGAGGAGGTTTGTTAATTACTTCTAAAAAGACACATGGAGGAAGAGGTTATGCCCTCATTTATATGAGGTCATGCATTAACAAAAATAATTTCTTGTTATTTAGTGGAAAGAGGAAAAGCAAAGCTGGTCTGCTGCTTTGCAGAGTGCAGAGTGGAAGAGTTATCAGATGCTGCCAGCAAGGAGAGTGCTCTTTGTGTTTGCACCTACTTCAAAGTCTGAGCTTTGTCATCACAGTACACTTAACAGCAAAAGTGCAAGAGCCTGGAACAGTCTGGGAGCCACTTCCCAAGCTGGACACCAGCAGCACAGCACTGGGATGCCACCTTCCAAATCCACCTGCAGCCAAGCATGCAGATGGATTGCTGGTATTGCTCTCAGTCAGGGGCATTTCTTGTGGAGGAAGATCACATCTAATCTGTGCCATGATAGCAGCACCAAGTTATAAGTTTTTTTTTTTTCTTTGTGAACTATAAGATGCCCATATTTCAAGGAAGATGTACTTGGATTGTTTTCAGTGCTTCAGGGGAAAAGCTACTTTGTAGTGGTGGTTTTTACCCTGCATTGCATTTGTGACTTTTCTTTGGTTTTGTTCCAAAGAAAGGTCTTTTCTTCTTACTCCTCTATAAACATGATGAACTGACTTCTTGCTGTCACTGCAGTTTTTTGTCCTTCACTTGGATTTTTGAAGAAAAAAAGACCAACCCCAAACCAAAAAAAACACCCAAGACTCTGTAATCTAATGCCAGAATCATTTTAACTTGCTGCTGGTGGGAATAACTCCACAAGAGTCTTAGGTAAAAATGCTAAAATTAGCATCATAAACATTTTTCAGTCTTTTAAAATTATTTTCCAGGAGAGAGATGCTTGGTGTTCAGAATGCTAAAGAATTGAGCTCTTTATGGCTTATTATTTCTACAGTAAACTTCCATTACTGATTTCAGCTGCTGGTTTTATGCTTGTTTTTTTACTTGAAGGAAAAAGTGCATCACCTTAGAGACACCACTATCAGAAACAGACAAGAAAATGAAAACCTGAAAGGTAAGTTGCACATTTTCTGCCTTTAAGGACTCTGAAGTCTGGAACTGTAAGTGTAGTGCAGAGGTCTGATCCAAACCCTTTTGGATTGGGCATTGAATTTGTAATGAACATTTTCTGTATCTGACCACATTTATTTTAGCATAATCAGGTCTTCAGCAGTGTCAAGATCTCATCCCAAAGATGAACTCACTGTGAGTTAATGGGGCAGAAAATTTACCAAGTCTCTGTGGCTCAGCTTTTCTGTAGCCTATTTCCTACTGCATCATCAGAATTTGGGTAGATGGCTTCTTTAGAACAATTTGCTTGATGACTTCAGTATTTTATTTGTAAATCAGCCATCAGTTTGAAAATTTTTGATGAGCCTTCCACTGCTACAGCAGTTTTTGTGAGTATTGTGGTCATTATTTAAAACTGTACCACTGGTGATTTAAGATGTTTTTTTCCCTTTTCGGGAAAAAAAGGAATTTTTGGGGTTGCTCTGTGCAGGGCAAGGAGCCAGACTCTATGATGATTCCAACTCAGAATATTCTAGGATTCTTTGTGATTTAATGTCATCTACAATAGTATAAAGCATTTGCTTTTCCTTCAAATGGTTTTCTCTTGTTGTTACAAAAAGAATCTATTAGAAGGTTTTGATTCTATTTGAATCTATTTTAGGCCTTTGATTTCTGTAAACTTCAGTACATATGCTGAAAGGAAAATTGGGGGTTTTTCACATTGGACTTAGTGCCATTTGTATATCTCTATTTAAAATTATCACCTAAAGGCATTATTTCCTTACTGCAAGAGAAAAAAATTATGCACAGTGCTGCTTTCCTTATTCTCTTAGACAGCGTTGTATTTATGTGAACTTGGGGTACTGTAATTGATTAAGGGAAATTCCTGCTGACTCAGAAGCAGCTTTGCAGTCCAGATATTTCAGCTTTAATACCCTCTGTGGCTGGTAGGGAGGCAGTGTCCTGAGCAAAAGCCTTCAGAAGGTGCTCAGAGCCTGAGGGCTTGGGATCACTGCAGCTCATGAGAACATGAACGTGACTCTTGGAAAGTCTTTGTCTGTAGGGTTTCATTTTGAGGCCACAGCAGTAATCCTGCCTCTGGAGCTGTCCTGTTTCTGCAGAGTTCATTATTGAATCATACCAGCAGAAATGTAGTATCAACAGCAGAATTGTTAATTTTGTGACATTATCCAGTAACTCAGATAATGGTGGCTGTGTTCCCTTCTGATGCTGACCTCACTGCCCTCTGTTACACTGTCATACAGCCTGTGATGCATATAGATCAGCAGCTTTGCACTGCAGAAATACAGTGGGAAAAATCATTAGGGGCTGTGTCCAGCAACAGAAATCAAATATTTCAATGCTTGATAAAAAGGACTTCCTCTAGCGCTGAAGGCATATCAATGGCCAAAGTAAACATGGATTGCAGGAGGATCTCTGTATCCAGACATAAATTGCCTGAAACAAGATTGACAACCACTTTCTCTTCTTTGAATTTCCTAAGGAAAGCAGACCAGAGAGCATTCATTTGAGAGACATTTTGTTTCACATGCCATTTAGACAAGTGGTATGTGTGAATGTCAGCAGTCCTCAGATTTATTCAAAGAATGCTGGTTTTTACATATATATACAGACTCTCCCTGCTGTACCTTTACAAACATAGGCCTCCCTCTCTAGACTCCATGTTTGAAATCAGGATTTGGCTATTCTTTTTCATAGACAGTTTTTGAAGTCTTGATTGAGGATTTAGAGAGATCACATCTGAAGTCTGTTAGAAAACGAATTTGATTTTATTTTAATGAGAAAAGAAAATATCTCCTAGAAATTAGTATGGAACATAGTTTTTAGTTTCTTGATAAGTTTGATCTTGCTTCCACTGTAATGAAGTTATTAATGAGAGTGGCACTCATTTCAGTCTTCCATTATAACATTTCATGCTATCTCAAAGTTCATGTCTTATTTTTTAACAGTTTAGTACAGGACTGAATAAAAGAAAATTTAAAAAAATCAACTGCATAGCAAAAGGTTCTGCCACTCTTAGAGTGAAATATCTACAAAACCCTGTTTTAAGAACAACTAAATAAGGCCTAGGGATGTAGAATGTTCATTTGTAGAAGGTACAGGCAGAGACAATGCTTTAGCTCAATACTGTATAATAAATATTTGGTCTGACATGTAGATACTGATAGGTATTAGATATTAGGCCACAGACCAAAACCAACACAAACAAATACCTTAAATAAAATTTCAGGGAAATACATAGAAGATTTGTTGACAAAAGCTCCACTTTTAGATCTGAAACTATATCTTTGAGCAAGGCTCCTCAAGCTTAGGTAAGGCTGCAGTCTTGGGTTTGTGCATGTCCACTCCACAAAAGGCAGCAGCTGAGACAGTATTTAGGCAAGGATTACTAGACAAGTTTCCTTTAAAGTCTTAAAAAGCAACACATGCAAGCTTTCCCATGCATCCCAAGGCCTTAGTTCCTTAGCACAAGGGAATATTTAAAAACCTGTGTGATGCCTACCTACATCAGTGGACATTTGAATTACCTATGTGAATCTCATTTAGCCATTTCTGAACACGGAATTTCAAAATCTAGTTACATTGTAGCACCTTGTGTGTCACATCCCGCAGATTTAGTCATCCAACCCCTAAAAATATGCACAAGCTTGCAGAAAATACATAAGATGGTTTCATTTGCTTGTAGATAGCTAATCTCTGTAGAACCTTGAACCCTTTTTTAGGGAGGGAAGTGCAAGGTTCCTTACCAAAACTGGGAATGACTGATGCTCTGTACTCCAGGCTTGGCATAGCAGCAAGAGCTGAGAATTAGGTGTCCCTGCTTCATTGCTAGGTAATGAGCAAGACAGAGGCCACAGAGGACAATCTGTAACTCAGCTGGACTTCAGGAGACAAATACTGCATTAAGCAAATGTTAAGCTTGATTTATTATTATTGGTGGTGGTGTTACTACAACTGTTATTATTTCAATGCCAGCAACTTCTATATTAGTTGAAGGTAGGTCTTGGAAAAAAATGTTAGATGTTTTAGTAGTCCTCCAATGACAAATGTACCCATGGGACAAATGAGCAATTCAGTCTTTGTTTCATCTGTTCAGTCTTGGCCTCCCTGGCAAGACTGGCAAGGTAAGTGGCCTGCTGTGGAAAGGTCAAAGCTTTTTCCACAGGCTACTAAACTGCAAGGATTTATTTCTTAGCTGTTAAAATCAGTAGGCACTGACACTGGAAATGGCCTTCCTATCAAGAAGGGCAACTTTACTAACTGTTGCTGTAGGCATTTTAATACTGACCTGCTCCTGTAAGTAGCCAGGTAATCCACTGCAGTAAAAGCATCCTCCACAGAATTTCTTCTGCCACATTTTGATTTCCAAATCTGTAGATGCCCAGCTTGCTGCCAAAGACCAAATCTCTTTCCCATCTTGATCCAAAAAACACCCAGAAGAGCACTATACACATTCTACAAACTGGCAGGTTATTGATTACATTTGCTATCCAAAATGTCTGGCTTCATTCCCCAGCCCTCATCAGTGCTTGTTTTCAGTCCAAGTTGCTAACAGATTGCTTATTCATCAGTTGATGCCTCTCCAGCTTGCAGGTTGTGTCTAAGTAGAGTTCTCTGAAAACTAAAAAAACACCCCTTATTTTTGAGCACAACCACTAATAAGTTGTCTCTGCCAGGTCAACAGGAAGATGAACAAAGACCCTAATTTTGGCATTTGGGTTCACAGGCACTAAAACTTCTTTAGTCAACTTAGCAAAGTTGAAATAACATGAGATCTTGAAACACATACAAGCTTTTGTATGTTTGGACAATGAGGAAGTTGTAGAAAAGCTGTTTTTTCCTCCATGGCTTCAACAGTATTTCAGTCAGGACTTCTAGTCTTGAAAATACTTACTTGTTGGTAGTTTACAATACTGCCCATTGGACTTGTGAAGGAACATCTTCAGCCTTATTTCCAATTTCTTGAGCTTCACATGATGCTCAAAGTTTAAATCTAGAAAATAACAAAAATCAGTTTCCTGCCTATTTGTCAACAAGTCAGGTCTTCATGAGGCAAGCTCACAGTCCTACTGCTGACAGGAACTCACCAGCAATGAATATCCATGTATCTCTCACCTCTCCTAATAGTCACCAAGACAGACCAGCCTTGCTGTTGGGAGTAAGATTTGTACAAAATCCACCTCATGTCATTCTCCCACACAACAACTGCTTATTTCTGTGAGTGTCTCTTGCTCCCCTGCTCCCAGGGACATGTGTTGTCTTCATATTTGAAGTAAAGCACATAAAAAGTGACTCATTGTAAGAATGTGTTTTCTGAATTATTCAGCTTTGAAAGATATTTTGCACAAGCCTGTGTTATTGATTTAAATTATTATTGATTGCATCTTTTTCTTTTTAGTCTACAACTAGGAGCCCAACAGGCAAGGAGCAGATGCCTAATGACCTGAGGTAAGAGCAGGTATATGGATGCACACACACACAAATGTTGTTTGTCATGGAAACAAGCACTTGTAGAGGTACTTTCCATCAAAGTGCATTTGTGTAACAGGAGGATGGAAGTGCATCTCAGACAGAGGCCCTGATTTCACAAGATAAAGCATTATCATCACACAATCTGGTTTGTACTAGAGCTTCTTTCTTATCAACCTATTGTTGTTTAGTGCAGGGCAGATTAGCAAGCAGGAAGGCACTGAGCTCACCCGTGGGGGCAGCTGAACAGAGTTCCTGCCAGTTACTGCCACTAAGGCAGGGTATGCACCTAAAAGTTGTATCAGA
Source organism: Dicaeum eximium (assembly GCA_013396995.1). NCBI lineage: Eukaryota > Metazoa > Chordata > Aves > Passeriformes > Dicaeidae > Dicaeum > Dicaeum eximium. The sequence continues at coordinate 268,628 of VWZP01003306.1, read as the reverse complement.
GTCCAGTCCTACAGCCTGATTTCACAAGCAGTATCAAATATAGTGAATTAAGTTGAAAACCATAGATACAACAATGTGTTCAGACTAAACCAGTGGTCATTTCAGTGCTGGGAAGCTTAGAGGTGATGATACTGTCTCCATAAAGAGCAGAATTTTCCAATGGTTGTGCTAATGAGTTTCTAGGGTTTGGGGCACCTCATGACCTCTGTAATAGTTTGGGGGGTTTAATTAATACTATCTGCTACCTCTGTGCTTCCATTTATCTCATTATAGTACTATTATATTAAGATATTGTTATAGCATGAATATTTTTGTTATTATTATGTAATTTTATTAATGTTATAAAGTAATATTAGTTCACAGCAGCAAACTGATGCAATTTATTCCTGAAAACAACTGTAATTTTAAAGGCTTTGTTAGCTAAGTTACTGTGATTGAATTTGCCTCTCCAACTTTTCCACTCCCCTTGAGTGCAGTGTGCTACTGTTGTTATTTTTTTGAACTGGAAAATGGATTCTCTTCAGTGGGGTCTCTTCTACCACCCTACTCTCATGTAAAGGAGAGGGAAGTTGCTTCTTGCAAGAGCTGTGTGTCCATGTCTCATTTCTGGAGCCAACTGCTCACCTGCTCACTGGAGTGCAGTGTCCTCACCATAAAACAATAGGTACCTCCTCTGCTGCTGCTTATCCTCTGAATGACTTCTTCACATCCCCCCTCTTCAAAAGGTCTCATAAGAACAAAAAAAAGAATCTTCTGGCCTGAGCTGAAAATGAAAAACTATTGCTCCTTCTTCAAGAGGCAGCCTAACCTACATGGGCATTCCTAATGGAGCTGTTCCCTTGAGTGGAGATGAAGTCACCTACACTTAATGAGTAAAAAAAGCTTTGCATTTTAAAAGCTCTGAGGCTGGAGAAAATTATTACAAAAGGCTGGGTAATATCAGAGATGCTTATAAATTCCAGATTGTAAAGTGAAACAAATCAAGCAAGGAGAGAGGGGGAATTACCCCTGGGATCAGAATAGGTGATTTCTGTCACTTTAAGAAAATAATTATGTGGGAGAGAGGTGAGGTAAATGTGGGGGAACTTGAAAATACAATTTGTCCAGAACATTCAATAAATTCTGTTTGTGAATTATCCACTTCAAACTGCAAGGTTCTCCTCCTCTGCAAAGTATGGCCTCTCCATAGTTTTCTTGCATTTTCTGTCTTCTGATTGGTTCAAATAAATCACTTCTTTTTTAAAGATGAATTTCAGGGACATTTTTGAGTGTTACAAAAAATTGCAGATAAACATTCAAGACCTACCTTTCCATTGCTCATGTTTTGACTCTCCAGACAGTTGAGTTTTCCACTCCAGTGCAAAGTTCTTAGCTAACTTAGCTAAGAATCACATTTTCCTTACACAGGATGGGAGGAGGATAAGGGAATTGATAATCAGCTGGGGGACCTGATGGAACAGAATGGATTTGGTTCTCTCATACTCATTTCTACAAAAACAGTTTGACCTTATTCTAAACAAACCTGACCAGCCTATTGAATGACAGGCATTTTTCATCATTACCTGCAGTGTGACTCTCCAGCCAGCTGCACATCAGCTCCTCTGCTTGGCATCCCTCAGGGGTTCCAGCTGTGCCCCAGGCTCCAGCCCATCCTGCTGGGACACCTCCAGTGCCTTGGATCCTCCTGCCAGGGCCAGCTCTGGAAGAAGACCAGTATCACTAAAGCAAATTAATAAGGTTTCTTGTAAAGCCATCACCGAATTTTACACCTTTTCTTTGCTTTTTCTTTTTCCAAGGTGACAGCTGGCAATTTATACAAAGATGTATTGCATGCTTTGGTTAATAACTTTTGAAGTCATTTCAGTTTTCCCATTGTGCTTGATAAGTTGTTTAAAAGTAGATTTTTATGCACAAAAGAGGAAGATTGTAAAAGGTTATAAAGATTATTAAGTGAAAGTAAATGAAATTTAGCTTTTACTTTTTGTTGAAACATTTTTATATTAACTGTATTAAAATGTGTCTTTCCTAGGAATAACTGTATTTCATCACCAGTTTAAATAATGGTACTCACATTAAAGCTAATTTCTTAAGCCAAACTATGTAAACCAGTAATAATTATCTACTAATGCATTAAAGTGATTCCAAGAATCTGGTTTACAAGGAAATTGTGTTTTGTTTAGTAAGTTGACTAAGGTAAATTATATATCCAGAACAAAACCAAATAACTTTCTACTGCATTAACACAGCAACAGTAAATAAATAAATATGGTTAATGGGTATAATGGTCTGCACTCCCATAGTATTATTCTACAAAATTTATGTGAGCATGTGAAGATACAAGAGTATGCAAGATGACTTGCATTATTTCATGCACAAAAACAAGAAAAAAAAATCTCCTTAATATAAATATGTTTTTCTCATGAACTACATTTTAAAGTGATATGCAAATTTGGAAGAGGAGAGTGGATTCGAAGTTCAAGGCCCCAAAGCTCCTATTATTTTTCCAATCCCAATAAATTATTGTGCCAAGTGAACTATTACGAATAAAAATAAGCCAAAAAGCCGGTGTTGGATTTTAAAATAATGACAAAATCTTGAAAGCATATAGGTTTAGACAAATCAAAAATCTATTTTCTATTTTAAATGGGTTGATTAAACATTTTCAGTAAATTATTTGTTCTCTGAGGAAAACCTGCATTTCTGTTAGAAAGACTCCCAACAAATACTGCAGATTTATTGCTATGAAGTCATAAATATTCAGTGACTGCTGTATTAGTGTGGCAACATAGCTTTGTGTACCATACAAAGCTATGTGAACCACAGCAAAAGCCCTGCAATGTGTAATGTATTCCAGAGCTGGAAATACAGTCAGTGGCTGTGAACTGAGGGCCATGAGGCTCTCATGGGGAGAAGCTGGGATGTTTTAAGACTTACCTGGCTGCATGGAAATGGGAATGGGGAGAATTATTTGGAAATCTAAATGAATATAAGCTGTCATCTCCCCCTTAAGAGGGCCTTCTTTCCCCCCTCAATAATATTTTTATTCTTACAAACCTAGCTAGTCACTGTATCCCCTGGCAAGCATTCCTGAGGAGTTGACATACAGATGGAAAAGAGAATATATGAAAATGGAAAGGTTCTTCATGTTGTACCTGCTGTCTTTTCTGCCATTTGTTGCTTGTTTCTGTAGCAGAGGAGATGAAGGGACCTTTCCTGGGAGGGGGTCAGTCCTCCCAAACCTCCAGGCAGGATCTGGATGCTCTCTGTGCTGCCAAGGGAGAGGCTGTGGCCCAGTGGCTCCTTGCTCCAGTGAGAGGGCACCTGGGCACTGCAGAGAGTTGTGGTCAATGGTAACAAACTACAAAACTAGAAATTTGCAAAAATAAAGCACAAGACAGTTACATCAAGGAAACAGTATGGTTTTTCCTGGGGAAAAATAGAGTGTAACAATACAGCAACACTGCCAAACACACAAAGCAGAAGCCTGAGAGGAGCTCCCCTCAGGAAATACAAGTGCACTCAATGTGTGTGCATGTATTTGCATCTCTAATGTGACACTCCACAGCTTCCAGCCCAGGAGAGTTTGGGATTACCCATAACAAAGCAACTCCTGTTCTCTGCTTCTGCTGCTTCATCCCAGCCCTGCTCTGGGCAGCCCAAGTGTGGCAGCAGCAGCCTTACAGCTTTGGCAGCCCTGTTCTACAAACAGCAAGAGTATTTCCAGCTCTACTACAGCGTGCAAAGCAGTCTCAAAAGGATGCAAGACAGCAACAGGGAAGACATGCAGTTGTCACTTCAATGAAGAACTGCTTCTGCCACCCCACAGATTTGCTTGGTTCATCACTCTAGTCTCCTCTGACTCTTGATATTACTAACATAGAACATAAAAAACCCAAACCAAACCAAATACACCCCACCAAAACCCAGATCAACTCCTGCCAGTCTACAAAATCTTCCTGAAAAACTGTGTCATCCATAACAATGCAATTTCTATGGTATTAAGTTCCACAATGGCAAAGCAACAAGTTGAAAACAAGGGTTTTGTTCATTTGTGTTTTGTTTACACACACAGAATCCCCACCCACCCATACTTTGAGGCAGCCAACCAAGACCCAGAAGAGAAAGGAAAGGATAGATGTCTTTTTTTCCCTTCTCCAAAGGGAATTCTCCATCATAGTCTAATTATGTTCAAGTTACAAGAAAAATCATTATACTTCTGAAAAAAAAAATAGCATCAGTTCCCCACCCCTCTCATATTTAGTATTCACAGTCTGCTTTCTGCTGCAGGATTTCCATACATTTCCTCAAGGTGTGCCACTGAACTTCAGACTCCTTTCTAAACAGACATTCCAGCACAAAGGAAGTCCTGAAGTTTTGCTAATGAATGTGCTTCACTAACAGGGAATATCAGCAAGTGCCTGTTAAGGCAGTGCATGAACAATTAAGTAAATCACAGGAGCCTGAGAGCCTAACTGAGGCAAGATCCCTGAGAAGAGAAAGCTAAAATATTAGCTAAAATATTAGTTTCATTGTAAGCTAGGGGATTCAGTAGCCAACCCATCAGCAACGACACCGCTCCAGACTTCCAGCTGGCAACATGTATTCTATTAAATTTGAACCAATAACTCATTGAAAAATAAATACTTCTAACACAGTGACATCCAAGAGAAAGAAAAACAGTGCAGAGAGATCCACAGTGACTGCAGTTATGAGCAAGTTTGATCTGCCAGGAGCCTCATTAGAGGAGAGGTTTCAGTGAGTCAGCAGTGCTCCAAGATTGCCCACTTTCTGCTGAGATAACTGAGGTCTGGATGTAGCCTGGCATCCAGGAGGGGGTGGCAGGGCCTTGCTGGATGTTCACCCTAAGAAAAAATACAGCATTTCAACAGCAGTGTAACATGCAGCAGACTGAGAATAAATATCAAGCCCTACCTTCATTTTACCAAGGAACTTATAACCATGCAGGAATGTAAATGGTGCTGAAGATAGATTTCAGTCTTCATGGGAAACATCTACTGTGATAAGAGCAGGAGCAAAATGACAAGAGTTGTCCTGACAGTGCTCCAGGGAGTGTGAATAACAAAGAGGAGGCAGAACCATGTAGACTGACTGCTCATCCCCTTCAAAGCTGTAACCAGCTTTCTTCCTGACAAACCTCAGAGTCATAATTCAGTAATTATGAGTGAGTCATTCCAGAAATAAGCCCCAAGACAAGCCATCAACAAGCAAGGTGGAGGGACATACTCAGCCACTCTAGACACACTGGGATGCAGTAGCTGAAATTAAGAACTGCATCAAGAGAGCAGGGAAAAGTTTAATGGAGGCAGAAAGCAGTCCCAGGGAAGCATCAGTCAGTTTATGCCAGGCTCCTAGTACAAGAAATCAGAAGACCTATACCAACAGCACTGTCAATTCCCAACAGTAATTTCAGAGGCTTGGATCAGCCTCTTCTTATTAGAAAAAAACCAACCAACCAAACAAACAAACAAACAAAAAAGCCAGGAATAAAGCATTCAGGTCTCAGCTCACTTCTGCAAGGACCCTCCATACACACAGAGAGTAGGGGTCCAACAGAGGTGGTGAATCCATTGAGGCTACTCAACACTGTAAAAAATACACACATAAGCTGCAATTGTTTGCAGATGCAAGTGACATACAACACTAAAATGTTCACCAGAAAAAGCTTACTGTTTCCATCTATACAGAGAATGCACCTAGTCTGGTTAAAAAAATACATTAAAAGCACCATTTTAAATCAGTCAGCATTAAAGTTCATCAATTGTAATGCTAAAATACCTCACTATGAATCTGTGTTTTCAGTCCTGGCAGAAGACAGACCAAAAGATTTCACCCCAGGGCACTAAGCTCTGAGGCTTGGTTGGGTTACAGCAACTCTTCAGAAAGTAACTCTGGATCCAGTGTGTTCAAGGCAAGACACACAGCTCTAACAATTATCTGAAGGACTTTTTCCTAGCATAGATTTGGGTAATTCAGTCACCTTCTACCTGCAAGGCATGGGCTGGCACAGGCCATTGCTGTTTATTACACCACAGGAGCACCCCCATGGCCTCAGGCTGGAGATGAGGATCCCACAGACATAATATAAATTATATACAGCTTAGATTTCAGTCACACTCAGAAAGCAAGAACACCACAAGGCAGCAGTAAGTAACTGAACATACAGTTTATGGCAGGTGACCTCATCCCTCTCAATTTACCATGTTAACAGGTTTATCTGTCCTTTTCCACCCAAATCTGATATCAAACATCAAAATCCAGACAAAAATCTAGACATCAAATCCTAGACAAGCAAATGCCAGCAGCTGCCAGCCACCAAACAGAGCCCACCTCAGCTGCCATTCTCCCGAGTCATAGCTCTGGCTCACAGCACACAAGGAAGTTTGGGGAGACACAAAGGAGATGGAGAGTGGGAAAGGATTAGGCAAGGGGTAAATTGCACCATTACCACGAGAGGGAAGCCTTCATTTAAGTTAAAAACTCCATCACAGACAATACAGTCAAGGACTTACATTAGTTTTCTATTTTGGGGTGGGTTCAGTGAATCTATAACCACGGGAAGCAACAAATGAACTTCTTGATGCTGTCTCTACTGATCAATTACCTTTGGAGCCAAGCAAGCTTCTTCACTAAAAAACAAAAACAAACAAACAAACAAACAAAAAAAGAGAGAAAAAATTAACAACAAAAAATTTTTCACTTTTTCCAGCCCTAACGCAGATTAATCCCTAAACACATCAATCCCTAAGCACTTTGATATTGATGTTATTACAGAAATGGCATACAGGTACCACAAACTGCAGTGCATATTTTATCTTGCACAATTTCCACTGCCTTCCTGTTTAAGAGTTTCAATCTCACTTAATGGATCAGGCCCAACAGTGATACAAGTGCTCTGGTAAGGAAGAGTGACCAAAAAGTGATGAGACCAAAACCAGTGAGAAAATTCTACTCAGCTCCACAGAGGATTCTTCTCTTCTTAATCCGTCAAATGAGTTTTAAGTTGCCTTTATACCATACCTGACTCCCCTTAGTTTATTGAGAAGAGGCTAAAATCACCCAAACTCCTGTGGGAAAAGACTGAAGTATTTTTATCTCTCAGTATCAGACACCTGTGGTAGTTCCAGAAACAAGAGAAAGAAACAAGTGGCAGCATTCCTCTGCTCTGATAATTTTATTGCCTTTTGAGTATTGTCACATCATTTCTTATTTTCTCCTGCCCACCTAAACCACAACTTTACAAGATGTGAGCACACTGTAAAAGGAATCTCGGGGAAAGATACATTATAGAACTTCTCAGGCAGGATTATTTATTTTCTGCGTACTTTTTATTAATATTTCCTGCTACTTGAGCTTGAACACTGAAATCAATTGCCAACACACAGTATGTGTTTCCTCAATTTTTATGGGTTTGTTTGTTTTGCTCAAGTGTCATTAACCAGATCTTGCATTCTATTTCTGACTGGTGATCTGAGCACAGTTCTTATTTATTTTACCAGTTTTACATATTAGATATCAGAGTTGTGCCTGATTGTATGCCTTGCAAGATAAACAAAATTGCACACTGGAGGTATTTCAGAGTAAAACCATTAACTGCTTGCAAAATTAAGCTGAGATCAGGATATTAACAAAATCAGCTCCCCAGAGCATGGGTCAGCTTCCCAAAAGAGTCTTTGAGAAAGCTACACTTCCGCTGGTGCTTGAAACAGAATTACTTCCTACAGTCCGGTGCTGTAAAACACAATTTTGCCTTGTAAAACTCATAATTTAGAGCTTTTATGATACTGCTGAACAAAAGCAGAAATTTAACCTGCACAGTCCAACTGAAGTCAAAGCAAAGTTCTAACAAATTCTATATTATTATAGCAAGCTCCACTCCCCCAAGCTAATTTAAACAACCCCTTTATGTTTCAGCAAAATATTGGAAAAAATGGCAGTGATGTTCCTGAGGAAGCACATGGCTGGAATTGCACATGTAAGAATGTGAGCAGATTCTGTGACACCAACAACAGGGTGAAAAGAAACTTCTACCTCGGGGAGGAGATGGTTTAGTTCACTGTTAAGGTTATTAACTCTAAGGTTACAGAGGAACCCCCAATGAAGAGCTCAAGATAGCTGTATTAACAGGCAGCTAACAGAAGGCATTTGAGATACCACACCATTTTCCACAGAATACCAAATTAACATAAACCAAAATCAAAGTGAATGAGATTAGATAGGGCTGGAACAAGTTCTGCACGACAGGAAAGCATGCAAGCCCCCTAGTTCAAAGGAAGTCACACAATAATAATGTTTGCTTCTCTCCTGCTCAGAACCTCACTCGAGCACTTACTGCATCTGCAGGAGCAGCTGAGCCTGGCACGCCCTCCTCCCTCCATTCCCTCCCATCTCAGCATGCTGTATGCCTTGAGGAAGAAAAGCTGAGAGATATCCACCCACACACTTCTTACATCTCCCTTCTGCTTGGTTTTCCTTCCCAGAAGGCCAAAAAGGACATGCTTTTTGCCCCATGGCATGCCAGCCAACCCTTCTGCAGCCACACTGAAATTTCCTTTTTTATTTTTCCTTAAACTGCTGCAAGCCAGCTACAGCCAAACCACAACATAGCCCAGAGAGAAACCAGCTCAATGGTGAGAAACACACTTGTTTTTTTCTCCCCATGAATAAGTCACAGATAGCATCAAACTGAACAGACTAATGAAACATCCACATGTCTGTTTTGCTTCACTGACCTAATCTATTTGCTAAACATTTGGGTTTTAGGATATCAGAAAATCCCATAGTCAGTTGCTTGCTCGGTCTCACACAGCCAAGCTCTCCTTATCTAGCAGCTTTCCATGGAGCATTAAGCTGAGCAAGACTCCCTGTACTCACCATAGAAGCTGCAGTTTATCTATTCAGGAAATTTAAGTAAATTTTTAAGAACACTGGCAACCAGGGCATTTTTCCCATTCCTAAAGGGAGCACAGAAGCAAAAATGCATCCAAGACAAAACCACATTGTATTCCAACAGCTGGGGGAGTAAAGACCCCTCCATTCTCTTCTTGCTTGTATACCTCCTTGCAAAGAACATATTAATGTGGTGGGTGAGCTGATTCCAAACCTTCTCTTTCCACCCACAGCTTTTGTTGCATTTGCCTCTGCTCAGTCATTCATTCATGCTCCCTCAGCCTCTCGCCCACATGTACTCCTTGCTGACAGCCCAGCTGCACACACACATTCCCAATTGCAGGAACAGCTCCTGTGTTCCAGTGCTGACAGAACAGGAGAAGCAGTGGGGAGAGAAGGCTCTGAAAGGCCTCAAGATGGACCAAACCAGGTTTGCAGCACACACACACAAGTTGTGTGGCAGTGTTCAAGCTCAGTCTTGTAAAGCCACTGAGGCAGCCCCCAGGGGACTATTTGCAAGATCAAATTGTTGGTGATTTTAGATGCAGAGGCAGCACTGTTAACCATCAAACATGGAAGGGGTGTTTTCAAAGGAACTGAAGGCAGCTGAACTTGAAGAGCTCAGCCTTAATAGCCATAGAAAAAGCATCTCCCTGTTACAGTCCCTCAGCTGGAGTTAACCCAGCTCATCTTGTCACTGGACACTACTGAAAACATTCTTTCCCCACCCTCTTGGCACCCACCCTTGAGATATTTGTATGCGCTGATAAGATTCCCCTCAGTCTTCTCCAGGCTGAACAAGCCCAGCTCCCTCAGCCTTTCCTCATAAGAGATTCTCCAGTCATGTGATGCTTCAAATTCTAACCAGTCATGTGATGGCTCACATCCTAACAAAGAGTCATTACTAAAGAAATTCAATACAACAAAAATTTAGGAGACAAAGCATTCATCCTCTACAGACACCATTAGAACTGTGACACCCAGGCACATCAGGCCCCCTCTTTTCTGTCTCATGTTTTTGTAGCAGCATTTTCCCACTTTTCCCTCAGAGGTCAAGGCAAGCCTCAGTTGTGCCTCACACAGCAAAGAATCCAGCCAGCAGTGAGCCACACAAACAGTCCTGCAAGGAGTATTTCAAGTTCTCAGAGACCTCCTATGAACCTGAGCATTACCAACATGATGTATGCAATAGCAAAGGAAAGACATGATGGGCACAGACAAGGAGCATAATAGCAGGAATAGCAGAATTCCCGTACTTTATCTTCATTATTTGACAGTTCACAATCTCTTCAGGATGAAACCCACAATCTTATCAGCTGATGTGCTCAGCTGATTGCAGTGACACACACTCCATTAAATTCTCCAGCAACCAGAGTGTAATAGCCCTCATTGCTGCGACAGATTGAAAGTGCCATTTTAAATCTATTTGATTTTCTCAGTAGATATGGGTTTCTGATGAATCATTATGTCTCAGTGTAGCAGAGGGGCTGGGTTGCAACCCAGCTAGAAAACCAGCAGTGAACACAAAAGATTGTATAGCAACATGATATGCAAAGCATGGAAGAATAATGATCAAATGAAAGCTTTCAACCCTGAATTAATGAAACCAAGTTTCTAAATTATAAAGAGCATTAAATAAGTATGCCAATTTCAAATGTGGTGACTACCTGCTAGAACTATATTGCAACATTTACTCTCCCTTTCAAAGAAATGAGGGGGGAAGAAAAGGATGCTGTTCAAGCCCCAGCTGAGATTTGGGCAGCAGGGTGCTTTATCTGAGCACAGCAGCTGCTGCATGTAGCTTAAGTCTATTCTGGGATTGTGAGATGCCACCTGGATTTTTTTCACAGCCAGTGTGGCTGTGACCACACTGCCACAGGTGCATGCATAGAATACCTTGGAAGATTTTGTCCCTGAGAGTATGCTCTCACAAGGACAGAGAATGCCAAGCTCAGAGACTCAGCCCCAGTCCAAGCACTGAGCTCGAAGCCCAGTGGACATGTCTGCCCTCTAACTGGAGTGCTTTGGCATCACAGCAGCAATCCCAGCCCTCTAAGGCACAGAGCTCTGGCTGTACTGCAGGAAGGACTGAACACCCACGAGTGCAGAATTAGGGATGCAACGCCCACAAGCTCAGATCTCAGAAGCTGACCATCATCAGGCCTATGGTCATTTGGAAATTCGGCCCTCTCAGGTCTCTTCAGTAAGCAGCTGTTTGAAACTTCTAAAAAGCACAAAGCTGCTCAAATAGAAAGCCTGTGTCTGCAAGGCTAAGACCTAAGAGCATTACAGCATATGCTAGATGTCTTGCCAAGGACAGAGAATACCAGAAAGCTTGAACCAAAAGTTAAAAGCTTCATTTTATGATTATTCTACCTTTAATTGTTTACTAGTTGCTGAAATGTGTGGCACCTTTTCAGCCCAAGGCTGGCTGTGTTACAAGGATCACAGAATAAGCTGTTGGAAGGGACCCCCAAGGATCAAGTCTAGCTCCTGGCCTTGCCCAGCACCATGCCCAAGAATCACCCCATGTGCCTGAGAGCATTGTCCAAACACTTCTTGAATTCTGTCAAGCTTGGTGCTGTGACCCCTTCCCTGGGGAGCCTGTTCCAGTGCCTAAACACCCTCTGGGTGAAGAACCTTTTCCTGATATCCAACCTAAACCTCCCCTGACACAATTCTCACGTGTTCTGTCACTGAGGACCACAGAGAACAGAGCAGTGTCTGCCTCTCCATTTCCCCTCATGAGGATGTTGAAGACCACAAGGAAGTCTCCCCTCAGTCTCCTCCAGGCTGAGGAGACCAAGTGACCTCAGCCACTCCTCTTATGGCTTCCCCTCCAGAAGCTTCACCAGAAGGGCTCCTGGCCCTTCTTTGAATGCTCTCTAATAGCTTAATGTCTTTTTTATATTGTGACACCCAAAACTGCACACAATATTTTAATTGAAAATGCTCCAGGGCAGAGCAGAGTGGGACAATCCCATCTCTCACCCAGCTGGCAATGCCTGATCCCACCCAGGACACGCTTGGCCCTCCTGGCTGGATGGCTGAATTCATATTGCCCACATCCACTGCAAGCCTCCTGGAGTTTAATTTTTCACTGTGAAAGGCATCTAGCAAATATAAGGTATTTCTTAGAAGCAGCAGGGGAAGCTAGTAATGGGGAGAGCACTCTTCAGATGGTTTAAGATATTTAAATAAATGAGGCTTAAAAGCCATTCATTTTGAAACTACCCTTGCCAGTGATTAACATGTTGTAACAACTCAGCCTGGTGTTAATCTCTATAGGCAGGCAAAGAAACATTAGCCTAGACTGTTTGTTCATAATTTTTAAACTGAAATTTCATAAGATACTTTGGGATGCAGTAACCTCTAGAGGACCCCTGTAAATTAATTCTTTTTCCAAATATCCACAACCTAAGGAGAGAGGGCTTTAAATTAGTACCTTGCATTAGATGAAACAGCTTCTCATTGTGTTCACTGCAAAATATGAATTAACAGAGAAACATCAGCAGCTGTGCTAGCAAATTATTTTATAAAAAAATCATTTTGTCAGAGGCACCCTTTGCTTTCTCTCCCCTACATTTACACAATGCATTTTAGTAAAACCAGCAGAGCCTTGCCTCACCTGAGGAGCCTGTGCTTTTGAAGGCTGTGCTGTATCAGGATAATTCAGACATAAGCAAGGTTCAGACAGCAGCCTGGGAGGAGAGCAGGGAGGAGGGAGTTTGAAAGTTTAGGGGTTTTAAAGCACCAATATATGAGGAAGTGGAGTGCTTCAGCAGTGGGAGCAAACAATGGATGATGCAAGAAGTTCTCCCAGTCTTAAGGGCAGTAAATTGAGGCCCCAAAAATACTTAAACTATAAAGAAATTGAGAAGGCTTAACTCAGCAGATATAACTGCATTTGTAAGTCCCAACATTAGATATGAAAGCATAATTTATGATTAACATTTCAGCTGACACATTCTTTGTTAGTCTCAGTAGTCATCCAGATGATGTATCTGCTCAACATTCTTTTGTAATTTTGGCAAATCGGTTTTGATCAATGGCATCCTTGCTAACAGCCCACTTCTTAATTGGCATTGCAGCATAGCTCCAGCTTCTTGTCAGGCTTGGGATGGAGAGCCCCTTCAGTCACAGCTCTTGTACAGAGTGCTCACAATGCCTGTCTTGAACGCTGAATGAAGAGCTGCCTGCTCATCCAGGTCCCACCTGCAGAGAGTGTGGCTAACACTCATTGAACTCATCACCCCATAAACATGGGCACAGCTAGCTAGGCTATGTGGGGCAGCCTAGGAGTGCTGATTCCAGAGACCCAACAAGCTCATCTAACTTCTGACCAGCACTAGGCTGTGCTGTTGATAAACCAAGTCACACAACAAGCCTGGAAAAAAGATCCTGACTAGCTCCAGGGCTGAAGTGACAAGGCAACAAAACACCAGGCTGAGTTCAGGTTCTGAAGTCAGGGGCATTTTGTTTCCAGTATGAGTAAACTATACGTTCTCCAGGAGCTTGGAGAAGTAACTTGGAAGAATATTTGGCAATCACTTTACGTAGATCAATTCAGAGGGGGTCTGCTGAATCTGCAATTCTTGCTAAAACATCAACAAGAATCTCACACTAAAGTAGAAAAATGATGGAGGATAAAGCTGAAAGCACATTGTTATTTATAGGGGAAAAAAAAAGTGTTTCCTCTTTGGACAACATGGTTGAAACCACCTCCACATACAGAGTCTTAAAACTCTGTTGTTCTTTTCCATGTCTTTCATGTGCAAATGACTTGCATGATGGGCAGTTGTGAAAGACTGGGAAGGGTTTGCTACTCCCAAAATCAGAAAGTCAAGTAAGAAAGAGTAACACCAGAATAAATATAACGATACAGAAAGTATTAACTTGACATGCCTATCATCTATAACTTCAAAATACAGAAGAGAGAACTCAAAAGGCAAGCTTGATGGAAAGCAAATATGTATAAATTAGTCACTGCAAGTGTTGCTAAAAATACAGCTGATTCCAGGAATTCATCAATTTGAAAGCATATTTGACATGCATACATAGTAGGAATTACACATTCATAAACATACCTCAGGACATGCCTTGGCCACTGGACTTGGGGAAAAAGAAATTAATTTCTAATGAACGTTTATACCTATTTGCATCACAGTTCTTATGTTCCTGTCTATTCTTTAGAGCGACCATGGTTATTCACCCCATCTCACAGAATGCTAATCCTCAGCTGCTATCAGTAGGAAAAAGCCACTTATCTCAGTAACAGGGGCTGCTGTACTCTGCTCTCATTGTAGTCTGGAACCAGATGTATACAAAAAACAACTATAAGGAAGGAATTCCAAATGTTGTTTAAATTCAACCACAGGATTATTTATGATGAACATGATGCTTCAGCCTGATTTTTCAAAGATAGGGGAAGCAGCATTTGTTGCTCAAAGTAAAATTAGAAAGAAAGGAAGAAAGAATGGAAGAAGAAAGGATCAAAGGAATACTACAAGCCCTGGTACCAAATGCAAACACTGAGGTGCTGTTTTGAAACCCACTGGAAGGTCAGGAGTAGCAAGTGGCTTTGTAATCAGCTATCAGTGCTGGGAGAGGCATCTTGAAAACAGCAGGAGCTTAATCTCTCCTCCTGCCCTGCTGAACCAGCAAAAGGAAACCAGCACTGCGGTGGCAGTGACTCACAGAGGGCTCCAGGATGCCCTGCTCCACCCTTTGGAAAGAATGGATCAGCTCCTCATCTCTCAACAATAATCACAGCAACTCAAGGGAAGCCAAGGAAAGGCTGAGCAGAACAGCACAAGCAGATCCCACTGAAAGTAAGTGCAGATTTGCAAGGCTACCTGCCCATTGCACTGGATGCTTTATTGGCCAGAATATGCCTACGTTGGAATTTCTTTGCCATTTAATTTTATGGGTTGTGCCCCAGAAGAAAACAGAACCAGAAAATTATTGTGGTGAAGTCAATTAATTAATTACAAGTTACAAGGAGTACCGGTTAAGCATTAAGGCTTTTGTTTCTTCTGACTTTATGCATTTGTTGAGCAATGCACTCACACTCAGCCCTTCATGAGGCTGTACTCATGCCATATCTCCCTTAGAGCTCCACAAGTTTGGAAAAGGAATATTTACTATAGGGTAAAAAAAACCCCGTAGTTGTGGTTGACAGATGTTCTTTTTGTTTTGACTGCTTCATCTAGATCCCTCTTCCTCCACTAAAACAAAAGGAAACATTGTATTGTTTCCACCTCAAGAATAAAAGACAGCTCCAAATATCTGTTCTTTATGAAAAAAAACCTGTCATTTTCCTCCCTTTCAAATGCTGTCAGAGCTTTGCTATGATTTGGGGTATTTAATGATCATGCTTAAAGATACATACACAAGAAGTTGACTGATCTTCTAAATAATCCATTACACAGAGCACAGCACCTGGTTTGTGCAATTTATTGCAATAGGGAGGCATTGAAGAAATTCAGTGTTTTACTCTACATCTCCGAACCATGCCTGCTTTGCCAAGAGTCCCCCAGGTTCCTCAATAGGAATTAGTAAATTAGTACAGACAAATTAGTAAAACTTACCCTCTTTATAATAGAGAATCTGGCTGCTTGTGCACAAAAATGCTACACTGCTTGTATAAAAGTGCTTTCAGTAAGAGTTGGTGTGATTCATACACATATTAGTACCTTCTGACAAGAGGTTTTTATTTTAAATTATGCAATATATATTTGCACAAAAGTGCAGATCTGCTCATACCATTTTTTAATGTAAAAATATTTAATTATCACATCCCTAAACTCTTAATTTTTTGTTTCTTTCACAGAGCTTTTCCAGCTTGATTAGTCTTGGCATAGCTGCAAGCTCTCCTTTTTTATTTCAAACCTGATGTTACATTTGTTATTCCTATGTTACAGCAACAGAACATTGCAAACATGCTTTTATTTTGAAAGAGTCTGTCAAGCACCAGCCAGTGTACACATGGAAGTGTTTAACTGGAGCCTTAATATCAATTGTCCCCACCTTACACTTGGAATATTCATTTGTGGTTGTGCAGACTGGCATGAAAACATGGCTGTTTAATTTTACTGTTGTATATGAAGAGGAAGGTGTTGCTCTCTTTTATTTTTTTAAATGAAGATGACAAGCTGGAGGCATCTGCCAGATTACACTGGTAATTATCTATTTCAGCATAGGGACAAGCTCCTAAGGACATGGTCCTACCTGATTTTATCTGGTTTAGAGGTTGCTTTTTTACCTAAGCAAGTGAGGAAAGTCTTGGTGTCACCCTGCGAGTGACGTAAGTGCTGGATAAAAACCAGTCCTGTTCACCATGCAAGGGTCACTGCTGGGCCCAGAGCCCATAAACAGAGCTGCACTTCCAGCTGGTGACTGCCAGTGCCTAAAGCAGTTTACAAGGGAGAAGGGAGGTGTTATCTCTCTAATTGTATTTAATTTTTGCTATTACTTATCTTATTTTCTTTCACCTCATAGTAAGAAGTAAGATCACAGCAGATTTAAAATCAAGTTCCATTAGGAGAATTATGTTCCTTATGTTCCTTTAGGAGAAATGTCAAACTCTCCACATTGGAAGAACAGCTGATAGCAAATTTTATTCAATATAAAAATCCCTATCTGGAAAACAGAAAAATGCCTGTAGTACTGTATGAATATGCTTGAATATTGTTTGAGATTACAGCCTGCAGACCAGAGTGCAGGCTATCTCTCTTTTAGATTCACAGCCCCTCAGCCAAAGCCAAGGCACCTGATCTGTGCCAACTCTTACCCAGCAGCAGCTGAGGAACAAGTGATCTTCCATTTGCCAAGCAGTAAAACCCACACAGAATAATTACCGAGCAACAGCCAACGTGCTGTAAATCAAAAGTTGTTGCAGAGCCACCCTCTCAGAAGCAGGAAATTTTCTGGTTGTGTTTCAGAGATCTAGACTAGTCTGAATTTGGAGGAGACCACGTGATGGTACAAGCACAAGTCTCAAAGGATGTGCCTTCTCCCTGCTTGCTAGGCACCCTGGGTGAATAGGAAGTTGGAATGAAAGGTCTTAAATCATATTAAATCCCACTGCTCTTAGTAGCTCCCAGGCATTTAAGAACAAAGTTGAGTTCTCGAGCAAACAAATTTTCTCTTCTCCCCTTATGGTTTTCAAAGCCTGTCTGTGTCAGTGACAACAGAAGCTACTGGAAAAGAGTAGAAAACAGCTGGGAGAAATAATAGTAGGCACAGTGGGAAGGGCAAGAGGACAAGGCAGTTCCCAGGCAAGTCCTCTTTTCCAGGATCTCCACTTCCACGTGAGCTTATTGCACCAAGGCCACTGAAAACAGAAGTATCCCACTGGACTTCAGAGCAGGACCCTGCTGTCTACACAGCTCTGCTGCAAGACTGTCACAGGATAGGCCACATTCCACAATCTACTCTAAGCAACAGGAGCCTCAGCATTCAGTATCCTTTCAAAAGGTATGGCCATGCAGCAGAAGACAGTGCTTTGAAGCAGCAAAGTCACAGGGATGGCCCCAGTACTGGGAGAAAATTGCCAATTCCCCAGTGTCACTCGGGATAGGCTCAGCAGGTTTGCTCATTGCTGTCCACATCCATCCCAGGGAAGAGCATGGACCTGTCAGGGTGACACTCCTCCCCAGCCCTCCCCACACTGCCAAGGACAGGTCATGGGATGCCTCACGTTACATCTGGCCTTTAACAAGGGCTTGTTAAGACACGGTCCCCATGCCAAACTGTCTTATCAAGAAAGATGCTCTACCTGATAAATTAATGTGTTCAGACCACTTAGAAATTGGAGAGGTGAATTGGGAGGTACTTCATAGCTCTGATTTAAAGAGATTCTATCACCACACGGTCTAAGTCAGGCAGGCAGAGTAAGGTGGCCACTGAATCCATTCCTGTGGTGGTCAAAATGTCTAAATGTCTCTGATATGAACCACACAGAAGCCCCTGCTGCCATAAAAAACCATATTAGTTTGTTCAACAGCCTTCATGTAAAGCTTCCATAAAAGGTGGAAAACAATTGCCTGCCAGAAGTGTCCATCACCTGTTCTCTCTGATCTCTACAACAGAACTTCTCCATCCTAATAGCTGTAAAGGAAGTAAACCCATAACTGATAGTAAACTAAATTATTCAACAACTCCATTATATTTTTCCAGGGAATGGCTTCACTTTGGTATTTAAAAACCACCTGTGACTGAAAATGCCACTGTTCCCAGATAAACCAGTATTACTTTCCAGAGATGGATTAAACTTCAGTCTAATGAAACTGAATTCACTGACACTGCTCTTCAGTGAGCCAAATTATTCCAAAAATTCATCTGTTTGTAACAAGCACTGACTAATGCCCTCCCAGCACAAAACACAAGCTAACTTGCAGCAGATGTTACTTTAAAATCTCCTCTAATTGTGGCCAACTTAAGAATATTAAGATCAATGCACAGCATGTGCAGGCTCAGAGTGCTGATATGCTCAGCCCTTTCTACAGTTTCAGCTGGGTATTGCACACATGCATGTGGCACACACTCACCCCAGAGTTTTTATCCATTAAAATCATAGAGCATTCCTCTTTGCACTTATTCTTTGAATGGCCAAATTTGTACAAGTGTATGAAAAAATTTATAGACCACACCAGATTTAAATACAATTAATTAAGATGGTTTGGGGTCACTTAATCAGGACATGCAACTATTTGCACAGTTAGCATTGCTTTTAAGAGCAATGGTTCCATATTTCTCTTAAGAGTAATAAATTACAAGGTTCTTTCCTTGCCTTTGTAATCCAATTTCTTATTTTATCTCTTGACTTTTATTCTCTCTCCCACATGTTCCTCCCTTAATTACAACTTCAAACATTAGAGAAAAAAACTGTCACAATGAATCAGATGGTTAGTCCATGAGGTGTGATATTCTATTTAATACTGATGTCAGACTGGCAGATCACTTGGAAACAACACTGCACTGCAAGGCAGCTGAAGAGAAATTCTCATAAACTTCTTCAATAGTCAGTTCCTTTAGTTGATTCCATAGTAGATTTAACCAATGCAAACCACAGGAAAGCCAGAGAGACAGCCTGCAGCAGTTGCAACACTTGGGTTTAAAATAGATGTCATTTCCTATAGAAAAGGCACAGCAACTGCAGAACATGTTTATACACAAAATTCAGCTTTCTACCAAGGCAAGGTACTTCCCCTATAGCATATTATTCTGTATGCTCAGGAAGACACTAGAAATATAATTAATGTATCTGTACTACCAGAAAGTGTTAATCCCTTGAGAATCACATTTACACTGTCTTTTCAACTACCTGCTTTTCAAGCAACAATGTCTCCTAACATTTCTGAGGTGTGAGAAGCTAAGCAAGAGTGTAAGTAACCTAAAGGTCAGCAAGTTCTGCCTGAAGTCACAAGTAGCTCCAGGTTTGATTTCATCTTGGGCTGAAAAAGCTTCCCAATTCCAAGTTTGCAAGCTTTGAGTTAGAGTTACTCTGGCCAGAAACTTCAGTTTAAATCTGTTTCAGTGTTACCCAGTTTCAATAGCTTCCCTGAAAGATTCACAGAGCTGGAGTTTTCAGATTGGTCCCTGGGGTGTTCCACGAAGGAGTAAGGGCAGTGGCAGTGTAGAACTACAGCCTGTATAACTGGCTCGGCAGCAACTCTCCCTTCAGTTCCTGACTCCATGCAAGCTGGGTAATTCCACGTGTTTTTTGATAGCTAAATGCACACGTGAGAAACCTGAAGTGAATCAGAGAACAAAGACAGAGATAAAAACTCCCATGGAGATGCAGTTAAGACAAATATTGAGTCTCACAGTTCGTAATTCGGCAACCTCTTCTAAATATCCTGTTGGATATTCAGTGTGCTCTCCCGAGAGGGTTTTAGATGAATCAGGCCTTGGTGCAGCATCAGGGAAAGCAACCTGCAATCAGCAAGAGGTTTCCACTCACCTCCATGAGAGCAAAATGAATTTTGAATAAGCCTCCTTGTTTATCATACAGATACACACTGTTAACTTATTTAAGAGACTGTTCTCTCCTTCCTGCCTCGGTAGGTGCTCAGCAATTGCTGTGCTCCTTTAACACAGTTGGAATATTTGAAGCATGAATCAGAAGGTAATACTGCATATAGTGTTTTGTTAGGTATTTTATGATAGATTACACTCATTAAACCTGTGATTACTGTTTGTATTTATTGTGTTCCAAGGAAGGATTACAAAAGCAGTCCTACGGACTCGCTAGAAGGCTTAACTGCACATTTGCTGTATTTGCACCAGAAATTAAAAAGCAGAAAGTTATATTCTTTAGGCAAAATTAAAGTTTGCCCACACATACATAATTTCTTTTTTCTAGTTGCTGGATTTCCCCATACTTTATTGTAGAGTCCTGACATATAAAAGGCTTTATTTCTATACTCTACATGACGCTTCAGGGATTAGAAAAGGAGAAATAAAGGCACTTGCACAAAAGCTTAAAATTATTCTTAGTAGTAATAGTCACTGGTAGCGGGATCTTTACTTATTTGAGCTGTCTTTTTTCATTTATTGATAGACTTGAGCTCAAAGTCCAATTGGGTATTTCTCCTAAATTTTCAAAGCGTTCCATGGAATTATTTGGCTCCAATTAAACAAAAAAATTAAAACTGCTTGTTATCATATGAAAAACATACAGGTCATGGCAGGATATGAGTTGAAGAAAAGGAGAAAAGAGCAGAAATTTTTTTTCTAAAAAAACCCCACCAAACTCAACCTTTTCTCCAGTAGTTAACAACGTGTCTTTTACATGTCAGTAAAATTCAGGCATTGTCAGATTTCATCCTTTGGTGCTATTTATTCAGCACTTCAAAGGGATTTGACTTTGTTTCAGCCTCCAACTGTGACCTCTCACATAACTGGAAGAAAACCACTTCAGATTTGCAAGAGATTTTAAGCTTTTCTCCCTAGCACAGAGATCTTTCTATGTCACATGACAAGCATGGACATGACCACACATGAGAGACAGGGACTTATAAGACGCCACTGAAGGGAGCCCTTTAGCAAAAACCCTTGTAGCACCATCATTTTCCCTCATCAGCTCATACAGCCCTAAAGCCATGCTCCAAGGAAATGACACAGATGTTTCTAGGGAACATACATGAGCAACACCAAACCCAGGTCTTCACAACAAACTGTGCAGTCTGTATGCACTAAACATCTGCAGTCTACCAAATGCAAAAGTATTTTCCCTGACATATCTAGCCATTGTTTTAATTGCTGGCAAATTCCCTGTCAAAACTCTGTAAGATGGATGAAAATTATGACAACAAAACCGTCTCCAGTTATTTCCAAAGGGTATTTTTCAATAAGGTATTAGCAGGAACTCATCACACATGTGAAAATAATTAATGTCTTTTTCTGTTTGTCACTTCACTAAGAACTGGGGTGATGCAATTGAGAGTGTTACTCTTCTCCAATATAGGCAGTATTGAGGAGGGATCCTGCACAAAACCTCAGAGCTGCTTTGAGCTCCAGGTGGGTTTAAGCCAGGTGAGGAGCTCTCTCTCCCCTCAGCCCATAATTATGCAGTTTCATAACCAATGTTACTTTTGTGTAAGAAAAGCACCTGATACGGAACCTGAAATGCACAAACATTTCAGACATGAACCAGGTATTTCAGTGGCAATTCTCCCATGAAATCATCAGCTGAGTTGCCAGCAGCACTAAAGGCAATAAAAACACTACAGCTATTACAAAAGCAGCAACTGATCTGTAACACAGACAAGCATTAGTCTTTGTTTGCAACAAAAATGAGAAAATTGCAAAGAAAATGGAATTTGAGGCTAGGAAACGAGTTTCTCCAGCTGTTGTATCAGTCACCAAGATCAGAAAGGCTTCACTCACAGTTGATAATAGCTCTTTTCCTCTTGACATTCCTTGGAAACTACAACTAAATGGCTAGCTGCGGGAGGAAAAATCAGTTCCCTATATTGTTCATTATTTCCTATATTACTGAGCTGATGGATATCTCATGAGCAAAGAATTTTTACCTTTATAGGATCCATCCAAGTTTTTCAAAACCATACTGAAAGTTCTATTTCTAAGTTTGCCATCATAAACAAAATTTACATTTCCTTTCTTTCCTTCTTCTTACTAGGTCAAAGGGAACACTAAGTCAGGACTTGCCTTAAAAAACACTCCTGGATTTTGTGAAGAATGCATGTGTGACCCTATCCAGCAGCAGCTTTAGGAAAGACACCTCAAATAGAACAAATCTTCAAGATGCTCTAGTAGTTTCTCTTTCCATACTACAAACAAGAACTTTGGCAACTTCAGATGGCACCAAGAACTCACAGCACTTGCAGTACTATTTCCTGACACAAATATTTCCATGGTGGGTGAAGTTTTTATATCTTCATTTCAGGCAAAAAATATGTCATTCAATTTTAAGAGTAAACAGGGTAAGAATAGCACTGTTGACTTAACCAAAACTTTTTGCACCAACACTGAGATCAAAACAGTTCCCACAAAGGGAACAGACTGACAAACAGTCAAAACCCCCCAATTTGTTTTACCAAAGGGGCAAGTGACATTAGATGCTCAAGGATATCCAAATGTTACAAAAGTTACAGTACATATGCCTTCAACAAGAGACTTGCCATTCCGATTTCCTTTGCTCCTGTTTATTTTGCAAATGTTCAGTACAGCTCTGGAAGATTTTTTTAATATTGAAAAGAAAGGGAGGTTGCAGTATTTCTTTTTTCAGGCTTAAGTACAATATTTATGTAATAGCACTGAGCTTGAACATATCTCAGCCCCTTCTGTAGGAAAGCACAGTTGCACCCTGCTGCTAAGGCAGGACCAAGGAGTTTTCATTTCTTACCCAGAAAACAGCCTAAGCAAGTATCAGCAAACTGGCAATCAAATCTAGCTCTGCTTTAAGCTTCCAGACTCCAAACTCTTTCTCCAGCTTGCTGTCCCCAAAATCACCTGCTGCAGGCTTTAAACAGCTTTGAGCTCTCAGCTGGGAGCAATATGGTCTAATGTCATCTGCTTTATTTCAGTCCAGGCTGCCTGTTCAGGTCCTTTATCACTAATATCCCAGTGCACACATCTTTGCTGGGATCTGAGCGTTCTGGTTCATTCCATAGCTCCAGGTTTATTCCATATTCCATCCCTGCTGTGTGACTCAGCACTCATTTCCCCCACACCTGCAATCCCTATCTAGCATTTGGTACCTTGGCTCAGGAGCTGGGAGCTGCTCTGCCCCCCAGCCCACACAGGCAGGCTGTGCTGCCAAGGGCCTGGCTATTCCCATTATCCCAGTCTGCAGGCACCAACAGCCACTCCTGGAGTGGCTTCCAACTTCTTTAACTACAAAGGGCACGATCAAGGTCTCATCTACTGACTGAAAAGAGTTCCAGGAAGCAAACAGAAAGTGCCATAAAGGATATACCCTATGCAATCTTAAAAGTCTTACAGAATTTATATTGATCCCAGCCTTCAAGTGAAGTCTGTGTATTTTTTTTTTTGAGGAAAGGAGATTTTTAATTGGCTGGATTCAGCTGGGAAATATATGGTCTTGCTAAAAAGGAACATCAGCTCATTTACCTTGACCATGATATGAACCAAATCATCAATCTGGACTTGGGTTTAGATAGACAGGACATCCTTCCAATTTTGCAAAGCCAGTTAGGACTCCTGCATTTCTCTATCCAGGTTAAGAGAGGTTCTATGTTCTTTCTCTCTTCTTTGAAAGAAAAAAGAGTTTAAAAATTCAGCCTATGCTAAGCAGTTTACTTTTGTGACTTGATAGATGCCACCTTCTCATCTTGGATCTCAGTGTCTGGAATAGAGAAGACCCTTATGTTACTTTGTCAGACAAATAAATGTTAATAGCAGCCATCAGCCATGCTAAATCCTACTCCTGGGGGAAAGACCCAGGATCTGGCTGCAACTACCTACCAAAGTAACAAAAACTGAGTTCTGACTTTCAGAACTGTGCCTATCTGTGTGTGGGGGAATTTCCTGTCTGAGGGAGAGCCATAACAAGTCAGGTTTAAGACAGGAGTTTGATACCAACTAGTAGAAACCCAGAAGGACAGAACTATGAGAGTACTCAGTATCCTTTATAGTACCTTTTCTTACTACCACTCACCCTCTTCTTCCTGTTGGCTTCCAGCATATCCCACGTTGTTTTGCCATTCTCAAGTCTGTACACAGAGGGCTATAAATCTTATCTCTTTTTTAATAACCTGAGAAACTTCCCTGAAACTTGCCTGCTGAGAAGACAGAAGCAAAGCAGTGTTTTGCCTCCAAGGTTTGAAGCACTTTAGCTTGATTTGTGTATTTTTTGAAGAACAGACAGCAAGTAGGTCGGCTGCCACTCTCACGGGTCTCAAATTGCCACCCAGGAACTGTCCTCGGTGCTGTCAGGCCTAGGGTCAGAAGCAGATCTGAGGCAAGTGGACACTGACATGCTTTTATTTCTGTGGCAATAGCAGAGTGGCAACTTGATCTCCCCCAAGATGGCTATCCATTTTCTAAGTGGTTTATAAACATTCACAGTTTGCAATGCTCTAAACTGATACACAAGATGGACCATTATTCCATCACTGCCATTTCAGGGAGGCAGAGAAAATTAAGGGAGACAACAGACTTAAGTGTTCTACACAAAACCACAGCAGTGCCTGACCTCAGACCCAACTTGTAAACCTTTGAAAGTCAGCAAATGTGCAGGTGGGATCACAGTGTGATTTGGGGACTACTGCAGCCCCCCAAAAAATAAGTTTTTATTAACTTATACCCCATTTAACCAGATACTCGTGCATTACCACATGAATACAGTCAGCCTTGTTACAGGCACATGCTGCTGCAGACCCAGGAAACTTGGCCACCTCGGTACTATGTTCCCCAGGCTTTCACTAAAGAATTACTACAAACCAAGCTGAGTGTTTCTTTATCCACAGTGTCAGGAAGTCACAGGGTCCTCTTTGATGTCTTATTTTCCAGAGGTGGAAAAAAAAAAAAAACCCACCACATTTGAAATCACTAAACTTAAACATTACACATGATTTTCTGCATTACAGCCACTGTAACATATTCAGGAATTTTGCTCATACCACTCCTGAAGTGGCAGGAAATTTTCAGCTTACAGACCAAAAACACAAGCAGAGAGCTATCAAGAGTCCTTGCTTCTCCCATCTTAAATACAGTATCTTCCTTATTATTCATGCTTTTTGTTAATTAGTTTTCAGCAATTTGCTGCTCCCCCCTCCCTCACAGCCAACAACAGAGAGGAAGTGATAAAAGTTTTTTCCTAAACCTCTCGCCAGAAAATTACATTCACGTCCATTAAAGTTAAGCAAACGTCTGTGTATTTAAAAGGAGTTCAACTCTTTAGGGTGGCAGGCACCCTTGAATGTCCCTAGACTCCAGTGGTTTCATTCCCCATAGGAAATGCTCATTAATTCAAAGGTTAACACCCTCATGACAGAATCACAGAAACATCCAGATGGAAAAGACCTACAAGATCAAGTCCAACTCTTGAACAATCACCACCATGTCAACCAGACCATAGCAGTAAGTTCCACATCCAGTCATTTCTTCAACATCTCCAGGAATGATACCTCCACCACCTCCCTGGGCAGTCCATGCCAATGTTTAACAACCCTTTCTGTGAAAGAATTCCTTCTGATGTCCAGCCTGAGCCTCCTCTAGCATAGCTTGAGACTATGTCCCTTCAAGCCCCAAAACAGAGCAAAGATAGGAAACTACAAGCTATAAACAAGTTGCTTTTAATTAGCCCAGAGAGAGGAGCATAGCAACCCCACTATTCACTTACCCCACTCCTGAGACAGCTCCAGGGGCAGGCATGTTGTGTTACCCCCAGCCTACTCTGCTGAGCAGCCCTCTGGCACCAGCACAGCTGTGGCAGGCAGGGCAACACCCTTGGATTCAGGTGCTCAGCCTCATCTTGGATTCAGCTGTGCACTGGTACCCAGCTGAACATGTGCACCTGGAGAAATGCAGGTCACCTGCAGCTACTTCCCTGCCATAATTTTTATGGTGCTCACAAATTATACCCCACAGCAGTCATGTAACTTCCAGCTCTTTTTGCAGCAATTCAGAGCAATATTAAAGGCTTTGTTTCAGGGTTCCCTTAGAAGCACTACATGCAGCAGCTACTACTGTAATGCACTTGCTCCTGGAGAAAGCTGCCACTAGTCCCTTTGCCTCGTGCTTCCCTTGGGTTTTCCACATGCTGGGCTGGAGCACAGCTCTCCAGCCAGCATCCTCAGCATTTCAGAAAAGCAGCAGCACCCAGTGCAGGTTCAAAAAGGCAAACAAGAACAACACAGCTCCACACCAACCACAGTGGCAGAGGCTCTCCAGGTTCCCCACCTCATGGTTTCCAGGAACATCACCTTCTTACCTCCTCCTCAGCTCAAATCTACACAGAAGTGCAAAGCAGTTCAACCTCCTCTCCAAAGTCTTCTACTGTGGTACAGATCCCAGTCATTTTCTTTTCAAAGCCAGGTGTTCTGCTTTCTCAAAAGCCCTCAAGTAGCAAAGTCTCTCTTTGGCTCACATTTCATCCCAACAGAAGCATGAGTGGCAGTAAGATGCCAGTAAAACCCAGGAGGTTCCATCTGTTCTATTATAAACATCCTCAAGACTGCTTCTTTAATCCATTTATGGTGCATCTTCAGCAGATCTTTAAAGTTTTACAGCAAGTTGTTTTCCTGGCCCTGCAAAAAGCCTCACACAGCCCTGCTAGAGAAGTTGTGAGGTGAATTACTAATGGCAAATGGCTTCATGCACACCACCTGGGCTGGGGCATGGCCTGGCATGTGCTGCTTCTACAGCACTGGGAGCCTCTTCTGCCAGGGTGTTGGTCCTCTCTGCAGCCCACACTACAGCACAGGGGCAGGGACACACCTCACCTTGCTGATATATCCCCACATGGTGACTTTCCATGTGCCCAAGCCCAAGTCTTTCCCACACAATAGGAGAACTTCTATGCTACTGTCTTTCAGTTCTTTATAGCATGTGTTTCAAATCCATGTGGGGCTAGCAGGAATCAGAGAGTAGGCGTGACAAGCTATAGTCACCTACCTTTTCTACTTGCCCTTTTCCAGTCTACACAAAGCATCAGCAGTTTTCCTCTTTTTCTCTTCCCAAGACATCATCCATTCACCACATTACCCAGCCCTGCCTTCTCAGTATCCCTGCCCCCAAATCCTCCAGCTGACTCTTCTTAAGGAGTACTTCCCTCCTCCCAGCAGCACACTGCCAGGCCCAAGCTTTTCCTTCTCTTCATTATTTACTTTCTCAAGAGCTGGCAGCTTTGTTTTCAGCCATAGGATCATTTAGGAAGGGGAAGACCTCTAAGATTGTCAAGTCCAGCCATTCACCTAACACTGCCAGGTTCCCCCTAAACCATGTCCCTAAGTGCCTCCTCCTCAATTTCCCTCACAACAGCAACAGTAGGTGCTGTGCCATTCCCTTCCCTGGTTGACATACCATCTTCCCACCCTTGCACCCAGTGCTGGGGACTTCACTTTTCACACTCTGGCTTGAGCCTGTTATTGCCAGGAGCCACATCATGCTCCTGTTTATACAGTGAGCAGTTAGTGCTCAGATGATCAGCTGAGCAGACCTCTCCTCCTCTGCCCTTAGTGAAGACTGAACAGAGCCCAGAGGAGCTAGTGCCTTCCATATGCTCCAATCCTTGACTGAGTTTTTTTTTAAAAATGGATTATTCTTGTTTAAAGTGTAAAACTATGACATTTTGTAACTTTAAAAAGGAAGTCACCATTCACCACACAAGGGGAAAGCTCTCTTTGAACCATCTTTCACTTCTCAAGTCACAAATCACAGTGTGTCCATGACACTAATTGCAGCATTTAGTGCAGAATTCAATTAATGTAAATAAAAGTAATTACAATAATCATTGCTACTGTGGTGCAATTATATTGCTAATTGTGCCTTCTCAAATTATGATCACCCTGACTTGCATTTCTGGTATCAGCTATGTCTTTATACACTCCCTGCCCCCTTCCCCTTCAAAGGGAGAAAGACCAAGAAATTTCCTCCCTCACACACAGCATTCCATCACCTACCAGCAATCTAACCAAGCTATCCTGACCTGCTAGTACAGATATACTAATCTTAGTTAGGTTTAGCTTTTCAGGAGACAAATAGAGTCTGAGGACAAAGCAGAAATTGTGGCTCACAGGGTGCCTCCTACCATGTAGTTATGGGTCAATTTTTTCTACCAATACCAGTATTTTCAAGTTTCTTGTAAACTAAGAAGTGGGATGCAGTTTCACTTTGAAAACACAGAAGAATAATGTTTTCTGAACCCTCTAGGCTTGGAACTCTGCAGGTATTTCACACCCACACAGCACAAGTAATTACCAGTCAAATGTGGTTACAGCTCCAATTATTGCTCTATAACTATGTTTGTACCTATGTTTGTGTCTAAATCACAAGGCAAATATGCTCTGGAGAGGAAATCACAGTCCCTGGTACACCAGTTGCCTGAAGCAAACACACATCTATCCTTGCTAGGAAGCCACTTTCTTTCCAGAGGAAATAAGAGTGGACACAGAAGGTAAGAGGGTGGAGAAAGGATGTCACTTACGTGGGTGACATCTCAACACAGCATCAAGACATTTCTGGACACCCACTGAGCTGACAGCTAAGAAGTACTCTGAAGGTGCACTGCTGAGATCTGCCTTATAAATAGACTGACACCTCTCTGTTGTGCTGTACTCTGTGAGCTTTCTCCCCAGCATGGGTAAGTAGCCCAGGAAATAGGATGTTAGTCAAGAAGTGAGGCTGCAACCCAGCAGCAAGTGACCAGAAAGTCTTCAAGAACTGATGACACACAAAGTGTTGTAGTGAGCACATTGAGCCAGTACAAATTATGGTGTTCTAAGTGCCAGTGATGCCTAGAGAGGCTACCCGTAAGAGACGCTAGACAGAGGTAAAGGAATAAAGCAGGGATTTATTAAAAGGCCCTTGAAGGATGCACCTTGGGCAGCACAAGAGCCTGGCCATGGCTCTACCCAAGATGGATGCAAGATGGACAACCAGCCATGAGTTTTCACACTTTCATAAGTTTTGGCCAATGAACAAAATGGGGTCAATTGTCCAATTACAGCTTCAGGTTATGAAGTCCCATCCTCCCAGACTGCTCTCCTCAATTCACTGTTTACACTTTTGGGCCTGAAGCTGCAGCGGTGTCCTTGGTTCTCAGGCTGGCAAAGGATTGTTTCGTCTAACCAAACTGTGAAGAGAACTTGCTAACACTTCATATAAAGTTCAGAGTTACACACTAAGGCAGTACAGAATCTAAAAAATATGAAAGCTAAAACTTAAGGCACCACCGAGGGTTATAATTTTTCAGATTAAATGTAAAATGCAGGTTCTGCTCGCTGTGATCATTTTAAGCTTTTCAAAAGTCAGAAGCTTCATTTTCAGCGCAGCAAAAGAGGGCAAAAGATCCTATGTCATCCATTTTTACTGTTTTGTGGAACTATTTCACACTACCCTGTAGCTGCAATCTATGATGGGAAAAAAAAAAAGCCAAAAAGATGAACATGCAAAACTGAAGAGTGAGAATGTTGGTCTATGAGAATGTTGGCAGTTTTTATTCCAAAAGTGTTAGAATACAGTCATGATAGAACAAGTTTTTAGCTGTAAATATACATTTAAGACTGAAAATCCTGTGCCTGGAATTCACCATGCAAATATACACTATTACCACTTCATGGAAGTACACCATCACTGTGTCACAAACAGAACAGCTACTGTGATTTCAGGCCAGAGTAGAGCTTTCTTATTAGGATTGACTGCCCTGTCAGCATGGCTGTCCTTTTTCCTGCACACACTGGAGGAACACACACTGTTGGGTTTATCTGAGCTTGTACAGATCCCTCCCAGCACAGCCCTTCCCTGTGTGGCAGGGACAGCCCATTCCACCCCTCAAGGAAGAGGTTACACACACACTGCAAGCCCAGCTGCACCATGCAGGTTCCTAAGCTCACAAAACAATCCTGGCAGAGGGCAGTTCAAATATAAAATATTGTGTGTGTGGTCATATCCAGAAATCACTCTATGCTGCCTCCATACCCAAAGTTCTCCCTGAAGAATAGAAGAAATCTGTTACAAACACTTCAGTGAATAAGGCCCTTTGTTGTTATCAAAGGAAATAATTCATTTAAGCTGCTATGTGATTTTTCTTTATGGTAAGACAAGCAATGATAGACTTTGCTATGACTGGTAGAGCAATAAAAATAATAATTAGAAAAGGAATAATTTTTATGGGTTTATTTTTTGAAAAATAAAGAAAGGTCAGGGAACCTTGTCTAATTCCTTGCCAATTCATAAAAGCTGTGTCTTTGATTTCTCTAATATACCAATGAAATGAAAAATTAATAAAACTCTACTGAAAGAGGACAGTTCCTCTGCTGCCATAGAGAAATATGTTCTTCAATACACCACCATTCATCATGACTGAAGAGTTTTTTTGCACTTGTGTCTGCTGTTTGTAAAAGGAGTTTTAAAATCATATCATAACTTACTTCTGATGAAAACTTAGCTATTTGAAATCACTACTAAGATTTTTTCAAGCAAAAGGGCATCTGTATTATCTTACTAATAGCTTATTAAAATGATCAAGAGCTTCCTGTAGAATAGAAGTTATAGAACTTAAGTGAGGAAAAGAGACACTGTGATAAAGCTTACTAGAGCTAACTGATTTCAGTATATGAAAACCCAAGAAATAATTTCAAAATCTTCTTAGCATCACACACAAATAGGATTCTCTCCAAGAGAATTGTTCTAAAATAAGTTTTCATTTGCAAGTCATCGCAAGAACAAAAAAATTATTAATCAGTGACATAGCAATAATTTTGTCTTACAGAAACAATCTGGAAATTATTTACCTTTCTCCAGTCAGTTTTTTATTGTTGTATTTCCTGTGAGACAAGCACTTCCTTAGCTTTCACCCATGAACTGGAAAAGTGCATTTCAGTGCCATTTCTGTATCTTTTAGGCCAATGCCATCAAAGCCATTTTGTATTCTCTAGCTAAGTAAATCTGCTTGACTCATATAATCTTGTTTCGTGTTTCTTCTAATTAGATTGTTTTTTTCACTCTTCAGCACAAGAGGAATGCCTGCTGTACATCATCTTCTCAAGAACCAGCCCAGCCAGAGACAACTGCTGGTGTTTCTCCAAACAAATTATTTCTCTAAAGAAAATCATATTTGGATCCTATGAATCCTTTACAGTGCTTTCACTCAGAGCAGCAGTTAATAGCTGCATTATGGGGAATTACATTATTGCTTAAATTCAGAAATTCAAGCTACATCTTCCTTGCAGTTCATTTCCTGTGACATTCTGTATCTCCTGTTTGTACCTCAAACCTTACTGTAGCACTTACCTTTAAAAGGGATGAAGATGCAGAAACTGGAGGGTATTTAAATTAGAGCAAAGCATTATGATCATAATATCAACCACAACACATGCAATTACATTACCTTCTTCAAAAGAACTGTAATAAGGGGAAAAAAAAAGAGACAATATATTGGGTACAAAAGAAGTGTAGTATGGATTAAACCCCCAAAATAGAATGAAGCCTTGCCTTTGACAGGTGCATTACATCTACTGCCAGTAGATTTATGGCTTTCTCTCTAGTCTTCATTCCAGCAACCTTTGTCAGCTTGACACACCTGTACATTTTGAACTGAACTGCATGATAAGGAGATGAGTTTCTTCTCAGATTGCAGAGTGCATCAGGTGTAAGAGCTGTCAGGACACCCACAGCATTCCTAGAAAGGATGGGACATTACAGTAAAACAAAACTCAAAAACTACAATAGGCACTTGGTATATATACATATATGAAATTATTTACTGGCACCTACACTCAATAGAGTAACAGCCTGCAGAAGGAAATCCAAGTCAACGCCCTGCTCTGCAAATCTTGGAAATCACTGGGAGTCCTAGAATTGGAATAGATGTATTTTATATGTACTGGACAAGGATAACAGCAAAGATATAGAGAAAACAGGCTCATACAGAAATCAGAAAGCTTTCTTATGTACTAAATATCCCACTAGCAGAAAAGGCAATTTGGTTTGTGACTAAAGCACTACGCTCAAAATCAGACTTTGTTCCATCTCTAGTCTGCTCTGTGATCTAAAAGTAGATTATTCCAATGACTTGCTTAGGTTTTCGTCCTTAGGGAATTAACAAAAATCAAGTCTCCTTTGCAAATATTTGGATTTAAAGGTGAAAAGTACCATTCAGACATATCATTAAAATAATCTGATGAACTAGGAATGGTCACATTATTTTAGGAAGTCTGTGAACATTCATAGTTAGTATAACACATTATTGTCATACACAAGAGTAACATTTACAAACAGCTTATATCCAAGAAATCAACAAGGAAAGAATTAAAGGAAAGACACAGTGGACTCTTCACAGAAACTTAAGAGGGCACAAAATAACTAATAAATGCTTTTTCCATACAGCAAGTATCATTGGCTACTATATTTACATTTTAACACTTATATTTTAAAGTATTATTTACAACCCCTGTGCAGTTTGCCTTAAAGCTTTTATTAAACAGACACTTTGAGAAGTTACTTTTTCCTAAGGTAATTACAGATGAGCTTCAAATGAATGATTAAAATAAATACTTTACCTGCTAGAAAAAAGTATTTTAATAAAGAATTTATAATAAAATAGTTGTACCTTCCTACAGCAAGGAAATACATCAAAAACCAGTATCTCCTTTGAAGCTGTAAAACTTGCTTAAAAATCAATGAAAAAAATAACTTCCTGGAGAATAACAACAATTCCTTCAAAGCAAAATGGTGATTGAAATGGAATGTATTTTTTTTATGAATTTCCTTGTGTTCATCTTAGAACAGATTAGTAATGAGTAGATGAATTGTTTATTTCAAAAGAACTCATATATATATAAGCATGATTTTAGAAAGTTCACACGCAACAGATTGTGGTAAGAATTTGTATATTTTATTATCATTTCATTCCACCCAACTGCACACAAAGAAATCATTCAAATTATGAAAAAAGCATACCGGAATGTTGATTTTAGCAGGTTTGTTTCTAAATTCTCCTTTGTAAGACTAAAAGACTGATTTTAAAGGGGGTAAAGGGGAAACTTAAGTATAAAACTTTATTATTTTCATAGAATACACAATACTTGAACATTTTTTAAGTACTCAATGCTTCTAAAATATTATGGAGTTGATAAACAGTCATAAATTTAACACAGGTTCCCTCTAATTAAAAAAAAAAAAGTGGTTCTCAAAATAAATCAACAATTCCCCAGTGCACTTATAAAGAGAAAAGATCAAAAGCAGGAACTGGTATCTTTCCTTCCAGTGTTAATTAGTAATTAAAAATCTTAGCTTCATTAGTACCTACTCTGAAATGGTTTGTTGGGTTTTTTTTCTTTTTTTTGGTGGGGAATGAAGACGTTACACAGTCAAATCCTGCAATAAAAGTCATGAAAATTAACCAATTTTGAAACTGCTTGCCTTCATCACAGTTAAAAAAGGATATGAAACTGTATTATTTTCTTTTAAATACACATCTTCCTTGTAGACCTCAGCTTTCAGTTTGTCTGGAGTTGCATGTATTGCATAATCCTACTGGCCAAGTAACACCCTTCCTCTATGACAGTTCAGATATGTCTCATAATTTCAAGTAGAAATAAAAACATTAGCATAATTTTTTTGACATCATACAGAAGCTGCCAGCTCCTACTATTTGGTTCAACTGCAAGTCCTAAAGAAGGATTTCCTGTATTTGGGGCAAGGGGGACAGGACGGGCCTTGCCACCGTTTCAAAACAGAGTAGATTAAATGAATGTCCCCGTTTGGATTTCAAGTGTCTTCCATTTGCAATTTGCTTGATGGCTCCAATCCTGATTTGGTTTTCACAGCTCAATACTTTCTGCATACAAGGTGATCATCAGGATAGCAGTAAACCCCGTTAGCAACCCAGCATTCTGAATAAGGAAGAACATAAGATCCGTCTTTCTTCCTGTCACTTTCTCCCGCAGCATATCATTCATCTCTGGGAACTGAAAAAAGGGATATTTTTAGGTGAGTATTGCCATCTCGTGGTAGCAGGCTTAATTTAAGGTATTAAGGACAGAACCACATTGCTGCTCTGGACTGAACATTAGAGCTAACAAGGGGTGAAGGCAGTCACAGGAAAATATCACCCTAATTACCCTGAAAAACCACTGCACCAAGGACAGTAAGACAAAATGGTGTTTTGTTCCTCTCTACTGTTGCTTCATCTGGTTGTGTCTCATGCAAATTTTCCCTTTTTGATTACAGCAGCCTCCCAGGTTCCAGCTGTTGGTCCATGTGTTGCTGCCCTTGTATTGCTAAATGTTTTGTTTCTTCCTTCACTGCTATAACAAGAAATCCTTGTTTGGGAAACAGAAGATTAGGATTCTTCTGCTTTATCTAAAGGAAAATGAAGTGAAGATGAAAACAGCCCCTCAGAAATCAGAAACCTTTCACATGTGGAAGGTCTGGTGGGCTCATCAGGTTGAGCGAGGAACAAGATGAAGACAACTGGTGTGAAACTGGTGGTAACAGCTGCAATATGACATCACAGTGCTATGATTCTTCGTTCCATAATATACATCTTAATGGTTTACACAAGAGCAAAGGGTGACTGATCCACTGCTAACTGCAGAAACAAAGATATCCCTCTGGAGCCAGTGGAGGTGATGGCAGAAGAGCACAGGCATGAAGTTCCTTGTATGGGATGATTCAGGGTATGTGTTTGCTGCAGGTAAAGTCACCTACAGTGGCTTTTGAGAGATAAGCCTTGAAGTATTATCCTGTTCTGCTAATAGTATAACCAGAATACAGTGAAGACAGTTTATTTCAGCCCTAGTTAGGAAGCCTCTAGGCTGGGTAGCTCAGAAAGTGTATCTTTCTTTGATCTCACAACACAAAAACAGCCATTGAAGCTAATGCAACTCTTGAAGAACAGGCTAAGGTTAGCGGGAAGAGCCCAAAGCCTCCCAGAAATCATTCCAGAGCTCTGTCACACTCTTGCACAACAGGGCAAAACCAGATTAACTTCATGCCATGCAGCAAGGCTCATTTGTGCACACACCTCAGCATACATTCCCACCTGCCCACAGCCTCCCCACTGATCCTATTGGCAGAGGTTGGACTATGCCAATACTGGAAGAAAAAAGAACAGCAAAAAGAAAAGGAGGAAGGCATGACATTCCAGATAATCCTACCTGCTTCTGGACAAGCAAACCAGAAGTGTGTGAAAATTGTAAGAAAGTGGAAAGCCAGATCTCTGTACAGAGCATTTCAATACCCTATTTCAGACTTTTCAGGGGGAAGAAAAGTTCAGATAGGTAACTGATACAATCCAAAAACCTATAAAAAGAAAGAGAAGGGGATACAGGGAGAGAGGCAGATAGAGAGGAACAGAGAGAACAGAACAACAGATACAAAGAAAAGGTTACCTACTTGGGTGGATTTAATAACAAACTTGAGTCACAATAAATTTATGCTATGAATTTTACACATCAGAGTTCAGTGCATTACTATTCATTATATGAGTGAAGCTAAACAAAAAGCATTAGCAATTAAGGTACTGCAAGCTTGTAAAATAAACTACTTATATAATTTCTAACTCTTACTAAATCCTATACTATTACCTAAACTATAACAGTATTTAATGAAATAGTCACTATAAATATATGACAGTTCCTAAATGCACATGGAACCAAACTGAGGTCTCAAATCTTCTCAGATTCAGGCCTCACTCTTCCAGTTCTGCACTCAAATGGATTCTCATGTGGCAGATGTAAACACCTTTGCATCTGTTGCATCTGTTCTTACAACACTGAATTAAGCATAATAAAACTTAAAGTTCTTGAAAAACCTCTCTCATTTTGAGACAAAGCATCATCATAAAAGGAAATCATGGAATATTGCTAAGTGCCTGTTTATATAGATTTTTTTTTCCCAATGTCTAAATATGATCTGGATTTTAGCACAATTTCTTTTCCTCGTATCTTCTAGCACACTTTGAAAAATAATGGTAGACAGACTATTTTGAATAGAACTCAGCAACATTTTTTGTCTGAACCATGAGGCTGGCACTCTTTGATTTAAACCAGGATAGAATTTAAATCAAGTTTTTCATTACCACTGTGGTTACACAACACCTTTCATTCAACTCAAAACTTAATATTTAACTTCATTCTGTTTACCTTTCTTTTTTTGCTTTTCCTTCACAACATAGTTTAAATAGAAAAATAAACCCTTTAAAATACTAAGGTGAAATACTGTGATACTTTAAAATGCTGAAATGAAGTGTTTATACACTTTTTTACTCTTTGATTAAACCAGGCCAAATTGATGAAAGGCTTGTCTCTGTCTAAAACCCCTTTTCAATAATAATATGATGAGGTGAAAGGCTTTAGTGTTTCATGAATAAACATAAATTGCTATGGATAGGTAAGGTTTTATAAAGCTTTACCTGTTGGTAACAATAACTATCTGTGCACCTCCATTAAGGGTTCAAGTGATGATATTCTATTATTATTATTATTGTTGTTGTTACTAGTCACTGGCATGAGAAGGAGAAAATACTAAATTCTACTGGAGAGACTTAGTGGAGTGTATGGGTTTTTTTGCAGAGAAATAAATAAGTGGAAATGAAATGATCTCACCATATCTGCCAGAGAGATGTACAGGAACATTCCGCCGGCTATAGCAAAGATGATGTTAGGAGCAAAGTTGTTGCCCACTAATATTCCAAAGGCCAAGCCAACGTAACAAGAACATGCAGATAGGAAATTGAAAAACAGAGCCTGCCGAGTACTCATCCCTGCATTAAGCAAGATGACAAAATCCCCTAAAAGAACAAAAAAAGAGAAAACCATCTTCAGAAAATTATATTGCAGTTATTTTCTGATTTCAAAGGAAGTCTGAAGAAAAGACATTATTTGTATACACATTATAACCCTGTGCTGTTTTTCTATATTCAAATATGTGATGAGGATTTCCCTTCAATACTAAGGAAGTGAAATATTCTAAACAAACACTGATACAAGACTGAGGTAAGAGCACAGGAACACACAACAACCTATGATGATTTTTGGGTTTAAAATTAATTCATGCAACACTGTATGCAGCATATATAAACAGGATAATTAGTACCTGTCCAGTGTATGCTCCCAGCTTCCACCCACCTGCACTTGGGGACTTTCCTGTGCCAGATGTGTGTTTTGGTGCTTGGTAACTTTTTGATGAATATTTTTTCTATTCATTTGTCTAAACTTTCTTTCAACCTCTGCCAACTTTATGCCAACACAACCACCTACAACAGTGATTTCCACAGCAAACAACATGTGCAATACAGTTCCTTACCCAGTTCATGAGGAAACTCTTCACACAAAATGGCTATGGAGGTACTAAGGCCTTGAAGCAGAGACAAAGTGAAAGAAGCCCCAATAGCCAAGCCATCTATGAAATTATGCACAGCATCACTCAGTGTCACCATCCAAGCAATGGTCCCAATCTTTGACAGTGGACGCCCCTTAAGACACTTGCATAAGCTGCTTTGGGTGGTTTCTTCCTGAAAAAAAATTAGAATGAAACAATTACACAAAACACTGAATGAAGAAGCCAACGAATCACACTTCTGTCTTTAAATGAATGCCAAGTATAAACTCAAGCACTGCTGCATATAGAGCCCAAATTGGTTTGTCCAAGAAGCAAACAGCACAGCAGTAGCACCAAATGTTTTCTGTTTCAGCAAGGTGACACGCAGGACCCAATCACCCTTCTGACTGCAAGTGCCACCTGGATGCCCTTCAGCTGAGACAGGAAGGAATTCAGGTCCCAGTGGTCTGAATGCCTCTCTGGAGTCTCTGTCAGATAAGGATGGTCCCAAGCCTCCTCTGCCACCTCTGTGTAAGCATGTGCAGTAGAAGGATCTGATCCCAGTGACTGGCAGCAGCTGTACCTAAAACAACTGGCACTACATCATGGTCACAGAGACACATTCAGCTACCACAGCAACACAATTCTATCTACATGGTACACATGATGTGTCTATACTGTAGAATGTGCCTACAGCAGAGACACATTCAGATAGTCCATTAAATTTATTTCTAATTTTGGGCAATGATAGTCAAGTCCAACTACTTAAACTAGTTCCTACAAAGAGAATGTTTAATAAAAACAGTGGTGGCTAATTTTGACTGCACAATTAAAGGCTCAGAGCACAAAATCAACAGGCTAATATAAAACTGCAATGCACATACCCTCCAGGGATCTCACTAATTCTTCCCAGAAGTGGAAGTAATTTATACATGTGGTGCCATGAAATAATGAAAAACCTGAACACACATAAAAGGAACTGCCATTTTAACTGGGATCACAAACTAAGCTCCCCTAGAAGTTCCTGGTGATCCATTTGATGAATTTCTATACACACATACTGTATTTACAGAATATTTGCAAGCATTATAGTATTTCCTCCATTTAAAAATTTGCTTATAAAGCATGAAGTAAGCATTAAGTAAGCACAGTAAAAAAGTTCTTCCTCATTTTCAAGTGGAACTTCCTGTGCATCAGTTTCTGCCTGTTCCTCTTGTCCTATTGCTGGGCAGCACTGAGCAGAGCCTGCTCCATCCCCTTGCACCCTCCCTTCAGATACTCACAGACTGATGAGTTTCCTTCTCTGTTATCTCTTCTCAAGAAGAACTACACCCTGACTCTCTGAGATCTGCCATTCAGCCAGTTCTCAGTACACCTCACTGTCCACTCATCCATTCCACCCTTCCTGAGCCTGCCTGTGAGGATGTTGTGAGAGACACTGTCAAAAGCATTGTTTAAGTTAAGGCAGGCAATATCCCCTGCTCTCCCCTCAACCACACACATCTCCACTTCTTGAAGCAGAAGGACATAGAGGAACACCTCTTTCTCCTTAGGAGAAGGCCAAAGAGTATTCCAAGAAATTTTGTTTAGTTATTAAAAACAACGTTGCAAATTGTTTTTGTTTTGCCACATGCAAATGCTACCAAGCAAACTGAATTTTGAACTTCAAGGAAATAAAATGATTAATAAATTCTTACAAAATCTTTAAGGACAGAGCTATAAGGTCTGTCACGTCATTTGTTTTATCTGACTACATTCTTGTGTGTAGGAGCTGACTTGGGACAGGACAAAAGTTCAGGTCAGGAATTTCTGAGTCAGATGCCTATTGCACTGCCTGGAACTCAATAGATAATAAAGCCTTGGTTGAGTAGTGCCAAAACTGCCACAAAGCAGCTCCTATTCAGTCCACAGGAAGTTCTGAAATTATACTTTCAGGGTGTGAAAATGAGCAATGGTATCAAAAAGTCAGGAGTTTCGCTGCTGACTCAAACACACAGGTTTTAGATTTGTACTACATGCTTGCCTTTCGTTTTTGAAGAATTTCCTCTCACACAAGCAGTGCCAATCATTTTTTTGAGATTATTAATTTGTACCTGTACTATTTCTGTTTGAGATAGGATCACTTACAAATAATAGATCTCTCTCTTAATCTATGAAGACAAGCTGAACATCACCTTAAGAAAGAAGTATTACAAAGCAAGCCACACAAAATACATGAGCATAAGAAAACCCAAATACAATTAGCAAAGCTCTTCCACCAGTTAATCCAGGTTCCTGAGCTAAAGATCTATTCTCTATTTTCTGTTCCCTGGTGACCATCCCTCAAGCTGATTACAAACTGGAGGAACCCAGTTTTGTAGATCATCCTGATTTCTGCCTAAAGCACATCACCTTTCTTGCATATTTCTAGCTTCACTGAGGAAAGGGAGTTTGATCTAATGCACAAATTTTCATTTTAAATAATTCACCCATTTTTTCCACCAAAAAGAACATTTTAAGTAATTGCAATTAATTTAGGGTACCAATATTGATTTACTTCTAAAAATTACTTTATTGATCCAAACTTTCAAAATGCACAAACAACTGTAGTTTATAAACTAGAAATCGGTTTCTGAGACACTTCTGTTTTATACACACACACACATACAAACACACACACATTATATATATATATTATATATATATATATATGGCTATCTGCCATTTACATTTACTGTGTTGCTCTGAAGTATCATAATCCTTACATATAATCCATTTTAAATAATGTCCTGACAACTTCTCTAAATTATATAAAGTACAATGACGCTGCTTTTCTGGATTTACATTCTGAACTTTACTAGATCATGTATCCAGTAGAAGTAGATGAACAAGTAATACATATTCTTCAGGTGTAAGATAAAGCAGACTAAGGACAA
Source organism: Dicaeum eximium (assembly GCA_013396995.1). Lineage (NCBI taxonomy): Eukaryota > Metazoa > Chordata > Aves > Passeriformes > Dicaeidae > Dicaeum > Dicaeum eximium. The sequence continues at coordinate 228,327 of VWZP01003306.1, read as the reverse complement.
AAAACCCTACAAACACGTAGGATTCCAAAGCAAAGGATTAACAGTGTCTGTCTCCTCTGGAGTATTTCCACTTTGTCATGGTAGTTTAGCAGACATCAAAAGAGATGGAAGTTAAGGAGCTCTGTATACCCAGATGGACTATCAGGTTTAATTTTTATTAATTATTAGTGCAATTCTACATTATTTGAATTTCCACAGTTTATGATAAACCAAAGACATTCTTAGTATTTATGCTCTTCTAAACACAAGGGGCTTTTTAAAAAGTAATGGCCTCTCCTTCATTCCCAAACTTAAGAAATTACACAGAGACTCTCTTATTCTATCCTACGATGTCTCAGATTACTATTGCTACTTCCAACTCATGTCTGATTCCCTCAGACAAGAACCAGACACATCCTCTGGAAGAGCCCATAGGACCAAGAAGGAATCCTGACACTGCCTCCAGGCAATAAATAAAGGCACTGTAAAGTTTTGTTATACAACTCTAACAATGTGTACTCAAGAACACAGACGTTTCAGCAATTTGTCTCTGAAGTAACTTTCCTTCAAAGTTTCTGTTGTCAAGCTAAATTTCAATGCATAGTAGATACAAACTTTGGGTAGCACACAAAGGTTTCCAAGGTTGCACTTACTGCTGCAAGTGAAAACAGAAAGTAGGTGACTAATTAAACATTTACTCTGGCAGACAATTTCTTCTGGCATTAAAGGAAAGAATACAGCTGGATTCCCATGGCTGAAAACAGTTTACCACACCTTGGCACAATCAGTCTTCAAACTTCCTCTTTTAAGCCTTCATTTTGATTTCTGACCACGCTGTATTTGCCCTCTTTAACAAGCTGTCAATTATGAAGACACATGAAAATTCTCTTGGGTACACATTAGCTTGTGCCAAATGGTTTTGTCTTAAAATACTACATTCTTGTAAAGTTGAATGCATACCTACCCTCCTGTCATTACCCTAACTGCCCCAAAGCACCTCAGCCACATTGGCCCTCCCCTGACCTCCCCTCACTGGAGGAGGACAAGAGCAATGATGCCTTTTTTGTTGCTACACAATATCACAGAACCATCAGGTTGGACCTCTAAGATCATCAAGTCCAATCATTAACCTAATGTTCCCAAGTCCACCACTAATCCATATCCCTAAGCAACACCTCTAGTCACCCTTTAAACACCTCCAGGGATGGTGATTCCACCAGTTCCCCAGGCAATCTGCTTCAGGGCTTGACAGCCCTTTCTGTGAAGAACTTTTTCCTAATATCCAATCTAAACCTCCCCTGGCACAACTTGAGGCTGTTTCCTCTTGTCCTGTCACTTAATACTGGAAAGAAGATCTCATCCCCCACCTGGTACAACCTCCTTTCAGGCAATTGTAGAGAGTGATAAGGTCCCCCCCAGCCTCTTTACTCCAGGCTAAACAATCCCAGCTCCCTCAGCACAGGGCTCATGCTTCTGAGCATGAAAAAAGAGCCAAGGCTTCTTTTACTTGTTTTATAAATCTACAAAATAAAACTTACGGACACTCGTAATACTAATTCCCTCCTGGTGCCCATGTAATTTTAATAATTAAGTATGTTTCTTGTAGTTTTTAAGATGTTCAGTATCCACCACCCTTCACAACATTTCTAGGGTAAGGACAAGTTCGATTTTGGTGTTTTAAACTGTGTGCATCAAATGCCCTGTGAGCCTGCAGCGTCAATTCAGAACTCCCAGATTTTCTCCTGGTTGTTAGGGACTGCCTCTGGCTTGCTCTCCTCCTTGCTCCTCTCTGCTCCCCATAACTAACTTACTGGCTAATAAAAATGGATGGCAAACCAAAAATCTCTACTATGAAAAAAGTCTGCCTTGAGACATCTGAAATTTTTTTCTATGTGTTTTTAATTTTTTTTAGTAAGGGACAGTATTGCTCCTCCCTGTGCAGTACTGCTCCTCTCTACACCTAGAAAAAGACTAAAGAAGCACAAAACTTTCTCTTCCTACTTCCATTTTCTTCTCAGACAGAAGAAGAACCCTTTTTCATAGGGTTCAACCAAATTATAAGCCATAAGTCTACAAAAACTTGACAAAAGCAACAAAAATTCATATTAACCCTCCTCTCAGATATGCTTATATAATTGGCAGGGAAAAAATAAATAAATAGACACAATTTTCATACCTGTGCTGAGACCACACTGATGCTGTCAAAACCAAGATTTCCATTGCTCTCTATGACAGCTGAATTTGCATAACACGTGCCCCCATTGCTGGATGGTGGTGGTTTGGGTGGGTTAGTCTTCTCCTGGGAATGATTTTCTCCATTTTCAAAGTAATTATGGCCAGTCTAGGTGACAAATAAACAAGTAGGTAGCTAATTAAAACAAAAGCAAAAAAGCAACGTAAGAAAATAAAGACAAAAAGGAAAAGGTGAGTGGGAGATCATATTCATGCTGCCTTGCTTTCAACAGCAAGTGATTGCTGAAATGAGCAGCAGTAAACATTTAATTTTTTTAATTAACTCCATACATATCTAAGTTCCCTCAAAAAAGTGAGATTTCTTCCCCTACTCTTATGGGTTTTAAACAGATATGAGAACACACAGTAAGGCTGAATTCCCCACATTTTATTCATCTAGCAAGTATCTCATAAAATATGACAGGTGCTTTAATGCAAGGCTCATTCATTTATTGATAGGTTTCCTTACCTTACTATAGAGCTTTAGTATCACTTTAAGAATCCTTTCCACAAAGAAGAGAATATAGAATCCACCAAACACAGCAACAGCTTTCTCAACATAGTTATCTACTTTTGGGTCAAACCCAAAAGCCTAATAGTGAAGAAAAAAAGCAATGCAAATTACTCTGTAATCTCAGCACATTTCCAGAAAACCAAACAAATGTCACACTACACAGACACCCCTCTATTACAAAAACAGTTTCTATACCAATCACTGGTTTCCATGAGCAGAAATTGTAAAAGATTCTGATCCCACTACATTTTTTTAAACTTGGACAAAATGTTAACAGTGTAGCCTATTAAAGTTCACTACAACTTTATCCAGTGTATTTCCCTTTTTGTTTAGAGGCAGAATAGCCCTTGGTCCTTCCCAATGAACACGAAGACAGATCTTGATGGCTCTGGCACATTCCAAAGAGGGATCATAACTAATGGCACTGAAGCCCACACAAAACTCTTTGGAGATTGCAACCCACACACAGAACCCCACTGCATCGTGGTTTTTAAAACCAGTACACTTTGGAAACTAGTATGAAAACCAAATAATGATTCCCCTTGCTTACCTCTGGAATGAGCTGGAAAATTGCATTAGAAAAGAGAGTACCGATGGCCAAGCCCACAAAGTAAGTTAAAACCTTGGGGAAATATGACTTCTTCAAGAGAGGAGTTAAAATCAATCCCAGGAGCGATGCCAAGTTTATGATAGACACAGCCAGGAACCCAAATCCCCAGACTGTGGATAAACAAAGAGAAATACAAAATATTTTAGTATAACACCCACTTCAGTCTGCTTGTGATTTCTCTAATTGCTAAATGGGCATGGAACTGGTAAAAGAGTTGTTGCTTGGTTGAAATTGAAACTCACAAATATAAAATTCTTAAAATATATGGGCAGTTAAGATGTATACCTGCAGAAAGGAAATACCTGAAAACACTTTCTGGGACAACCATATTAAAAATGGAAACCATGCTAGAAGAATATATGGGCTGGCCTATCTGCTGCTAATATAAATGAGGTCTCTCTACACTCAGTGAAGAGTAAAAATTAGGGCTTAGGCCAATAGTTGAAGCAGCTATAGCACAGAGAAAAGACAAAACTTCCTGCTAGTCCCAGAGTCAGATCCAATTGATATTTACTTCTAAGAAACTCCATCACAAAAAGACTGTTGTCTTGGCTGTACTAGATATAAAAATCCTTCCTGATAAAGGATGACTCCTTCAAATCACCCTGAGGTCATAGCTCAGTTCTTAACCCTCCTCCCTCCTCTGTCATTCAAAGAAATTCTGCTGGCTGAAAATGCTGCCCATCACTGTTTATCAGCAGGTGAGGTGATAGATAGCTGATAGCTGAGGTAATTATAATAGAGAAACGAAAGTAGTTCAAAAAGAAGGACACATCATTTAGGTATGCAGTGGGAAAAACCTTTCCTAAGAATCAGCAGATGCACCAGGGTTCAGCATAATTCTGTTTCCTTCACCGTAAGCATAATCTCAGATATTTAGTGTTCAGGCACCAGGACTTGCACAAATCCGTACCATAATTATTCTGGAGCCTGAATTATAAGTTGGAGAGGAGTGGTGTGATTGTTGCTGCTCGTAAGTGTTTACAAAGTTGTGCCTCTGTGGAGAACTTTTTTTCTTAGTGACATCTCAAATCCCTGTGAGTACAGAGAAAAACTTTAAAAGTGGTGCTAAAGGGTGCCTCAAGTGATGCCACAGAACTAGGAAGTAATCCACACAGACAGAGGGTTTGTCTTTAAAAATTAACCACAAACAATCAATGCCAACACAGTGTTGCCTAGATGAGAACAGTTTCATGTAATCCAGAAAGTTTCATCATTACAAGCTTGTATGTATGCAGGGAAGTCACCATAAATTCCCCTTTGCATAGCAGAAACTAACAGATCAGATCACGGTCTGATATTATTTCCTGGAACACAACTGGCAAACACACTAAGCTAGATTCCTCACCTGCAGCTGGGATGGCTGTACTCTGTACAGTGTCACAATGTTTTTATAAAATGAATTTCATATTATGGCAAGAACAGAAAGCATTAGAAACATGCAAAGCATTTACAGATGTATCAATGCCAATTACAACATTCATTTGCCAATTTTGAGAGAGCTACACAGAGAGAGGGAAAAGCACACAACTAGATATGGGTAGATTCACTAAGCTGCATAGATTAATTTTTATTAAATAAATGACAATTAAGATTGCAACTATTTTTGAAATCAATGTTATAATAAACGGGTTTCCAGTGTTACCGTGAGGCAAAAAACAGTCTAAGTTTGGGATTACTACAAAAATACAAGAGTCTTTTAGTTTACTGCATGGACATCTACCCATATTCTGTGCAAAAATGTACATTTTAAACTGAGTGGACAAAATTCCAAGACAACCAGTGTTGCCAAAGTTCCTGCATTAAGGACTGTACTGTATGTATTCCACAATATCACTGCTGCCTTATGGTTTTATTCATTAGGACTCCATCTACATTAGCCTTTTCATGATTCCACACATCTCAGAAAGCTGGGTAGTCTGACTTTATGTACCAGAGCAGGGCACACAGATGCAGTGCTAATTCTTCCCCCAAGACTGATGGCTCAGTCAGTTTTGGCTAACTATTATTATTCTTTCTGTCTCTAAACTGTAACCTCAATAAAGAGACAGCCAAGATAATCAAAGGCACAAGAAATCCAAAAAATAAAACCGCAGGAGTGCAAGTAAGATGCCTCCTTTAGAACACTGCTGCTCAGCATTGTTCCTTGTAAGAACAGGCAGGCTCAGGCTCTTCCTTAACCTTGTCCTGGGATGAAGAGGAAGTATGAATACCTTTCTGAAGACGTCAAGCAGAGAACACAGAAAGTGTTTGTCTTGGACATGAGGAATGCCACTGGGCAGTTTCAGCTGTTTGATACATCTCTACACACCTCCCCATTGTCTTTCAGAGAAGCAAGCAAGGGGAGGACTTGAGTGTGCCCAAAAATCAAATAGGTTAGATGGGAGTTTTACAAATCCAAGGAAAAAAGACATTAACATCTGTTGCCTTCCAGCTTCTACTTTGCTCTGGCATCACTCATTTTTTATTCTGAGTAGCTATTCTTAAAGCTCATTGGACTGGTTTCTTCTGCACATCTTGTCCATTAGCATTCTGGAGGACAGTGTATTGTTAAGAGAGTGGAGGTCCCTGGGGAGAAAATTCACATAGGCACAGCTGGAAACAGGCACAGAGGATTTTGCTCCATGGGCAGTAATTGAAATCATCTGGTCTCAATGCTACTGTGATACAGATTCACTTGGTGATGGGGTGGAGGTGTATAAATCAACAGCTGCATTGGGCACTGGGCCTTTGTAGGAATCTCTGTTCCAGCAGGCACCACTGTGTGTCTCAGTGGTTTGAAATGCCCTAACCATGGGCCTTGCAGATTTCTTGTGCTGCAGCCCAGGGAGGGGCAGGGAGAAGGCTGCCTTGCTTATCTGGCTACTGGACATGGCTTCTGAGCTGGGCATTGCTTCTGAGCCATGATAAAAGAAAAGATAAAAGAAAAACAAGAGGGATGGTCAAAATAGCTTAAGAGGTAATCTGTAGGTCAAGGATTCCATGTGCAATCTACTTAACCAGCACCCACTGCCAAAAAAAAAAAAATCCAAGAAAAAGGAGAACATCAGCTCCTACTCTCCAATGCAGAACTTATGGTCTTCTTGGTAATATGTGTCTCCATATGATCCAAGCAATCCAGAGCAGTCATGCTAAATTGATGCCATGGTTTCAGTGAGTACTCAATTAGAATTCTAATCTTCCACTGACACAGCAAAACACATCTACGTTGTAGGAATGATCTCTAATTCTTATGAAAGATGATCACCTGTATTAATCAGAATGTTATTAATACTAGTATTTCAAAAGTTACGAAAAGCACTTCTGTATCTCTTCTTATGAATACTGACATTAGGCACTACTAATCCAACATCCTAACTTTTAACATTAATTCAGCTGATTCCCTTGGAACAGTAACTTCATTTGGAATACAGACTCAAATAAATTATACTTGATCCTTTCTAGTGCAACAAGTGGTTTCTTTAATCAGATTAATATTCCCTGTCCAAATCTTTTTACTGCACTGTACAGTTCTGTGCACAATAAATATAGAAATAATAGTGAGAAAAAGAGGAAGAAAGATTAAGGCTACTTAACCATGTAACAATATTCCTCATGGAGGAGTCATCATAGAAGGTGACATGAAAGCAGGAGTCAGAATTTGGAAAGAACATGAGTATTTTTCCTCAGTAAACCAGTCACTGTCTTACCTGACAGTCCCCCTGCAAACAACTCCACTCAAATGCAGCCCAAGTCATTTTAACTTAACCTGCCTCCATACATGCAGATTCCACCAAGTCTCATTTCCCACTGCAAATCACCTGCACAAACTTCCCTTCTGTACACTCAGCTTTCTTTCTATTAACCAGCTATAGGTACAAGTCCTTAGGTTTCAAGGCACAAACCCTTATCCAAACAAAACAAGTCAGAAAGGCTCTTCCTCAAGTGGGTAAAATATTCCATAACTTTCTAGTCAGTTCTTTCACCTTTCTTACAGCATTTTAAATAGATCACTGTCAAGAGATACCAATTTTGTTTGGATAGCCTGCTGACCTAAAACAGCAGTTTAAGTTCCCCCTTTGGAACTATCTTCCCAAACAAGGCACTCCTGTTATTTAGAGATAAATGCTTACTATTCCTCTAAGAAAACCCCCTCCAGTCACAGCATAATTGCAAGTAATAGTAACTAACCTTGCAAAGAATGTGGTTTAGATGTGTCCACAAAGCTTTCCTGATGATCACACGGGTGAAAAATTAGCTGTTGCAAAATTGCAGGACATATTGTGGAGAAGCTGGAATTTGATATGTGACTGCTGTTCGGTATCCCGTGCAAAGAAAAGATTTCTTCACCAGTCAAGCACTGAAACCAAAATGAATTTTGACAACTTAACACATTAATGCAAACCAAAAAATAAGACATACAGTGAGAAATCCAAGAATTACAACATGGAAGTACTGACATGCATTTTCAGGGAAGTCTACACAGTGTACATTGTGCATGAAAATACTGTGATTGCTTGATGTGAAGCAGAAATGATTCAAAGTACTTTAAGTTAGATAAATCACAAATCGATAAACCATTTTTAAAGATACATTTGCAGATCTTTTGCCTTGAGAACTCGGACAGTTAAACCTTAAAATATATTTGGAAAAGTAGCTTCAAAGTACTTTAAACCTAAAGTAGTATCAAAATAATTAAATTTAAGAGCAGACTAGATACAGTTAAAGTCTCACTAACAGAGTATGCCAGAAAAGGACTGGAAATTCAGTGATAGCTTATTCATGTAGGTGACCATTTCTACTTTACAACAACTCTTCTTATTTATCTCCCCAAATTAACTCCTTAAAAACGGTCTAAAGCTAAACACTTTTCATTCATTTTTTAGCAGCAGCTCTTAAAGGCAAACATTGTCTTGTAAATCCATGAAATAAACTCCTGCTTGGGATCTTCACTCTGCCTTTAGCTCAGGACACAACATGATAGTGTCTGATGGGTCAACAATAAATGTACTTGGCAGTGCTAAACCAGGCTAGGGGCAAGTCAAAGCTGGCTCCTCTGTTTGGCACTTTCAACCAAAAAGATAAAATACAAAGTATCATGAAAGATACATCTACAGAAAAATTGAGTGGTTTTATGTGAAATGTTCCAAACTGCTGAAATCTTTCATCTAACACTTTCTGTTCATTTACATACTTTATTTCCTACAATGTTAAAGGAAAACGTCCTTTTTCTGGGTGTAAACAATAGTTTTGTGCAGTTACTGCTGCACAACAAACACATACCAGGGTTGAGTCTCAAGACCAAAAAAATCAAATGTTTTCTGCTATTGGGACATCAATTACAGCATAACTCTCCCTGTAGCAAATCTCAGTGTGGTTGTAAGCAGAGAGCACTGGAAGCCTTAGCAAAATAAACACAAATGGTCACTCCCTGCTCTTCTCAGTTTTGCCAGCCTTCAGATTCCACAGCACGCCTCCAATAATTCAATATTATTATTTATAAGGCAATTAACTCCTTGAGATAAGTCAGTGCAATTGCAAGTCATTTATTTCATCAGAGCTGCTTCCACTCCTGTTAACAAATATTTTTGTTACTGTCCCAAAGGTGAAACACATGCACTCATCACCTGAATGTGACTCTTTGATTTGCTTGGAGGAAGAGAATATGCAGGCCAATTCAAATGACTTTAGCTAAATTACATCCAGAATGTTTCTGTCCTTCCTCTTTAACAAGCCAGTCTAGCAGAGTACTCAGGCACATGATTGAACTTAAACCTAAGTGCAAATTTTGTTAAGGCCATGAGACTCTAAAGACTCAAATATACAAAGTGCATATAATTTCATCTTTCAATGCCAATGCTAATGTCAAAGAAGTATCACACATAAAATAAATAGAGCTTATAACAGAACATGTTTTTTTGCTTTAAAATATGCTGCTCCATTTAACCTACATGAAAGTAGTGAATAAAGAAATCACCACTGCAGATACAGTCTTTAACAGGCCAATACACAAGCCACTGGAGCTTTTTAAACTGGTTAGGTGTCTAATCATTTTACTGTTAACTCTGCATTTTGGAATAATAGAAAATACATGGCTAATATGCCCACAGCAAAACAAAGGGAAGATAGTTGTGGTCTACAGGAATAGCTCCTGTATGGTGCTTATTACCAGCTCACAGAGCCATTTCTGGATATCTGTGGTGAGAAAAATGAGCCAGTAAGAGCTGAGAATTTGCACCATAACTATCTCTGAAATAAATCACCTTTAACTATTTCATTCCTAAAATACAGAATAGAGTATTAGCATTTTTAAATACCAATACATTAGTATTAACATTAATTCACAAAAATCCAAACAATGTTGCTGGTAGGAAAACAGAGAATGGAGAGAAACTAAATCAGACACAGCATAAATTAATAAACCTAACACTTGTAACTTTGCCAACACACAAACATGGAAGTGAGAAATACCATCAGAGAAGAGCTCTTTCATGTGAAATTGAGAAACAGCATTATATTTAATTACTATTATTATTTTGATGAGGGACAAACCCAGAGGATAATGATTCATTGTACTCTCAGTAAACTCCTACATATGTGCAAGAGCTAAAAAGCAAGCTTGCATGCGTTCACCAGCACAATTAAAGGATTAATTAAAAGACTGAATCTTTTAGAAGCTAAGACTGCAGCAAGGCATGTTTGCACATTGCAAAACTCTGCATTTATCTTTTCAGGATAAATAAATACATTAGCACAGCCACACTGCTGTAAAAACATAAGATATTTACTTAGTAAGACTGATGGACCATCTCATCAGGGAGAAAATTCAGCCTCGTGGAACAGGGGACTGAAAATGATGTCCTGACTCACCAAGTCTGCTGTCAGGTCTGTCCCCTGCTGTGCAGCAAGACCTTATCACAGTGATAAGGTGAGGTGATTTCCTGTAATGTGACTGTCACCAAGTGTTCGGTAAACAATTACAAAAAATGTATGACATAACCGATCATCCCGGAACTGTTAAAAAACAATTTTTAAAACGCTTTCATCAAAACTGGGGAGGACTTGAATCATAGATTTTACATAGTTACAGAATACTGAGATTTAGAAAAAATAAACTATCAACGAGGTTATTCAAACAGATGTTTACTTTTACCCTGGTAAGCCCCTCCCAAAAATGATCTAACAATATGGGATTGTTTCTTCAGATTCTTCTAACTAAAGAAATTAACAAAAAATGCTACAGCAATAACCACCTTTTAAATGCATCAGTCCCTTCTGTTATCTTCTGCTGTGTTCTTATCGTTGCTCTACCTGTTTTATCTGTAGCATTCCACATGTGAAGCACTAAAATACTGGACAGCACCCTGCACTGCAGTTTCTAGATGTTGCCAGATTAAATACCTACCCAGCCCACCTCAGGGCTGAGCAGTGGGTACCACAGGAGCAACAGCAAACAATAAATGCAGTGAATGCCTATTTAACAAGCTTCTGCTTTTGCCTTCCCTGCCTTTTTTTTTTTCTTTTTAATTAGTCTGAGCATGGATAAGGCAAAATAGAGACACAGAGCTGTGCTTTCCTCAACTTACTTGTAAGAAATGAAAGCATCTAATGCTGATGTGGTAACACCTTTGTGTCACTTAGGACAGGTGAAAACTGGATGATACAGATGATCATTGCTTCAATAGGCAACACCCCAGGAGAAAGAGCCAGGTGAAGCTGCTCAGATGCACTTGTGTGCTTTAGGGATTTCACATAGTCCATGACCCCAAGTTGTCCATGCTGGGAGCTGAGAACTGTCCACAAACACTGAAATTTGCTGAAAATATTGTATAAATAAGACACTTAGAGGGTACAACAGCCAAGCCTATTTAGCATCTCACTGGCCAGGCAACACCAGACCATGGTGCTGGATCAAGACCCTAACTCTGTCACTCTTGTCTCCATTCTTTCAAAAAGATAAGTGACAAATAGTGAAAAACTACCCCAAAAATTCTCAAATCAAAGAATATACCAGCCTGGTTCTAGTCTAGCTACTAAATTTACTAGATTTTGACTCATCCAGAGGTGAAAGGTAATTATATCTGATTACAAATATTAATAAAAAATTAACTTAATTTTGTCAAAATGTTTTATTTTTTAAAAATGCATAACATTAAACCACAGTATTCAGGTACACCACCTAGACTGGCATAAATATAGATTTAGGAAAGTCAAAGAAGGAAATAGGAGCATGATTTTAGCATCTACCAATTACATCAAAGCATTTAAAAAAAGGGTGATGTTAACAAGCCTTCTTTCCAATGCCCATTTACCTTCCAGGTATTTTTTGACCAAAAATCTTGAGCATGTAATTTAGTCTTTTGTGTATGGCTGCCATACTGCAATGAATTCAGTGATAGAAGATCAGTATAATTAATGGCTTTTACATCTTGCTAATAATGTAAAATACAGAGTGAGGAACAAGCCATCATCTCTATTAGACTGCAATTGCTAATTTTACCCCTATTAGTAGGACTAAAATGTGTGGCTATTCTACAGAAAAATGTGAAAAAACAGCACTGATCAGTATTTGTGCTTCCTCAATAACCACTTACTTCTCTGACAAGGAGTCTTAGCTTACATGTTAAGAGAAGGTGATAACAGAAAAACTGAAGAGCAAAGATAATAAAAACACAAAATAAAAATAATTATAAAAGTGCATGATTAAAGTAAAAAGAGACCAAAAGCAGAAGAAATTGGTGACAGTTCAATCCAAAATTCCAAAAGGCTGCTCAAAAAATGCAGGTTTTTTCCTTCTACATTAAAAAATTAGCATCTTTGCAGACATCATAGGGCACAAGTTACCACAAACACCTACACAAGTATACACTCAAACACTATCACCAAGAAATTAAATAATTTTTACTGTCCCTTTTCTTTTCAAGTCAACCTGGTATCAAAGGAAAACAGAAATCAACCCATCTTTTTTTGGCTTACACACCCAGACTTCCAATCTTTGAGAAAATGGATGAACTTCTTGTGGATCTTCTCATGAGATTATTAGGCCTGCCAAAATTTTTGAGAATGAGATATTAAAACTAAACACAAATACTGGGAAAAAAATTACAGAGACTGTTCCTTCCTGCCAGGTGCTGCATCACCTGTCCTTTACAGACCAGCTCTCCACTAAAAACTCCTTCAGGCTTGGGATGAGGGACTCTCTGAAGAGCAGGGGTATGTTATCTTGATTCAAAGAAAGGCCTGGAAGTCATCCCACTAGCTCTGGACACAGAAGTTAGGAGCTGAAGGTCTAAGATAAACCTTCTGCCCTCCTGCAGTCAGACTCATGCAGCCTGAATGGATTCAGCTGCCTTGAGGAAGGCCTGGATCACTCTCCAGAGATATTCACTTTCCTCTGTCGAGAATCAGTAGATCTTAGGCCTCTGATGCCTTCCAACACCCCAACTTGTATTAGGACACTCCATGTCTTCTGTCATAACCAGCAGATGCTGAATTATCTACCTGGAAGCACAAAGCCTCACAGTGTTTAAAAACAGTCACACAGGATTTAAGTGGTGTGAGCATGCATTTGCATGTGCCGCCTGCCCAAAGTCATGGTCATAATGACATCTGTGAGGGATCAAAATGCACTTGCTTTAAGGGTTCAAGCTGATGGAGCAGCCATAAGGCAAATTTTAAGAAAGAATACAAGTAACTCAGCAAGAAAGTAGTTTTCATTTCAAAACTCATTTCAGTATGATACCCTAGATATTATTCAACATGAACATAATTAGAACAGGCCTGTAAAAAAAAATTTGTTTCAGTTAAACTTCAAATTACTTATGAAGAACGTGCATTCATAGTAATAAGAAAGAGCATCACTTTTTTTTTCCCACTTCTGTAGCCTGTGTACGAGAGCTACGTGCTTTTGCAGCCAGAAAACCTGAAGGACTGAAGAATCTACTAATTTCTATGCCTTTTTAAAGAAAGCTGCTTTTCACAGCCATACTCAACACTGCGAACTTGTATTTAGCATGTGTGGCCGGGAATGTTTATATTTGTAACACACTGAGTTGGAACAGTGACCAGTTTGTGAGACTTGAAAGTGGCGACTCGAGCAAACAGCATGCTGTGCTTATCCTGAATATTGCATTGATTTCAGGGCAGTTAAGGACCAATTAAACCTTTCTAAAACGAAGAGAGCTTATTCAAGGTTTGTCTCCTTCACAGAAAAAGCAGAAGAGCTACTACTCCATGCTATAAAACAATTCTCCAGGTCCCTAGAGCGATCCTTCTTCTGTTTTTTAGGGAGTGGAATCAAACCAGAGAAAAGAGTCATTCCAGCTTTCCTTTCATTTTTGTGACTAACTTTGTGTCTCCGATTTCCAAGCAGATGGAAATCACCACCAATCTAAAAATTTCCCTCCGATCCTTCAAATTCAGTCCAGGACAGTCCAGGTAAGTGAAATTGCACAGACTTTAAAAGTAGCAATGAGATCTGACTTTCTTATGGAGACATTAAACAGAGTACAAATGTTTTAAAGATAATTAATATTCCAATTATATTCAGTCAGTAAATTAAACATCAGTTTAAAAGCTTTTGGTAGATTAATCGATGAGAGTACACTTTGCACTCAACTTAGATAAAAGACGTAAAAATTTCTGAAAAAGTTTCTTTACACCAGCAGACCTGTTTGTATAATCGAGTTTGTATAATCGTGACAAGTGCATTTTAACAAGTCCTGAATATTTGCTTATTCAGCTCTCGGAGGGAAACACTAGCTGGCTCTCATACACTCCTTGCTGTAGAGAGATGCTATTTAACCGGGAAAAAAAGAGAAGTTTAAGAGCACCGAGGACGGAGAGCCAAGCCCGGGGCAGCCCGCGCTCCCTGAGGCACGGCAGCTTCTCCCGTGCCCCGCAGTCGGTATTCCCAGAGCCCCAGCAGACACTTGCTCCCTCCCTCCCTCCCTCCTTCCCGGGGAGGAAACACGAGGGCGGCGGGACCCAGGACACCCCGGAGCTGCCCAGCCGGCCGGGTGCCCTGGCTGCCCGGCCCTGGCGGTGTCGGTACCTGGTTGTGGTGCAGGTGGGCGAGCGGCAGCGCCGAGCCGAGGGCGGGCGCGGCGCCCAGGCGCTGCAGCAGCGCGGAGAGCT
>VWZP01003306.1:182441-213852 GCA_013396995.1 Dicaeum eximium | reverse complement strand
CCGTGTCACCGCGGAGGGTGACAGGGGCTTTCCGAGATCGCCTCACGCGCGGGCAGCGGGGCAGGACGCAAAAGTCCCGGTTGCCGCCAGCCCCGGTACGGGAGCCAAGGGTCACACAGCCATCAGGGTCATTGCCCGGCTGGCCTTCCCAGCCGTAGCCGCAGCTTGCCCGGCTGCCCTGACCCACGGGATGGCAGGAGGGATAAGGGAGGCCAAGGTCCGGGCCCAGGCAGGCACACAGGTACGGCCCCGCCGCACACACCTGACCAACGCTATCTCCAGAGCCCAGGCTCCTGGACCTTGGAATGAGTCCTTCGGTTGGCAGCCAGTTGGGCAACCTGCCTCTCTCCCCCTCCCTCCCACGGGCTGAGACGTGGATTTGTGTCTAGCCTACCTTTTTTAGGCAGGATTAATGCACAAAAAAAAGCATGTGATTTCACGCACGTTTTTTAACAAACAGAGAAAATTGTGACTGGTCACAGGTGTATTCCTGGGGGTTATTGCTCAAGTGGTTTAGATAAAAATGCTCATGCTGCAGGACAGCAGCCCCAGCTCAGCAAAGATCTGTACTGTTAAGTTATCCTGTAACTGCCTTTTACAAAAGTTCTTACATATCCTCATAGTGGACAGAGACAGCGCTTGCAAAGAGTTTGGGCCTTTTTTTAAGATTCTCATTTAGAGCGCTGTGCAACTATGCTGAATTATGTGAGCTGAGGCATAGTTCCAGATTCCAAATTTTCTGAAACCAGAATTTTGTACTGTCTGTGCCAAGTAGTCTGGGTAACAGCACTATGAAGGAGGCATAGTTAAAAAAATAGTTCATGAGCAGCAGAACTGACTTAGATAAAGCCTTCATAAAAAATTTCCATCCCACAATGCACAAAGCATCTTAATGGAATTATCCAGGAATTCCTTGAACTTTTCAACATTATGCAAATATGGGCCTAAGAATGAATGCAAATATGAGTTTAATGATACTAATTTAAATGGTCTTTAATATTTCTGCTAAGAAAGGAAGTCTTAAAATAATCAATTTTGAGATAGACTCTTTGGCTTTGCACAGAGCACTGACAAATCTTGATGCAACCTGTTTTGCAAGAACCAGAAGGGCACACTAACAGTAAGACAAAATATCATGTACCTTTCAAACTGTATGCACAGCACTTGAAGAATAACTCCAGCTTTTGTGTATATTTTTGTGATGTACAGACCTAATCGGGAAGTCTGATCTTTGTTATGTCAAGTCTGATAAATCTTAGGCAAACACTGAGAGAGCCAAATTCTCCTTCTAAAACTGAAAGAACAATCTGTTTGTGCACTGCAAACCAGGTATTGCCTAGCAGTACTTCATGGTCCTGAGTCACTATTGTTTCATTCCTGCTTTTCTCACACCTGTGCCATGTTGCTGTTACATTTAAAATACCACAAAGTGCCAGGCACCAGATGGTGACTGGCAGTGGGCAAGATGACAAATTAATCAGCTTCCCCAACCTTATACAGGGCCAAAGCCTCTCTGAGGTGGGTTTCTTGTAAGAAATTCACTGAAGCTGTAGCTAATTACATCAAAGCTAGCATGATTTGTAATCATACTTGTTATTTACTTAACACAAAGTCAGAAGAACTCTGTTTATTGTCATTCAAACTACTGAAAAAAATCTATTTGAAAATAGAAATCATATTGTAATACTGTCATTTGGCAGGTAAAATAGACACACCCATCCTTTGTACTAACATTTTCACCTTTTTTCTTTCAACTCCCATTTGAATTAGCTATTTAAATAGGATTAAAAACTTTTATCCTGTAACTAAACACCCTTGAATGAAATGGCATATAGCAATGGATATTTTGGGGGAAGTACCCTGATAGATAAGACTGAAACCCTTTTTCACATATTTTCTCTAAATAATTCTCTTCACTGGGGTGAGTGAATTCCCTGCAGTCCCATTTGTTCATTTTTAACTTGACCAGAGAGGCTCAAACTCTCACAGCCACTAAACCTTAATTTCCAGAGACTCACAGTCATGAATTACAGATTAACAGTATGCTAATATAGATATTCCAATATTGCCAGCTCAGGAATCTTGCAGTTCTCCTCAGTTATATGCTCTTTTAAATACCAAAAGGGAATTCTGAGATCACAGCTCTAGAAACACAGTCCAAGTGCACTGTGAATACTCAAAGCCTCCAAAGCCAAACAAAAACCACTATTTGGCTTTAAATTCTTAACATATAAAAGCCTGAATCTCATCAATCTGCAGATCTTGACTAATTTCTGAGAGCTTGAGTACATGGACTGGCACTGGAAAGGTGCTCTTATAGATCATAGTAAAAACATTTCTGAAGCTAGAGAATTAGAAGGGATCTTTACTTTGAGGCACAAAATAGCTCATACTTGTACTGTACAACTCCCAAAGGAAAAAGTGGGATCTCAACTTTCACTAAATAGTTTGACACTCCTAATTCAAATCATTTAATAGTGAATTACAAGCACCTGAGGTATGATATGGACCTCGAAGCACGAGAGGTATAATGGCATTGCCATGGTAAATCAATCATAACCTGCTTCTTTTCTTAGGCTGCACTATCAGTATGATTTTTGGGCTGCTCACTACCATGAGAAGCTTGGCTCCCACAAGAGGTTAACATTATGCAAGATTTCAACCAACAAGAGGTATTACTTGTTCTACAACCTACACAAGCCAGTTCATTAGCTCTCTCAGTGAAACAGTAAAATACACTGTTTCTGATAAGAAATGTGATACATTTGCTCCTTAGGACTAATTACTGTTTGTAAAAAAAATTTTAAAACAAAATCTCTGTAATAAAATAACTATCTTAAATTCTGCACTGTTTACATTTTCAGTTATATAGATAGAGATATGTAAGGATCTTCAACCACAAGGATAAGAGTTGTCTTTAATAGAGATATGCAGACGAAATTCAGTTCATAGCCGCTTATTAGAAAACTAAACTTGTAAAATTCCACTGACACTTCAGAAATATTATCTGTACTCACCTTGTTAGGGTAGGGTCAAGATTATTTAGACCCTATTGCTACAGTCAAGGTTTAAATGTATTTGGAGTGTGAAGTTTTAGCCTAGGGCCATCTCTAATTTTCATTTGGTAAACAGGTATCTCACTCCCAAAGCCAGGAGCTGTTGGGCTACAGCTTTGGATGGTATGAAGTGAGATAGTGCCTGGAGAGCTGAGCCAGCCTATAGCAGCTGTGGGTCAGGATTTAAAGCACCCTAGATAGGTGTGCAGAGAGATGGGAAGTAATAAACTGTCTAAAAAATATAGCAGTATTCACCATGAAGATTGCATTGCTCAAATGATCTTTATCAAAGAGTCGTCTTCTGGAAAAAAATACAGGTCTTCTGCAATTTTGGGGGAGAAAAAAAGCAAAAAGACACTACACATTTTTATCAGTTAAACTTCATCTTGTAAGAAAAGGGAAATTCAACAGTTTGGCGTTCTTTTTCAAACCTCATTTTAAATCATACCATTATAGAAAAGAACTTTTACGTTTACAAATTCAAAGTGAAACCTTTCAGCCTAGTATCCCCAAGTCCTGCAAACACGCTTTTAAATTTAAATTTTCTATTGTTCTAAAATTAGCTTTAACGACATGAAAGCCTCAAAACCACTGAGGAAACAATACATGTTTTGTAGGAACGTGCCTAGCAGTGACCTCTTACCTGCTGATGACCTTTAAATCCACCAGAAGACCACAGGAGATGGTCGGTACATGACTGAAAGCTACAAGCTCAGATTCTGTTGCCATATCTGCCCTGAATTGTATGTATCTGAAGAACAAGGAGAATGAAGGAGAAGCAGCCATTTGTCAATATTAGCTCCATTAGATAAGCACAGTGGTGTCAGCAGGACGTCTGAGACACAACATGCCAGAGTTGTCTTTCACAGGCTGAACTCCACAGGGATCAAGGAGACCCCTGTGAGACAGCAAACCAGCTGCAGGACTCCTCTAGGCTTTTCCCTCATAATCCAGTAGGATAAAAGAGTAAGTAGAATTTCTGGGGAGGGACCAGGGAAGCCTTTCCAGCTCCCATCACAGGATGCAGGCAGAAAACAATTGTCTGGGACACTTCTCTAGATAAGTAGCCTTCAATACATCAGTCTCTCCCTTTATTTCTTGGAAATACAGCTGCTAAATGTGCTTGAAATAGCAAATTCTTACTGAAAACAGGAACCCATCTCTGAGTTGATGTCAGTATGCTTAGCACATCTACAAAATAGGTGCTATACCAGTCCCTGGGATTGGCAACTGTGCATTGAACCCAACTTAAGTTTTCAATAAACACTAAAAAGAGGGCAGAAAAGGGGCTACAAGGTACAAGATATTTTACTTCAGAGGAAAACCATAATTGCAGCTCAAACCTTCCTCTTTTGGGATGCAGTAGCTAGCATAGAGCAGCAGGCCCTTCAGTCACTTCTACACAATTAACACTGAGATTTTAAAAGTTCTAATCAGCAGACACTAAGTCTGCATGAGTTCTTAAGTACAGTCACCATGCCAAGTTTCAATTCAGGATATACCTAAACTGTGGTGCTTTAACCTATACAAATAATAGCCCACAAATGACAAAGATTCTAAATTTGAGACATGACTTTTAATCAAGTATTAGTTCAGTCATTCTGGAGCTCTTGAACACAGAAAACATCTCAGTATTAACTCCATCCTGAGTATACTTTTTTATCTAACTGCAGCTATCTGCAAATAATTGAAGTTAACTTGACTTCAAAGATATTTATTATCATTCTGCTTCAAGACCAGAAACATCATCACAATGGAGCACCGTTTCACAAAACATGACTGTGCATAAACAAACACAAATAAGAGAGGTGTTTTGCATATTCTATCACTAAGCAATTTATAGGAAAATCTTTAACATATGCAGACAGAGGTACAAGGACACCTGTAGGCTAAACTTAGCATCCTAGGTTCTGAAGGGTCTAGTAAAGAAAGAAGAAAAGAAGGTTATATTCAGTGTTACCATAATTGGAATCTGCAAATTTTACAGAAGGTACCTTAGGAATCTGAAAGCTATTAATAACTTATGTATGTCAAGGATTTCAGAATGCTTATCCCATAAAGTAAACTATACACAATTCAGTAAACCAGAGAGCTATTATTGGTTTGATGTTCTCTAAACCTTCACAAAGGTCAGGGATATATCCAGCTTCAGGGATTTAATTGAGATGATGTGCTAAAAATCATGGAGTGAAACAAGCCCTGCCAGAAGGGTAATCCTGACACTAGGTCTTCCTTCAGCAATTAGAGCTAAAGCACTCCAGACAAATACTTATTTTCGTTACATGTGTGAATGAATAAATAAATTCAACTTATGTAACAGCATGCTCTAGAGCTCAGTAGAATTTATGGGGACAAGAGCCCCTCTGTGAGGGTTCCTCACCTGCAGAAGGAAGCAATACTTCTAGCAAGAAGCTGTTCATCCATGTTCATTCACTGGTTTTTCCTTTCTGTCCCCAACAAATTTCCTAGCAAGCAGAATATTTCAGCTATTTCATCTACCCACAGTGCCCTGTTTTCCAATATATGTCACTCTGTTGAGCAAAGTATGAGAGGATATGCAAAATTTGTATCTTCCCTTGGCATTCTCACCTAGCAGTAAAGTTTTGTATATGCATAGTGGCATTTCAGTATTATTCAACTGATTTGTCTGCAACAGCAAGAGCAAAATTAAGTATAAAAGTGTGAACCTTCTTTCACTGGTACACAAAGTTACAAAATGTTAATGGAATAGTTATTCCTGACAAGCAGGTGTTTAATGTGTACCTAGCTAGACAATTTTCAGATTTGAGCACTTGCTGTTTATGTAAGAATTTCTAATGCCATTTGTAATTGGCACTGCACTCACATTTTAAGAGTTTTATTTCGTGATGGAGTTGGATTTTACAGTGTGCGTGTGTGTGTGCACACTTTCAGGTATTTTTGGGAGTAGGATTTGTTGAGGAAAACCATTTGTAAGTGACAGCAGACTATCATATGCAACTGGTTTTGCTTTAAAACCTTGCACTCTCTTTTAGGCCTAGCATGATTAAAACCTGCTGAGGCAGGAGTACAGCCAGCTCTGCTGAGTAGTCTTCATACACAATGTGTACAGAAGGCCAAGGTTGGAGTCATGAATGTAGCAGAGCACTGATATTAGAGGAGTTGTGAGTTTACACAAACAAAAAGGTTCTATGACTAAAAAAATGTGCTTAAAAATGTTTTGGAAGATGTACGTTAACGTATCATCAGGTCAGAGTACTAAAAGAAAATCTCTACAGAACCACCACCTTTGTATACCACAACTCAAACATGGAAGTGTGTGACTGAAACCTCAAAAAGTAATTTAAGAAGTGAGGAAGAAACTCCAAATACACAAAAAACACCACAAACTTCCAACATGTATTACTACCACTTGTGGAAAAGTGAGGAAAGTGTTAAGTTGCCTAAAGGATAACACAGTACAAACATTTGACAAAGAATACCCCTTGAATAAATTACAGATTAAAAGTTACAGATCAGCAATTGCAGGTCCCATAAAAATGATCACCAAAAAAAAAAACCAAAAAAAATTCAGAGAATTAGTTTAATACCATTAACTTAAGGAAGCTACTTGTAGAAGTGTTCAATTGCTTTACAGCTCAATTCCAACACTGGATTCTAAACATCCTAAACCTTAACTGCTGTAGAGGATTTACACAATTACCACTTTGAAAGGTCTTTCAAGAATAAATACACTTCAATAAGTCATTTGTGTCCATTTGTGCTCTTAAAGTATAAAGCAGAGTAGAATCTCTCTGGCAAAGGACAACAGAGGATGAAATAGAATCACGATTTATGTCAAAAATTAAGAGTCTCTATTTGCTTGGCCAGCAAAAGGAGTTCCCTCAAGCAAGCCTAAAAAGGAGAAAAGAAACATAAGAGTTCAGGTCAGCTCATTCCCTTTTTTGTGAGCTTGTGAGTCTGTGGACACAATTTTCTAAGGTCTAGGCTGTAGAAACAGATAATTGCTACAGATGAAGAAATGATCTCTCTATATCCATTTGTATAGCTGTCAGAGTATACCAACATGAACAGATTATAAACTTACTCAAAAGTAATTCTTATTTTTAGCAGAACTGAAAAGTTTTGTGAGCAAATGCTTATAACTGTAAGAGAACCAATTGAAAAAATGGCCTTAAGCAACTGCCCTAGAAATGGGGCTGCCTTCATTCTGGGGGTGAGTGCAGACCACCACAGGACAGAGGAGCACACCACAGCCAGTGAGAAAGCTTCCTAAGTAAGCAATTATCAGTCTAGTGCTCAACACCACGAGTTGTTGAGATTCCTAGCATAGTTGCTGGTGGTTAATTATGATTCCTTAGGAGAGAATGATTCACCATCTAATCCTTGTAAATAGTCACAGTTCAGTCCTTGCTAAAGAGCAAGAAAGCAATAGTTCAATAGCACTGAGCACCTCAAGTGTGACATCCAAGTGTGAATCTCAAGAACATTGAATTTGATGAGTTCATCTTCCCTGTGAGTGAAGGAAACACTGCATTAGTCTGTCCTGACTGGCAGACTTACAGACAGTGTAGTTCAGTGACTTAAATGCAAACAAGTGCATGGGATCCACTTTTTTAAACTCTGAATCCATATCACTCCCTGGTGCTCTGCAGAGCAGGTCTTCTGCAAACACTTTAACAAGGGCAAGGCTGTGTATAGGATTAAATGGCTAAACAAGAGAAGCAGAAAGTGTTAGCTCCAAATTTGAGAAGCATGTTAAGCATTTTACCAACATTTTTTGATTTTTTTAAAGTAAATACACCTCAGGACACAGAAAATAACAGTATTTAAGGAAATGCTGCAATTTTGTATTGTTTGGGAGTGAAGAAGCAAAGTTAAACATTGATTCAAAATAACATGGGAGAAGCACTTCTATTTCCAGCAACACATTACTTAACTGTGGAAAGAGATGACCCTCCCTAAATTATCCAAACTCTTAGCTGATCTCTTTAGTAAAAAAAGCATTAATCACTAACACCTGAGATAAAGGATAGGCAAATGATTTTATGTGTGGCAAGGATGCCATGTCACTGAAAATTTCTGTCATCAGTGAAATATCTGCCATCAGGTCAAGTGGCAACTGCAAGGACATCAGACAAGTTTTCTCCCAAAGACCACCTGAGGTAGAGCATTTAATCATAATCTTTTTGTTATACAGTCCAGAAGGAATAGGAAATGGAGTATTTGGAAAGCATCCAGTAACTATTGGGGGAGGGAGGGCCCAGGAAGGGAGTGCTGAATCTGTAACTGCACTGGCAGAAGAATCCAACATTAAATAAAGGATAGCAAATGTGCTCCTGCACTTCAATCTTCTCATGGTTTTGTCATTGCCAACATACATATGACAGTAAGAAACAATGATCCCAAGTCCTAACTTCGCCACCTACACAGTGTTTGAGAAATCTGAAGCCATCTCACACAGACTGATAACATCAGAAGCTGTCAGAAACTGAAGTGTTTAAGAGAGCAGAACCAGCCAATTTATTCCTGCAGTGCCCAGTGCAGCTGACTACAGCTCAGGCCTAGTAAGCTCAGCTTAATGTACTACCTTACTCTGCTCCCATGTCTAGAGAACATTAAGAATAAATTCTTTTCTGTGTATTGATATATCTTTCAGCACTTTGAACAGTATTGCTAAGGTATCCCATACTACAGCTCTCAAGACCCAACAACACACACAGGTTTTGCATAGCAACACTGAAAGAAATGTGACATTTTAGGAATTTCCAAGGCCTCAGCCTTTAAAGTGCCATGCAACATCACATGTGCTGCACCCTGTGAGTATTTTATGGCATTCCAGGGGTTGTTTTTACTGAAAGGTTTAAGATTTTTGTTGTGATGAATAATAATGCTTGCTTTATCTTTTAGTTATTAAAAACGTACAGCATAAATTCAAAATGGATTTTCCTATAGCCATTTGGTTGATTGAAAATAACATCAGTAAAATAAGTAATTCAGTGATGAGTATACATACCTTTGTTTATGGAGAAGAGGTTCTGTCACAGTGTCACAGCCAATAAATATTGTGACTAGGTACTCAAACACTTCTCAATGCTTCCAATCTTCTCAGACACGCTATTTTCTTACTGTTTATGAAGCAAACCTCTCCCCTCTGTGTCCTTCACTTGACTTGGTAATATGAGAGTGTTTGAAATTGGAACAAAACCTCCTTGTCTGGGGAGTGCAAGGGGCGGAGGAAGATGCAGTTGGAGCAATAGGTGGTTCTTAGAGCCTTACACCACTCCCTTTGATAAAAGCCAAAGGACAGGACACTAAAGAGGCCATTCCAGGGCAACTGTTCCTGGGTCACTTGTCTCCAGCTCCTTCTCCGCACTTCATTATGGAGTTTTCTGGCAAGTGGACTCTAAACTGAAAGTTGCTTCACTGTTTTTATTTTTTTAAAATAATATAAAAATGCAATGACTGACACCTGACCCTAGCATTACCCCCATTAAATGGTGATTTAATGTTGCCAGACAAAGGCTGTACATATACACAAATTCCCTTTTGTTTCTTTTTTATTGAAGCAATAGGATTTGATTTATGAAATACCTGGCAAGGATAAGGTCCTATTACACCAACTGGAAGCAGATAGGGGTGATCAGAATGCCATACTGAAGGAGAAATAACTTCATCTCCTACTGCAAGATTAAAGGAATAAATAACTTAATGTTTTCTGTGAAGTCATTGCCATACTCCAGTATGTGACAACAACTGTCAACACTCAAGAAACATTGTGTTAAACAGCTGAAACACTCTCAAATGATTTATCCAAAATAAACTTCCATCAGAAAGCTGCCACAAATACTTATTCATTCTTAACTCTTAAAAATTAACAATTGCTCTGGTTTTAAAGCCATTCCACATTCTTGAATTGAAACTTCAGAACTCACATTATTTTAATTTAATATGACACAGTACTGCTATGTTTAACACTCAACGGAACTAAGGCTTTGCATTACTAAAACAAAAAAATAAACCCTTCTTCCAATCTTATGAAGAGCCAGGATTTTGTAGCTTATCTCACAGGGAAAGGACTGTACAAGGGTAGGGTACTCACTCTCTTCTCTGAAGTTTGTAAGGAGGAATAAAATTGTTTAGATAACAAAGCAACAGAGCTGCTGTGTAAGGCCTAAATCAGTTCCATCATTTCTCACAGATACACAGACACAGCAGGCAGGCATGGATCTGGACAGCAGAGCAGTCACAGAGGGCTGTTAGAAGACAAAAGCAGAGAGAGGAACCTCAGAGACAAATCTCAACAGGAGATGGGACAATCAAGTGTGCTGCTGAGCAAGGAACTGAAGTCATGGAACTGAAGTTATCCTGAGAAAGTCAGTGTGGTGTTATCTTAAAAAAAATTTACTTCCTATAAAGTTGTACAAAATCAAATTCATGCAGTAAAAGCTCATGACTATATTGCATTTTTATCTTCATCCATATGATTAAAGCACTGCCTTGCTTCTTTAGGGCATTTCCCTTTTAGTCCTGTTACAGCAAACCCACAGTATCAGAGAACACATGGTTCAGCTCCTGCCAAGAGGAGGGGATTCACAGCTGACCTTCTGGCCTGTCCCCACCCCTGAGTCCCAACACCCTGTGCACCAACAGCGGGGGTCGTGTCCCTGCAGCGTGTCCTGCTCTGACAGGGGCTGGCATTTGGCAGCATTCCCAGCAAGCAGCCAGTCAGCACACAGGAAGGCTTGGCTGCCAGTCAGACAGCCAAGCTCATGGAAAGCATGGAAAGATACAGAGGATACCAAGGTGTTAAATCCCTTCTGTCCTTGAACAGCCAAAGGCTGCTCTAAACTATGCTGACTGCCAGCAGTGGCAGGCAATTTTTCAGAAACTAGAACACCAAGAAAAAATAATTTGAAATTAAGCATAGACAAATATTTACCAGAAAATTTAGAGGATGTTCCTTAGCTCTTCATCATTTTCTGGCTCATGACACGCTAAATTATTTGAGGTGCTCAAATCATGCTGTATGGCTTAGTTGCAGCTTCAGATCTGGCTTGAAGAAGTATACCTACTGTTTTTCCTCCAAATTACATCTAGCCTCTCCATCCTCCAACACCAGATACCATCCCTGCACTTTCTTCTGGAATTGCAAGGGCTGTTCTGTTTCCACTGTTTAAAAACTGTGACCCTACAGCTTTAGTGCTATACCAACAGGTAGGACTCCCTCAAATCTAAAGCCATTCTACTTGCACAGAGCTTGTTTTCAGTTCATTGTGTTTAAATGCCAAGAATTCCTTTGCAAACAGCACACAGAGCAGAAGGGCAAGTTATTTTCCCTTTTCCCTCCCCCTCCCTGATCACACATTTCCAAACCATCAGCACAAGAGCAGTCTTCAATTAGTAAGCCTCAGGTACACTTTAGAAAGGATTGTTGTCAATTAAAATTGCTTTGTACCTCAGTTTATTAAACTAATGTTCTTAATTACGTATTAGCAGCGATGCTCAAAGCATGGTTACCATAATCAGGGAAAGAGACAATGAAAAATTACTTCATGTCTTCTCAGCCAACTTCACCTACTTTTAGCACGCCACCTTCCCCGGGACTGATGCTATTCCTGCTTATTTACCTTACACTAAACAGTTACATTGCCAGGAGACCTATGCATGTAACCTACCGAAGCAGAGATTGATTCTCCATAAAAGTCTATTGAAAAATCTGTCTTAAAGATATCATGATGCTTCAGTT
Organism: Dicaeum eximium; assembly: GCA_013396995.1. Taxonomy (NCBI): domain Eukaryota; kingdom Metazoa; phylum Chordata; class Aves; order Passeriformes; family Dicaeidae; genus Dicaeum; species Dicaeum eximium. The sequence continues at coordinate 202,068 of VWZP01003306.1, read as the reverse complement.
TTGCAAGCTGCAATCTCAGGCTGCAGTTTTGTCTTTTTGGGTGGAGTTTTACCATAAAAAATAGGCCTTGTAACTACATGGCACACTGCTGTCAGGAAAAGCATTTTATACTTCTTAGGTTGTAACCACACTAGATTATTTGCATCTACTTGAAAATTTTAAGGTTCATCAAAGCAGAACAATTTTGTCCTTCTAATTCATATAGATCAACACAGATACTTTTCTTCCAAAATTGTACATGTACTTTGCACAAATGTTCAAACTACAAAGGTTTAGGACAGTATAAACATGGGACTTAATGACTTGTACAACCTGAGTATGTTACTCATCAGTTACTTTAAAGGCACAGAACTGTAAAAGAAATCAGGGTAAACACAGACAAACTGGTAGGATTTGAAATACTTGTCCTTAGCCATGCAAATTAAACACAACTTACAACAGTCATGGAGGCCTTTTATCAATGTATATTTGATGCATTTTCAAGACACTGTCAAACACTGAGGGGCTCATTCTTAAAACTTAAAATTTGTTTTAAAATGGAAAAAACTTAAAATGGAAGTCAACAAAGCCTATGCTTACAATGAAAAGATGAAGTACATTCTGGCAAAGTTGGTTTTTTTAATAGTATAAATACCAAATAGATATAGATAGGGTTTTTTTTAAAATACAAAACTTACTGAAAACTTACTCAGCATTTTCTGGGAGAAGACCTAATACATCTCATTGCCATTGGGGTTAGACAGAGCACACTTTCTAACCCACAGAAGCTATCCTTAATTAGAGAGTAACCATACTACAAAGTTACATTAGATCCAGGATCTGAAAGCCTTCAAACGTGAGTGGAACACTAGTTTATTTTTAGTGCAGTCTACAGGACTCATTTTAAGAAGCTCATCCCAACCCAGACTCTAAAAGCATATGTACATCATGCCAGTGTGCTAGTGGAAAAACCTTCAGTGCTTCTAAAACCCCTTGGGGAAGGACTGGCAGGGTAGGCAAGGCCTTTGCATTGCCATTTTATCCCATATCAGACACAGTTAAGAACGCACATCAGTAGCATTTAAGTAGAGGCACAAAGGCAACCATATTTGCTAAGAAACCAAGGACCTAATGAAAGAATTCAGCTACAAACCCAGGTCTGAGTTTCTGCCACACCAACAATGTGTCTTTCAGTCACTTACAGGGAACACCCAGTACATCAGCCTTTCACCAAGTGCTTATTAAGGAGCCATTAATTACCATGTCTCCAAGTGCTAGAGTATTTCAGTTCCCTCTGCTCAGAAACAAGAACTGTTGTTCTTGATAAACCAAAACTGTAACTGATCCTCTGGCTTTATGCCTGTCTGTATATTTGTTTTAGTGATATAATCCAACAGTGCTGGATGTTTTTAAGAAACATGCTGTTAAAAGGACAATTTGAAACTTTTTTATTTATTTACACAACTGAAAACTTGGCTGTCCTTTTTGTGGCCTTCTCATCACAAACAGCAGCTCTAGGGGAGAAGAAAATTATTTCCACATTATAAATCAGGCTTTTCAGTTTCGTTGTGAGGATTTACTTGAGAAGTTAGGCAGTATGATGTGATTCCTCGAGTCTAGTTTCCAGCACCCTTTTTTTTCAGCCCAGGTCTTTCTCCTGGCACCTCTTCTGCATCCTTTTCCAGCTTAAACAGGGTTTCTAATTCATGCCATCATCAGCTCCTCTTTTCTGCTGCTGTTTCAGTCCTCCAGCTCCTACTGAGGGCACCGACACCAAACTGACAACCCAAGCTGACTCAGTCTACAATTTCTCAGGTGTCCTTAAGCTATGCTCCTCATTCCAGAAGCCAGCAAAGACATGCCAGGGCTTGTGCATGAGGGCTCCAAGTCACAACCACCTCACCTATGACACAATTATGTCTCAATCACTCAGAGATACTTTAAAGGTTACATAAATATAAAAACTTTCAGACACATTTCATGAATGCCTAAGTTTAGAAACCATTCCTTTTAGGTTAAAGTAACTGGACCTGAGATTTGGCTTCTGGATTTTCAAGCAGAGATACCTACTGTGGTATATAGCATTGCAGGCTTATATAAGAATTTAGCAGTTCATTCTTATGCTGTCGTCAGCCATACTTTCACTACAGAACTGTACTCAAATTAAACCTTGGTGGAAATTTAGCTGCAGANGGGGGGGGGGGGGGGGGGGGATGTTTTCAGGCTTTTTTGTAAGTGATTATGACAATTAGCTAGAATGATTTATTATATGAACATATAGAACAGTGCTTTCTTGTATATCATGCTGTTGACAAAGTAGACAACTTTGTCAGACTTACTACAAAACGTAGGAAAATAGGCATAAGGGATCAAATCACCAAGTTGGTTTTCAGATCTTTCTTCTCTCTATTTACAGCACAAAGAGAAATCTATACACTTCATACCTCAGCACTGTCTTGCTACCCTGAAGGGTCAGACTGTGCTCCTGAGTTTATAGCATAAGGTCACAATGGACTTTTCTGCAAACACAATAAAACTTTATTGTTTTCCCTCTTTCCAATATCTAGATATTGCAAGCAATATTGCCCTTAACTACAGAATGGCTACTTAAAAGTAAATATTATCAGATCAACTTCTAAGTATCAGTAAAGACTCAAGAGGACAGACAGAACCAGTTCTTTTTGTGCAGCCAACAAAACAGCTGCAATTACTGGTAAGAGGCTTTCCAAATAATTTCACTGCTTCACTGAAGAGGGCCACCATCACCAGACAGCTTAGAGACCTGGCTTCTTTGTTACCTATCTCTCCCAGTTCAAGGATTGATCCTTAAATTGTCCTGCTAAAGCCATTACCCTAGATTTAGAACACTGGATCCCAATGCCTGATTTTTGTCTAGTCCTGCTATAAAGGACCAGAAAGCTTTCCAGTTTTTTACCTGGGGAAGGAAAGAGATACATTTAGTTAAACCTAGAAAGCAGCATCAGTGAAGTAGCAGAGGTCTTGACCTGTATCTCTCTTTTTCTTTATAAGTAATAAAAAATTGCAATCAATTAATTTATAAGATTACTTGGATGTGCTTGTAATAGAAGCATAACAAAACATGCAATTTTTAAGAACTATTGAACACTGGACTATAAGACCTTTGCTTTTAATAACAAACACATGCAAACTTCTATTTAGAAGTGAAACTTCTGAAGTTTCACTGCTGTTTACAAACATAATTGGGAGCAAATCCAAGTCTATGCAATATACTCTGAAAATATCTCTGCTATGAGTAATACTATTTCTGTTATTGTTTACTCATCACACCTTTTTTACCCCTCTGAGTATTTTTGCATTGTATTTTGTATATCAGCAGTGTTACTTTCTGCTTCCTACCAAGCACAGTACAATTGCATCAAATCAACCACAGATATCTAATTTCTTCTTTCTGCAAGTGAAATAGTTTGGTTTCTGTTCACAGGGCAGTTTTCAAGAAACTGCTTTATCTAAAAACATGGAAGGTCTTCAGCTAAGCCAGTTTCTATGTTAGCAAATTTTCACAATTTTTCAAGCTTCCTACTTTATAAACCAATTCAGCAAAGACATCTGCAGAATACCTGCTCCATCTAGATACACATTTATGTTTTAAAATTCAGTCATTACCAAAAAAACCCCACCAACCTTTGATGGTCATTACTGTGGTTCAGAGTTTATTGCTTGGGATCCTTGAATAGATATGGCAGAGTAAATATTACTCAAGTAACTAACTTACACTGAGAATTCAGTATCAAAAATCTTGATTGTCCTTAAAGTTAGATGTAATGCTTCAAAAACAATGTTGAAGATTAATGTTTCAATTGTGGCAATGCCATGTGCTCCAAGATGTGCTAGGTGTTGAAGAGACCACTCAAATGTTTACCACTCCCTTACAGTAACCCTAACAATATCCTCAAGTGCTTTTACCAGGTTGGGGATTTTACCAAACTTCAGGTGAAAGACACTTCATACTTGCTGGAAATACTGAAAGTACTTAAGAGATGGGAAATACTTTGGATAATTATCATTTCTGCTGAGGGTGATTTTAGGCTATTTTTGTTTTACTGATTGAAATTGCTTTACCTTCCACATCTCATGGCAGCATGCCCACTTTTTTTTTTTTTACCAACTATAAGAAATTCATCATAGAAACATGGAATGGTTTGGGTTGGGAGGGTCCTTAAAGCTTATCTGGCTCCAACCCCACTGCTATGGGCAGGGAAACATTCAACTAGACCAGGTTGCTCAAAGCTGTCCTCTGATAACAAAATGTAAACCCCAGAATAAATGTAAATGTAAACCCAGACTACTACCCCATTGTGCTAAAAGCTGGACAGAGCAAGGCCAGCTCCTACCCCAAAAATCACATTTGAGTCACAGCTGCACTTGCTGTGTAAAAATACCCCTAACATCAGCACACTCTTGCCTGAGTCATCCCATAGAGACTCCAGATTCTGGTCTCAGTGTTTAGAGCCACTGGCAGCAATCGTGAGCAGGCACAGAGGGCCCTGGCTGATAAGGAGGCACAATGAGATAACAGCAGCATCCCCCTGGCCCAGCTCTTTATCTTGCCCCCAAACACCCTACCCTCATGCAGAGTGCTGAGCAGCTCACAAAACAGCAATGTGAGCTACTGGAGTTTACAGACAGCTTGTGAAAATAAATCAGCACCACTTTTTGTTTCCTTTATTTGTGTCCAGCTCGAACTTCCAAGTCCTGTATCCACAATAACAGAGGAACACTTACAATATGTCTTTTTTACCCATTAGACACTCAATCCTAAGAAATAGGATCACTTGCAGCCATTCAGTTAGGAGACATTCAGATGACTGCAGTTCAGAGAGGACCCCTGTGTCCAAGCACTGTGCTAACATTCCTTTGTAAAGAGAGAACATCACTAACAACTGAGTACCACTGCTTGCTCACTTCCCAGTATTCACCTGGAACTGTGACATTACTGAAGTGTTTGCAGGTAATACTTATTACTGTGAAAGCTTGCAGAGGGTGAGTGAATGCCTTAAGTGTTTGGCTTTCACTCACCCAGGAAATACAATAAATGAGGTGAGCTGAAGTCCCGCTGTGAATTTCTACTTTTGTCATACCTTTGAGCCCTTTTTTTTTTTAATCACACTCCTGAGATGGAAAGATTTGGTTTATGTGTCACATGTTTTCCAAACATATAAGAAAATGTCTCAGAAAGATAAGCCTGTGGACTACCATCAGTCTTCTAAATGAATGCAAGATCCCTTCTGGAAGATTCCTATTTGTGGTAAAATTTAGTCCAACATTTCTGAAGTTTCTTAAAAAACTACAAAGCTCCTGTTGTATCAACTTACAGTAATTATATTCTATCTCCTAAAAATGAATATAAAAATCCAGGAACCCCTCAGCCCTGTGTAAGCTCACCACCCTGCCCTGGTGTAAGTACTCTAGCTAATTGGTGCATTAAATAGTCATCAAGGATCTGACATTTGCCCAGTTGTTTGCATAAAACTTTGCCACTGAGAGAAGACTCTTTATGACTTCTCTAGTTGATCTAAGTCAATGTGACTAATCATGGTGATTCATGGTGTACAGTAAATTCAGGTTTTGAAGCACACCGAAAGAGGGGAAATACCTCATACTTTCTTTCCTAAGTAACTCAGCTGGGCTGAAGGAGTAAAATTCCTTTTTAGTAGAATCCTCTTTATGATGTAGATGCGGGAATGGCATTAATGCATACTACTCTGTAAAAGGTTACTAGCCTGTAACCTTTCACAGAATCATAGAATCATTAAGGTCGGAAAAAACCTTCACAATCATGAATCACAAATCCAACCTTTGACCAATCCCCACCCTGTCAACCAGACCACAGCACAAAGTGCCATGTCTAGTGATTTCTAGCCCACCTCCAGGGACAGTGATTCCACCACCTCCGTGAGTCTGTTCTCATGCCTGACCACCCTTTCAGTGACAACATTTCTTCCTGGTGTCCAACCTGAACCTCCTCTGGCAGAGTGCAAGGCCATTTCCTCTTACTCTGTCACTGGTTGCCTGGGAGAAGAGGCTGGTGCCAACCTGGCTACGACCTCCTTTCAGGAAGTTGTAGAGAGTGCTAAGGTCTCTTCTGAGCCTCCTTTTCTTCATTAAAATTATAATACATTAAAATTAAAGACAATGGAGCCTGAGTGTGAAGTATTTGCTGTATCAGTAACAGGGAAGGTGTGGCAGGTGCCATTTCCAGGTGTCTAACAGTTCTACCTGAAACAGAGACCCCTTCCTTCCTTCTTAAGGGGTTCACAGCAGGCACAGCACACCATGTTCCATGGAACAGCAGGTCAGGTCCAGAACCCACTCAGTAAAACTCACCACACCCTGTCCCTCATTCACAGGTTTATGGCAAGGCTGCATTCTGAACCCAAGTACAAACACACCACATTCAAACACTGAGCTTGTTTCCCCCTTAGTGCATCTTTCTGCTATCATAAAAAGCACAGGGGAAAAAAAAGCCTTAAATTCACAGACACATGAAATCAGAATTCAATCAGTCAATGCACAGATGTTTTGCAGCTTGCATCTATTTACAGTGCATGTCTAATGAAGAATATAAAGTATAGTGGTATTAAAAGTCTGGTTCTATTTGATTCTTCTCAAATGTCATAATATGAAGTCATTAAATTACATTATTTGTCAATTTTGGCAGGAACTACTGCCACTCAAAGGACGCTGTGATGGAAGGAAAGGGAACAATGTGGCATTGCCATGTGCAGGTCTCAGTAATGCAGGGTCTGAGAGAGGGATACAGAAGCAAGCCACACTCTGCCTTGCCACCAATCACAGGAACTTTCTATCACTGAAAATAAGCAGGGCTTAAGTGGATATTTAAAACAAACAAACAAACAAACAAACAAACAAACAAACAAACAAAAACACCAACCTTACTGAGATTTAAGCTTTCTGTGAGATCTATTTGACTTTTCACTCAGCAGAGAAAACAAAGTGATGTGGCAAGGGCAAGACTTTTTTTTTTAGAAACAACTGATACAATAAAATGTCCTCACTGACTTATGCACAATACGAAACACCAAAATCCAGCCTCCTGAAATTATTTTTCATTCATTTGTCATGATAAAAATTCAAAAAGCATTCCTGGCTTCACTGTCTTCTAGAAATCATTTGTCAATTGAAACACAAGAGATCTTAGACACTGAAGACACCATCAAAAGCTGTAACAGGTTTTTAACAGCAACGCCTTCCTTTCCAAGAAAAGCATGTCAGTCTAGTTCCCCCTTCACTCCTTGTCAGTGAAATAAATACGTTTCAAGCAGAGAACAGAAAGCTCTTAACTCTCTTCTGTGTCTGGGTGTGGTTACTATCACTACTCCTACAGATCGTTCTGCATTATCTTACTGTCCATTCAGATGGGGCTACTACTGGTCTCTTCACATATTAGTGAAAAACAATCCTAAATGAAAAGCTTACACAATTAAAAAAGGCAATTCTGCAGCATGGGAGAGAAATACCAACTTTATCTCAGATTATATAATTGGACACAGATTAAAGAACACATCTGCAATGAAATGCAAGTGTCTCATACTCATTAAACTCTAACAGGAGCTGTGTCTAAGCCTTTTTACTGCCCTTGGGCTGCACAGTTCAGGTCACACAGGCTGTCCCAGAGTTAGGAGCTGAATTATCCAAATCCTTCTGTAGCCCATTAGCCTCACAGAATGGTCCTTGTGTTTCTCTATATAACCACAACCATTATTTCATTGCCAGAAAAAGAAGATAGACACATGGGTTGAATCCCTTCCTGCAGCACCCAAAATTAATATGACATTTCCTGAGTTTCTGACTTCCTAACAAATCCAGAGCCACAAGACATTTCAGTGCCACATGTGCCTCACCTGTTGCTACCAGTATCACTCATGGGTTTAATTTCTTCCATCCACAGTCAGTCACAAACCTGCAGCATGTGTTTCTAGATGATGGCCACAGCAGCTGCTGCCAACATTGTCCTGTTGACTTACTTTTGATTTCTAACTTGTATGCTCAGATTATGTGTAAGGCCTTCTTCCTTTTGCAAAGAATATATATATATATATATATATATATATATATAAGTAATCATTGGCCAAAGCCAGTGATAAATTCAAGCCTAAAAGACCAATTAGGCCCATGTGAGTTGAATTTGATTGATTACTATCTTTAAGACACCGAAATGAAAGCTATATTGTGACAATAAACTTTTAAAAAAGCTGAAGCTCCTATAATTAATAGAAAACCAGCCTGTACTTTTTATATGTTGCTATTAAATGGAATTAAGCATCCTACTACTCTAAAGCCTGGAAAAAACTCTCAGATTGTTAAATACATGTTTAATAAAAAGGTTTTGCAAGAAGTCACATTTGGTATCAGATTACCAATGAAACATAGGTCCAAAAGCATGTTACTTCCAGTGCAGGGTGGTACAAACACCACCACTGAGCACATCTGCACCACATTGGCTGCTTAAAGATGAGGGTGAGGGGGAAAATAGAAAATGCAGCTGGGCTGAGTGGTTTTCAGTATCTTCTTCTCTATAAAGATGAGTGAGTTTCCCGAAAGATGTGCTATTTTCTGCCATTTTTAGAGTAAATCCTTTGAAATCTAGCTGCCATCCTCTGGAAGATAATGGAGCAGAGGGAGAAGAAAAAACCTGTCTTTTACTGGCAGTAACAGGGCACTTGAACAAAGAGCACAGCTTTAAATTCCCACTCTTAGCAAGTTTTTTTTTATTATCTATTAGGAGTACTTCTGGTTCATCTCTTGCTTCAACCTTGTGCCTCCCAGCGTCAGGAAGACCAGGGACAGGGTTTTGAGCAACCTGATCTAGTTGAAGCTGTCCCTGATTATTGCAGGAGGTTTGGACTAGATGACATTTAAAGGCCCCCTCCAACCCAAACTATTCTATTATTCTGTGATTAGCATTTGCAAGAAAAATTAACTATCACATAATTAAGGCTAGGCAAACAGGACCTGATTAAGATCTCCTTCAGAAAGACATTTTAGGATAATAGGTGAATCCTAAATCTACTTTAAATCTTTTGCATTGTACTGTAGTGTCCTCTGGGTGGACGTTTGAGACCCAATTAGGGCTATACTGTTATTTCTCCCGAAGCCATTTTTCAGTAAGACTGTAGGTGGCAGTAGCTATATAGTTATTTATTTTCTTGGTTCCCTCCTGCAAAGGCTTCTGACTGTTAAAAAAAATCTTTCTTCATTTTTTGTGAAACGGGTCGTGGGAGGACAGTCAAAATCAAGACAAAAAAAAAAGTTCCCCCTCTGGTTGTCAAAATTCTAGGATGAAAAATGTGCTCATTTCCAGAGATTCGTCTTCTCCCTCCCAAATTAAATCAGGTTCCTAGTCTAAGAGGGCATTTGGAGGGAAGTAAGGAAGATGTGTTATAATCTTTTCAGGACATAACTTATGGTTGGATTTTTGATACTTATACAAAAAAAATATAGTTATTTTGATGTCTAAAAGCAATACTGTACAGTTTTCCTTTAAATCATCTGACTTGGTAATTTTCTTAAATATTTGCCAAGTAGCAAGGGCTAAATTTTTTTTTTTACCCAAAAAATCACTTAAAACCTTTGAAGTCACTTTCCACATGCAGGATAAAAACAGTGAGAAGCCCAGATTAATGGTGAGGACACCAGAAATAGGAGGCTGATTCTCTGCTGAGTTACCCAGGTTTAGCCACAAGGGCTGCCACGAGGTTGGACCTAGTAAGACCCAACTAAACTTATGTGAAATCCTTTATATTTCACTTAATGAGTTTAACACAGTTAAGGTGCACTTTTTTACATGTAGTTCTATAAAGAACATTATGGTTGTGGTATCAGAGACAGCCACAAGGATGTCAGCATTTGGGTAGTCTGCATATCCTTATTCCATGTACCAGCATTTGTATTTCATCCAAATACACTGCAACTACCTTTATCTATATGATACCATCGTTTTTATTCCTCCCACTCCAAGCCACTGTTCACTGAATGAGCAACCATACATTGTTCTATTTTTCTTGCTTTACCTCTGGGTATTCCCATACCTTTTTCAGAGAAATGTATGAGAATTCAGGCTGGAGGAAGTATTGATTGGTCCATAGCTTGCTCTCTCTCTCTCTTTTTTTTTCTGATTTATGTTCCTCAACCCTACAAGAAATAAAAAACCAAATACTAACATTATTAGATATAACCTTGCAATCACCTTTTGAGTTGACCTCTCCCTTGCCAAACAGAGCATGAGCTCAAGGCACAGAAAGGTTGAAAGCTGCAGCCCAGCTAAATGAACTCTAATCCTACACCAGTGAACTGGTTCCCTTTCTCCCACACATATATACTATGCTCTTGTCTAAATATTTGAAGATGCTTTTTAAGTGTTAGTTAGGCTTGGTCTGTTATGAAGGCACCATTGGTTTATTATGAATTGGAACTAATCTTATGGGCAGTGTTTTGGAGACCATTTTGCTGTTAAAACTAGTTTTATATTAAAACACAAGAAAAAGCAAGGCAGCAAATAAAAATAACCTGCCCTTGCCATAAATAAAACAACAATGGTGTATCCATAACGGCAGAAAATAAAAGGTTTGCATCAAATTGTAATGAGCCCTGTAGAAACTATACAACAAATTACACACAAGTCAAATCAGTGAATTGCAGCTCTCATAAGCTTATGGCATTTCATGTTCTGTAAAAAGTGACTAGTTACAGAGTAATTTTAGGTCTCTTAACAATATTATTTGAAAAGAACACACTGATTTTTTACAAATCAGTGAAAAGAGGTGAATTTAGCTGTAAGAGTTTTAAAGGAATAACTCTGTTGCCTTCATCTTCTTACAGTAAGTCCTCAGGAGTATAAGCTTTATAAAGAAACACAATGGTACAACTGTGATTCACTGCCCAATTTGTGGATGCTGGATCATATCCTGTAGTGTCCTGACCCCACACCAGTTGAAGGATCAAAATCTGTCAGCTTCTGGCATACTTGTTTCTGTGGGAAAGAAGAGCTTGGGCAGGTCCTCTGTTGGAGCAACTGGAGGACAAGGATCCTGATGCATTGTAGGGCATGCACTTGCTGTAACACTATATTTTCACACTATATTTTCACATGACCACTTCCCAAAGCCTTTCAAACTTTCCTTGTGACGTCATTTTCTCAGCTGGACATGGAAGCTAGCTCTGCAAATCTGATTAGCACTACATATAGTACCAGGCACATTTCAGAAAATCACTTATGGAAGTTCTGCTTTCTGGTTTTCTACATCAGAGTCTAAATTTGATGCCCTGTGTCACGGTGACCCATTTTACCACAAGAATCAGTTCCTCTCTAGCATTTCTCAAAAGCCTGTCCATATAGCTGGAAACAAGACCCCTGCCTTTGATCCTACACACAACTCATAACACAGTCTTTTCCAGACTCTCAGAGTCTGTCTGCCCTGACGAGCAGACCATCACCTCAGTTTGCTTCACACTGCTCCTGCTATCACTAAATATCCTCTAGGCTCACTTAGTTCAGCTTCCCTGCTCATTTTCTGTGCAGAGGATTTCCTTGGACAAGCTGGCTGTGCTTGTCATCTGTTCTTCTGGTGAATCCTGTTGAGACACAGCCTAAAACCCCTCACAGGGTACAGATGTTGTCTTCTAGGAGCCAGGCTCACAATTTAGTGTTCTCTCCACAGAGCGTAGCCCTAAACCCCTGGGGAGCTTGAACACATTCCTTCCCACAGAATCACAAAGTGCATGAGTTCTTCAGAAACAGAATGGCTCTGAAAACGATTTCTCATCACAGCACACTTTTTCTCTGAAAAGAAAAAGGCATTTATAGTTCTCCAGGAAAAAAAAAAAAAAAATTAAGAAAAAAAAAGTGCACAGCCCATAAACCAAAGAACCTTTATCCAGACTCACCCTGTTTTTAATCTTGTAAGACAATCCACATATAATGAAGAAAAAAACCCAGATATTTTATGCTATTACTGTCCTCCTGATACACCACACACTGTAACTGCTAGAGAACACTAAATTTTCAAGTCCTGTTACAGCTCTTCAGGCTTTCTGTCCTGTGACTGAAGTAGCCTCCTACCAGGTGATGAGATAGATCTTCACTAGGTGATTTGACTGCCAGTATGCCTTTGCTGATATCCCCAAACATACTGCTTCCTCTCTGTGCTAATTTACTTAATGTTTAGAAAGCTATTATTTTAATAGTAATTTCCTTAGCTCGATGACCTTCTGCTGGTACTACAATTCTTTGATATCTAGTTCTTCCATGGAAAACCTTCATGCAGTGACAGGCACAGTACTGTACCCAGATGTCTGTTTAATGCTGTGGATTAGGTGGAAATCCACAGGGGATTTTTTTGTTTGTTCTGTGTCAAGTTTGTCTCCTTTCTTGTGTGGCCAAGACAGGCACTGATGAATACTGACTCCACTTACTCAGAATTTCCCTCTCTATTTTTTCCCTCTGGTCTCTGTTAAACAAGTTTACATGTAGGAAGTCTGACATGCTGCCTAGGTTTTTTCAGATCTACTTCACCAAGTCTGGAGATTCCAGAGCTGCTGTTCACAGCTCAGAAATACTTACCTAACAAATTAATGCCTGATGTGAATATTACCAAATTTGGAAATTTTGGAGATTGTTCAAATTGCCAAATGCCTTTTAAGGTTAATCTTAAAAGCACAGTATGTCTATTTCTTCTACACATTTCAGGGCAGGACTACATTTTGGGTGGTCTCCATTAATGAGATGTTATTTTTATATATGTGCCACTCATTTTATTTCCATTGTGTCGGTTCTCTAATGCATCTTTCAAGCACTTCTATGCAAATCAAAGTAAAAAAGATTAAAACTCAAAATCAGTGGGGGCTTTCCTTTCTAGAAATGGCCAGTGATAATCTGGCAAAGTATTCTGTTGATGACACACCTTCTACACAGAGTGTAGTTCAGGCCCTTATAGCAGTCCTGGCACAGAAGCACATGCTGGAGTTGAAAGGAGTCAGAACTGATTTTTTAATATTTTTTTCATGTTGATATGGCTTTGATATACACATGGAAAAAGAGGCACTTTGCATAGCTATTAGAAGAACTTAACAACAAGCATAATAAAATGCAATAGGTGTTTTTTCTGTTAAGGGGTCAGGTGACGAAACAGAAACACTTGTGGTAGTTTTGGCCCCTGGTTAAAGAACTGTAACAGGTTTGGGCATGCACTGCATGTGATCAGGCTTCTCTACTGGAATCTCTGACCTGTTCAGTTAAAGACATGAATCACAGTCTGAGAAACATTGCAGGAATCCTCAGAAAACCAGGAGGCTCCTGAGAGTTTGAGACAACGGCGTCCTCATTTGCAGTGCTGCTTGATTATTTCATGATTTTACAGTATTTTATGACAAGTAAGGAAATGTGTGCATACCTCATATTGTGGGGAGGGATCACCAATGACTTCAGAAATATTTCTGTTCTAAAAGGGGTGGGGAGGAGGAGAATTCTTCAATTTCAGTAACATCAAAGACCTCATAAATGCCTGAGATGCAATAGTGCCTGACAGTTTCAGGTCATATTGGATGAAAGTTAGTGGGGGTAGACATTTTATACAGTTTATTGGGATAAAAGGCATCAAGAGTTTATAGCCTGGTAGTCCAGTTTTCAGATTTACCTTCCTGCTCAATAGTTTTGTTTTAGCTTGTGCTGTTCTTAAGCAGAGCATGTTCTAGAGAGGAAATCAATAGCTCCATTTTCAGGGAGACTGGTTTTTTCAGCTAGAGATGCTGCTTTTGTGACTTCATCACACAAAACATTGATAAAGTTTGAAAGATGAGTCATTCATACTTTGATTAAAACTGGCTCTGTCTCTTCCACTTTCAAATTTAGGTAAGACTCGTTTCAAGGTTTTAAAGCTGCTCTTCTTAAAGGCACAGCTCAGTGAAACTATTGGCAGATCAGGAGACTGACCTGTGGCAGCCACACACTGTGGGTGTTTCATGCAACCAGAAAAATTACACTGCTGCATGCCAGTGGAGAATCAAAACAAGTTTTTGCTCTCCAAGTGAGCAAAATCAGGATTTGGAGATTTGTTTGCAAAATGGAAGTAACTTAAGGGTTGCATGCAATATTAAATAGGAATTGGTCACTGGCTATTACCTTTATTTTAGCTCTTCCCTCTCCCTCCAGCCTTTACCATAAGTGACCACATTGCTCTTCCCTGAAGTTACACTCGAAGACAACATAGAGAATCCCATTCTGAGACTTTTGCTCTAACCACAAGTTTGTCTTCATATTATGAATGGGGCTGATTATTCTTCTAGCACCACTAAACCATCAATGGGAACTTCTTATTAAGAGATTATTTTCCATTTATAATTTTAGAAGAACTTCTTTCCTCTGTGTGAAAGTTGCTACTCCAGGGCACCTGTATCAAGCTGAATTGTTAGGCTAGGACTGCTCTAGAGAAGAACTGCACATAAAAAAGATTGCTTTCTACAGGGCCTTCATTAATTTCCTGGTAAAAGCTGGGAGGATTATAACAAACAAGCAGGTAACTGCTGGAAGAAGCAGCATCAGATCCTTAATCCTGACCAAGGGAAATGTAAGGTCTCCTCTTCTGTGCTAGAGTTCCTTGTCACAGCACATAATCCAAACTTTTTACGGGTAGCCAGTGTTCCTCCTTTTCTGGGTGCTTGACTTAAGACACTGAAGTCTGATCACAGAAGTACTAAAATCACTCACATCTGCAAATGACGTCAACAGGAGTAATTGTTTTGAAAATAGCAAGTACTATACCAGTGTGTCCAACCTTTCTAGTTAGGCAGGTCCTGTAGTATCATACAATGACAAATGACTTTCCTCTAATGGCACAACCACCTCCTCCAAGTATTCTCATGGGATGACACAAAACACAGTGAGCCTCAGAGCCAAGTGAACTGTCTGAGCATGGCACACAGAAATCAATATAGGGTGGACATATTAATCTATGTACTGACAAAACCTGTGAGGAAAATGAATCTCTGTGTTTCAAACTCATCCTACCATTCATCTTTTCAATCTTCGTTTCTTTGGGCTTTTGTTCCCTATCCTTAGAACAAGAAAAGCATTTTTGTCACAAGAGCATCATTCTAAGCTGTCTGGAGCACTGTCAGAATTCCAGCAGACCCAGCTGGATCTACCCAGAAGCACTCATAAAGTCACCATGACCCACACCTTACTTTCTTGCAGAGCAACACACACCTTGCAAAGCTGAATGCTGCTTCAAGAAAATATTACAGTTCTGCAGATGCCTTCCTACTTGCCACCTGTCAAGAAGGCTTTCCAAGTCTGTGGAGAAGGCAGGGATCCTCCCTCAGCCGCCAGCCCTACACCCAGGTAGGTCAACAAGAGTTTGCTGTTGATCTGAACACAAGCAGCACAGTTCTCACTATGCTATCAAAGGGAGTGTCTTGGGTGCAGCCAATTGTTGGCAGCACAATGCTTAAAGCTGGGAAGAGCTGTTGTAAATACACCCAAGGGCTCAAACCGTAGTCTCATATTTTTATTTGGACGTCTAGGTAAACAGCAACGTTTGAAAACTTTGCAATTCCATTTCCCTGCCCTCAGGTGAGAAAAGTCACATGCACTTTCAGGTCAGGTCTCAGCAGGGCAGAGACCCTGAGCCCATACAAGTTCACATACTGAGTGTTTGAAGCATTGTGTGGGGTTCCTTAGCCTTGAAAGCCAGGCAGGCCATGGAAGCATGACAACATCCAAGACAATGGGCTTGGGAACAACAGCACAATCACATGGTCATACCACTCCTAGCTTTGGTGCTGGGATCTTTATTTATAGCTTAAAAGTTTCTGTACTGTGCTCTTTCACCAGGGAAAGAATCAAAGGCTGTCCCACTATCAGCCAGGCTTCTGCTTCCAAACAGTAAATCATGAAAGGAACTGAGAAAGAAACTAGATAAGGAAAACACCCTGCTTCCTCCAACTACTTCTTGTGTAGAGTAAAAACCAGACTGAGGTCCCTCTCCACTCCTGAGACCCTGCTCTATCACAGGGCTCTTTTTGTCATTACACTGCATACTGTCTTGCTTTTAACAGCCTGCTGCATCTTATCTTACCTTAGGTAGTGTCTGTATTGTTTCTGGTGTTGCAGCTTTAAATCTAGAATACTTTGCTAAAAAACATTTAAAACCCTCACAATTTTGGAACAAAGGTTAAAAAACCATGAACTTTTCAGAAATCAAATCTAGGAGACAACCTGCCTTTTTTTAGTGCCCTCCAAATAATCCTTTTATAATCTTGTATTATTTGGAAGGCTTGATCCATTACACTAGTGATTTGTCTCAGTTCACCACCCTCTGTTGTTAATCCCCCATCATTACAAAATTATAAAGTCCTCTAAACCCACAGGATTTGCCGAAAGAGAATCACATCAGTTTAAAAAATACCTTTTGAACATTGACACTTTCGGCTTTTTTAAATAAGGTTTAAGTTTTCATCGAAACCTGAGAAAAAAACCAGCCATATCCAGATATTCCAGGACTGACTTTCAAGAAAAATATCATTAGTTGCTGTAAAAGCTTAAAACTTGAAACAGAAACAGTTCGGGAAATTAGAACTTACTTCTACCAACAATTGAGTAGAAGACTTGATTAATCACTGCATGAGTTCAAACAGTAGTGAATGTCACTTTCAGTTTTCATAATCTGTTTGCCATTATATATTTAGATGTTGAAATTTCTGTGGCAGAAGAAATCTCTTCCCTATCTATTTGTACAATGCTTAGCTGTCTGGAATTTTCCTTGAGCTGCAGCAATATAACAGCAGCAATATAAATCAAATTAGCTAAATTCCACTTTCTATACTGTGTTAACATTGGTTCTGCTCAGTACACCTGACCTAAAATAACCTCATAAATTGAACTGAGCATGTATTACCATCTCATATATTAAATACTGACTAGAGCACAGGATATTAACCATAACATGGGGAGGTGGGAGAGAAGGCAGTGCATGCAATGGACTGGTAAGAAGCTGCTGCCACTGAACTCAAATGGCAAAATCCATCCCTCTAGCTTCAGTGGCTGGCCAAGGTGTTGTACAGGCTCTGAGCTGCATCAACTCCACATTGCTACAGTGCTACACTAATGGTTCTGTAAATGGTTTCTACAAACACAACCATTTCTGTTCTGTCAATAAATGCTCTTACTCAATGTACAGTGTTACACTGCTCAGCCACTAAACCTGGGCTGCTAAGTAGGACCAGCCTAAGCAACACTTTTGGAAGAGAATGTGTGTTCTGCATGAAGCAGCTTCAAGGCTCTGATGAGCTGGTCAGCTCACAGCTCTCACAGTGGTCTGGGTAGCTCCATTGTGAGCAGCTACCTTGCAGCAAGCTCACAGTCAATCTATAAACCACCATTTTTGGTGTAACTGAGAGGTTTGCTGTGAAACTCTCCTTACTATCTGCCAGTGTAAAAGAAAAGAAGGAAGAAGGCACAGCATTACACAGGCAAACTGAGGGGAGGCTATGCAAACCATTCCAAAAATTATATACATCAAATTGCCTTCTCTGCTTCGTTCTTTCAATGTCTTTTAGGAAGTGATACCCTATACTGTATGACAGCTATAAGTAAATGTTGAGCAGTGTTCCCTTTCTTGTTTACTTCTAGCTTTCTCCAAAGGTTCCCTTTTCTCTGTTAATTATACACATCAGCCATGTCTACAGATTCATGGTTCTCTTACTTAAGTCTACTGAATTAACTCCCCTGTACCTGCCCCCCAACAGCTGTAAACTCCTGCTTCAGCTCTGGTACTCTTACCCAAAACATGCACCATCTTAAAAATAAATCTAAAAAAAATTTTTTTTACATATTGTCTTCCTGTGTTAGTGGTGGATTCAAGCTATAGGAGATAGTGGCAATGCCAACAGCAAATATTGGCTAAACACTGACAACCTCTATGAGACTGGAGTGTATTGAGATGATCACTGGCCACTACGTAAGGCAAATCAGTTTTTAAGTTAGAACTTCTGGACTATCTGGATGAGAAAGAAATAATGGATTGATCAGAAACAGATCTGGATAGTATGGCATAGTTTCAATTAAGATGGGCAGTTGAAAGTTTTAAAAGGCAGTGTCTCTCAGTAGCTATTTTGGACTTTCCTTTATCTTTTCCTCCTTTAGCATCAAACCTACATCAAAGGGAATGAAAAGAGCCCATCCTGATTCCAATATATACCTCAGAAACAGAAGAAAAATAATGTAAGAAACTTTCATTAATTTTTCCAATCCAGGCATATCAATTAAAGATTGATTATTTAAAAAATCTCAACTTGTCTTAGATGTTTATCTATCATTAGTTACAGGATAAAAAATAGTGAGGCCAAAGATTTCTGACCTTGGAAAGAGATCTGTACATCTGTATTCCCAGAGCAAACCTTTGGGTTCCTTTGGGATCACCTGCTCTTCACCTCTGGGCTGACATTGTCCAGGTACTGAAGTCACTTGATGGCAATAGTGGAAACCACTGTTATTCTGCAAATAGGCAGCACTCCATCACTGCAAACCACTGAGCCTGTATTATCTGCCTGATTTCCTCAGTGGTTGGAACGGGATTATTTGGCTCTTCAAGTGGGAATCCTGTGCTGTAAAGCAGTTTTTTTATCTAGAGTGTCCTGTGAAGATAATTTCACCAAAGTGTGGGCTTACAGCCTGGCACTGCCGTGGGTGTCAGTAGAAATAACATTTCAGTTACAGTATTAAGCTCTAAAAAAGGCAAATTTATGCTTTAAATATAATTGAGAAGAGGATTTTATTGTAAAACCTATATCTTTGTGGAAGCTGCTTAAGATTTCACAGGGAAAGCTGAGCCTGAGTACTTGAATTTATGTCCTTTTAAAATAAATCCACCAGGTAAGTCTCCTTAAGTTTTGGAACTTATCCACCTCATCTGATTTCCTGGTACTTGTTCATACAGGTTTTTCCCTGTGAGCACACCTTTGATTAGCTATGACATGGCACCTTTCCTTTCAAATGAATCATATTTTGAAACTTCTTTGTATTTAAAATCCATCTAGATTTCCTCCTTCAAGGGCTTTGGGACACACTTGTCCTATTAATTCAGTGTATTTTCTTCCACTGAAAAAAAATTAATATTGGGTCTTGAATGTCTGGGAATATCCCCATATAATAAGGAAAACATGTTTTACTCAGAAATGCTGAGTCATTCTCAACTCCCAGTTTGTACTGGGAAGAGAACGGGGGAGTGCATTTTTAAAATTGCATCACAGAACATGAGTGGCAATCCAAAAAAAGGAAATTACTCTCTCTTCACATATATGTATGTGTAACATGTAGGAAAGTTCATTTCTCGAGAAAGCAGAGAAAATCCTTCGCATTTCCAAGCTCTCTTTTGCACTCTCAGCATTCGTTTTAAATAGTGTCTCTCTGCTCCAACCCAGAGATGTGGCATGAAATGTAACATCTGAATCTACTCCCTTTCTGGTAAAAATACCCCTTTCATTTTGTTGCAGTCAACAGGTGGCTGATGATTTGACTCTATTCCTTTTGAACATACTTTTGCTCTAGGTTACAATTCCTTGCTTCAAAACACACACCAAAAAAAAAAAAAAA
>VWZP01003306.1:137106-182362 GCA_013396995.1 Dicaeum eximium | reverse complement strand
GTTCCTTTATATATTTGGGTTTTTTTAAATTATGATTTTTCTTAGTCTCATTCGTGAAGCCCCATGGTGTGTGGCCTTAAAACAACAAAATTCCCCAGAGGTGTGCTGCTGACTTTCTGTGCAAACACACATTCGGTGAGCTATGCTGGATGCTCATTTGAGGCACTTGTCACCCTTAGCAAACCAGATGTCAAAGATTCAGCACAAAAATATTTGAACTTGTAAACAAAAATATCTGAACATAGCATTTGTGCCAATTAAACATGGCACTAGCTGACTTGCTTCAGCCTTGGTTAAATGTGTCTGGGAGACTTGGTTACTGTGCTGCAAACCTGGATTCTGGTATTAAAAAGCATATTATTGATGCTTGACACTGTTCAACAAAAGTCAAGTTGCCGGGAAAGTCAAGTTACAAGTTACTTGCTCTGTGGGAAGCTGTAAATCTAGAGAAAAGCGGTGCTGCGCAGCCCTGCTCAGCGATGTTTTCAGGCATCGGGAGGTAAGCAATACTAAATTTCCTTTAATGAAGTGCCTGGGAAAGCCAGCCAGCAGCCAGACACTGCGTAAGGGCGCTAAATTCACTCTATGCAGAGTCTCCCTCTCTCCCCTTCCAACCTTCATACTTAGAGTTAAACAAAAAACGCTGGCAGCCACCGGCTAGGGCCCGTCTCCACAGAGATGTCGCGAATGCGGCCGTGGGCCAAGGAACGTGGGCAAGGACAGGATTATTCTTGCGGCGGTGGAAACTGCTCTGGGATGGAAGGACCCGCGTGTTTACGCGGTTTCCCCGGGCGGGAGGGCCTGTCCCCAGCTCAGGAACCCCGTGGCCAGCGGGTGGCTCGGAGGCAGGCGCTTCCCGGCTCCTGCCCCGCCGTCTCCGCGGGAGCGCGCTCGGGGCGCCGCGGCCGCGCCTCCTCCTGCCCCGCCGGCCCCGCCCGCGCGGCCCTCCGCGCTGCCGGAGCGTCAGCGGGAATTTCCAGCCAGGAAGTGCGGCGGGCCGCGGGCAGGGGCGGAGGCTGCGCAGGCCGGTGCCGGGCGGGTGCCCTCGCCGGTGGGGCGGGCGGAAAGGAGGGGGAAAGTCCGCGCGGAGCCGGGCGGCGGCACGCCGGGTTACATGGCGCGGCGCTGAGGGACCGCCGGCGGCACAGCACGACGAGGAGGAGGCGCCGCCAGCTCTGCCCCGGTGAGCCGCAGGCGGCCCCTGGCCCGCCGCTCGCCGCCTTCTTTCTCCCGTGTCTCCGTGTCCTCACCCTCTGTCTCTCCCGCAGCGGCGGGAGCGGGCACTGCGCTGGGCTGGGCTGGGCTGGGGCAGCCCCCCGAGCTCCGCGCTCCGCGCTCCGCAGCGCGGGTTTGCCGCGGGAGGCTGAGCCCGGCTCCAGCCCCGCGCCTGTGCCCTCGGCCCGGGCGCGGAGCTCCCGCAGGAGCGCCGGGCGGGATTGCCGCGGCTTTCGGTGCAGCCAGCCGGGGGAGCGGGCGGGATGCCGGCTTTGCTCCTCTTTTGTTACAGGGCTCTTCCTAGCGAGGGAAGGGGTGTCCGGGACAGCAAAGTGAAAAAAATTTGCCATCCCAGCTTCTGCCGCTCGTATAGCGGGTGCTCGTAGGCAAAGGAGGTGCTGCTTTTGTCGCTTTTGGTTTCGAAGGTGACACACGTACGGGCTGAAGCTGAGACACGGCCGGGGCACGGTCGCCGGCCGGGCTCGGGAGTGCAGGTGGGCACCACGAAAACGTGGGTTGATGCTGGCAGCTCTGGGTGTCCTCGTCTTAGGTGCAGCCCTAGAGTGCCTCAGACTGTATTAAAAGGTACGAAATAGTGAGGTTTTATAAGGTAATTTAGTTGTAAGTGATGAAACCGAAAAGTTCTCGTCGCGACGAGGAGTATTACTGCACTGATTGCTCGGTTACATTTGACCTTGAAACCCAGGAATATTGAACTTATCATCATCACAGTTTTGTTTTTTTTTTTAATCTATTGGTGCTTTCTGATTTGATGGAAACTTTGGTGAAGGAGTGCTGCTGACTTATTTCACGTGAATGTGAATGGGAGTATTGTTTCTGTGACATGAGGTATGTGCTCTTGGGCCATTATCATCATGTGCGTACTACTGCGTATTTTCATTCAAATAACTAAATCTGAGTGCCTGTGAGCATTTGGGGAATTGGAGGCAGAAGCTCATCTGTTGCATTTCAACTTCCTGTCTTAGAATGCTCAAAATCTTTGCTTAAGGATAACGTTTTAAAGGAAATACAGATTATTGTTACCATGATGTTTTAAAATTATTTTAAAGTGTTGATTGTGTTTGGCACGTTTTGTGCTTCAGAAGTCCTCTTTTCACTTACTCTGTTCACAGAGAAAAGTGGATGAATTCTTTGCTCTGTCGCCTTGTACCTTACAAGCTGCAGGGTGCTACCACTAGCACTGTCAGGTTCAAATAGCAGGGCTGAAAATAGAGCACGCCGATTTTATTTACATCTGGAGTCTCTCTGCTGTGTACTGTGTAGTGTATCAACTTTTGAAATAGTATTTCAGTCAAAGCATTTGTATTCTTTCGTGAAAGAAAGTAGCTGCCCGTTCTAGGAAAGCGTTAACCAAGACGTCATTCTAAGATAGCATCCTGTCTGCAATGTTTTGTAATCTACAGAAATGACTACAGTTTATGAGAAAAATGAAAGAGAAAAAAGCAGCCTGTAACCATCCAGAAGCAGATGTTCTGTTCTATAATTTTCCTTGGCCCAAGCATTTAACTAACAGTTATGCTGAAATACTATTGTCAGGATGTGCCTCAGAATGTGGAGATTTCAGGGAATCTCAGTGCTGAAATCTCTGCAAGATATGTTAAAGAACTTAACAACTTGAAATACTGAAGAGAAGGGACAAGGCTTTTTTTCTTTCCACCCTTTGTCGCCTTTATAAAGAAAGAAATGTCAGTCAGTGGTAGAGTCATCAAAAAATGCAAGAAGTGAATACATTTTGAGGTAAGGTTGTAAGACAAAACAGCTTTGTATCACTTTGCATTGTGTTGTGTGTTTTTAAAAAACAGTGTTGTAGCAGATAAACTTTCTATCTGTACTAACTTTCCTATGGCAACACCTTGGTAATGTTTTTGTAGTATTTATTTTGAAATCAGAAAAGTTTGCTGGATAAAAGTGCTGGAATAAGCACTGGAATAAGCAGAGAAAAGGAATATTTTGGAAGAGGGAGAGAGGGTGGAAAGCAGGCAGTGATGTTTCATTTTTATGTACATTTGAAGATTTCCTTCTTCATTTGTTGAAAAATAGCAGTTCAGGTTGTTTCTCTGTTACTATGTATTTTACTTTTGAAAAGAAATTTTAATAACAAATATAAGTTTACTTTAAAACTTTACTTCTAAAAATTCAATAATAACTTGAATTTACTTTTTTCCTTGAGGTGGCATTAAATGACTTCAATGATAGATACCTACAAATAAATATCATTGACACAGATTTGCTGATTAATAGATTTTTGAGTTTTCTTTTCATTGTTGCCTTTTCCAAAACCTTCCCATGCCACTTTCTCATGAATACGTGCCAACTCCAGAAATATGTTCAGTTTGGAATTCATATTATTGTGCATATTGCTGACTCTGGAAGGACAGGAATGAAATTTGAAGGCCTGTGAGTCTTTACTATGGAAGGCACTTGTAATGCAAAGTAGATGCTTATTTTTTGTTGCAAAGGTACAGTGAAAGACAATATATCTTTTACTAACTTAGAGTTGGCTTTTTGATATAGCTGGTGTTGAGAAAATTCACCTGTGATCTTCAGAGATGCAGGTTAATTCTCCTATGTTTTCATAGATTGCTTCAAACTGTACTTGCTAAAATACTTCCACCTTTCAGTGCTATAAGT
Source organism: Dicaeum eximium (assembly GCA_013396995.1). Lineage (NCBI taxonomy): Eukaryota > Metazoa > Chordata > Aves > Passeriformes > Dicaeidae > Dicaeum > Dicaeum eximium. The sequence goes on along the minus strand of VWZP01003306.1, from coordinate 178,495 downwards.
GTTTGCCAACTCTAAGTTCAAAAGTATCAGTCATAAAATTGTTACTTGTTTATGTAAGCAACTAATAAAAACTCCACAGTTAGTTAAAAATCCTTTTTTTTAACATGCTGATAACTTTCAGTTCTCTGACAGTATAACAGCTATTATAAAACAAAGAGAAGATAATGAATGTTTCAGGCAGGTAATGAAAAAAGCAATTCCTGGTTTTGGTCATTTTTAGCTCTGACAGAGATATTTTAGAAGTGGAAGTTGTAATTTGATGTCCTTTAAATAAGCTGTGAACCTTTTATGAAGTCTCTGTTGATAAGATCATAATTATGGTTGTCGTTAACTGTGCCCTTAGGTCAGTCAGACACTAAGTTTGCATCTAACTTGGAGCATAGAAATAATTCGGTGAATCTTCTTCAGTGCTTTCATTTAACCATGTATTTTGATGAAGCACTGTTGACAGTTTCAAAAGTAAGGCCTTAAAAGATGTTTCAAGTTATTATAGTCTCAAGGTAAAATCCTTTGTTTAGCATTTAGGTGGAGCTGACAGATCATGTGTGGGGAGGAAGCTACTACTGCTTCTCCAAGCATTATTTCCCCCTTTCAACTTCAGTGTTCTTTTGAAAAGCAGTGACAGGTACATACAATTTTCCCCCCCTTCTTTTAAAATACTAAACTGAAATACCCTCATGTTTCATTGTGTCCTCCAAGCAAACTGGTGACAGGTCAAGAGCAAAGTAGGTCTGAGTCGTGTGGTTTGGGGTTTTTTTGCTTGGGTTTGGCTTTATTTTTTTGTTTCTTCTGGAGATCATGTTTCCATCTGCCTAAACACTGACAGATTTTAGCACACAAATAAAGTACAAACAAAGGAAGCAGGTGGGTTTTTTTGGCCTTATTAGTTTAGTCCAAGTGAGTTTTGCTGTGTCTTAGGTTACTGTACAACACTGAGACTGCGGGAGTTTTACAGTTTCTTTGGAAAAAGTAAAAAATTAAACCTTAGTTAGCCCCCTCACATCTGTAGATTTGAAAAGTGGGTATAACTGTGATGGTGCAGGACTCAGCTCTACCTGTTTGGTTCCTCTTACTGGTGCTATTTAAGTGATTGATTCTGTCACATTATGATTGCAGTGGCTGTTCAGAACCAAAAGCACACGGAGATTCCCTTAGCTCATCTTTATGGTTGCAGTGGTAACAGCTATTTTCTGTTCATGAAGTGAGGGACTGTGCTTTCAGTAGGAGCCCAGAGCCTGTGTGATTGTACCTGGTGATACAGCAAACCTTAAGAGCCAAAATTCTGCAATCTGGGGGTTACATTTGCTTGGCTTCTCAGAAACACTGCTCTTCCCGTGCCCCCTCTACCCCTGAAAAAAAAAATAAAAAAAAAAAGAAGAAGGAAAGGTTTGCAGCCTAATATTAATGATTCGTTACACTTCAGGCTTATGAAATGGGTGTGTGTGGCTTCTTAAGTTAAAATTTGACTTTGATGAATAGCTTTCATATGAGAGAGAGCTATTTGTAAAGAACATTCAATGATTGGTCTTGATCTGGAGGAAAAAGTAACAGCATTTTAATGTCATGTTCAGGTTAGTTCAAGTAAGAGTAGCACCCCACATGGCTAAAACAGAATGAAGTTACTACAGCTATTTTTCTGTTTTGATCCTCAGTATTTTAACATCTACTTAGCATGAAACATGTACCAGAATATGTTTGCCATATATTTGAATACTGTTTATTCCTTTGGTTTAAGTTGCTTTGAATGTGTTTTAACAAAAACATTCTAATTTTATTCCAACAATATCATGGAAAAACAGTTTGTTTATGGCATTTTAGTATTTCCTCTTGACATATTGGTTCACTACTTTGATAATTGGGAAAGGAATAAAACAAAAATTCTGTTTGCAAACACAGTTAATAGAACATCTTTTAGAACAAATTTGGTTCTAGATTTCATGCACCCAACAATTGTGATTTAGAGCACCACACTTGTGACATCTCAAGTACTTGTGATTGATTTAGTTTCCAAAATATTCTGTAGTTTTTATACTGTTGTCAATTAATGCATCTGCTCATTACTGAAAATACTTGAAAATTTTAACTTCAGCGACTTTAAAGTTTTAAAAATACATAAACACAACTGCCAGGTCCCACCCAACAGGAAATAATAAGCAGGCTTAATTAGTTAAGAAGAGGCAATTTGGATTGTTATATTAGAAAAACAAACAGTGTCATTTAGGGTTATATAGTGTTATTGCAGCTGCAACAGTGTGTGGATTACAAAAACTCTGTAGAGGACATTAGAATCTTTCATCAAAATGTCTCTCTGCAAAAACTTTTTCACACTTGTATAGTGATAAATTGCACTCAGATCTTTATTGAGAGATTACACATCTGTGAAGTACCAGAAGGAATATGAAAAATACAACTTCCTTATGCCACTTTTGTGGAAATTGAGTGTTGTTTCCTTAAAACAGCTCCCTACGCCCCCAGGTATTGAAGTCATAGCTGGGAGAAGAAATAGTAGTAAACATTTCAACGTTTAAAGGCAAATTTCAAATCTATGTCATTACTGAGTTAAAATCCCTTCAAAATAACATAATAGATGGGGCTTCGTGTCAACGTGAGTTCACAATTGCTTCTTGTGTTTTTGAACATGTTTTTCTTTCCTATTTGTCCTAAAGACATCTATGCCAGTATTGTGGGTGAAAGTATGCATGATATTCCCTTAATATTTGAGTTCTGTTTACTTTGTGTGTTACAGAATACATTAACTGTTTATCATCTCTTATTTCAATTACAAGTTTTGTGCTCTGGAGCTGTACCTCTGGCACTCTGGGCAGGATAACTGGGTTCCAGGGGCAGTGAAGGGCTGGTTGGAGTCAAAAGGTGGCCAGAAGCAAGGTGAGAAGGCTGTGCAGTGCAAGGGGTGGGCAGCATCCTGCCTTTGGAGGGACTGCAGTGGTGAAAGTTGGAACTGAACAGCTTGGATCGGTATCTCTGCTCTGTCAGAGCACATCGTGCTCTGGCCTCCAGCCAAAATCATCCCAGCAGCTCTTGTCCTGCTGCCAGGCCTGACCCAGCAACCCAGAGAGTCTATTGCACAACACCTTTTCCCAGCATCTCTCTTTGGGAAATGCAAATCTCTGGAACAATTTGGCCTATACAGATACATTTTATGTTTTGCAAAGGGTGCAAGACTGAGGCTCAAGGATGGATAGTTGCCACTTAAAGTTAAGGAAGTAATAGCAGGTAAAACACATTGTCCTGTCTGCACAGTGCAGCAGTTTCTACCTCAGTACTTCACAGTTGCTTCAGGAATTCTGAAAATTTGGTGCTGTTCCTAAAAATATAGTTCTCTGTTATGAGATCATCTGCCACACTTTATAGCCCTGATAGTAAAATTTATAGCCCTGTAGTAAAAATATATCTACAATATATGAGACATGTCATTGCTTCATTTTCATCCTTATTCCTCTCTATTTTTAGGAAGCAAAATAAACAGGATAAGAGCACATAACCACACTGAATTTAATTACTTTCATTCAGTGTCCTGTTAAAATAGTTTATTTTTAACAGGTAAATTCCAGTGAAAGCCAAGCTAAAGAGAAAAAGCACTCTGATAGAAAACTTCCAGGAAGAATTGTTCTGTCAGTTTTATGAAGTCAAATGAAGTGCAGTAGTTGAGTTTTCCATTGTGAGCCTTGTTTTCTGAATCCCAGTCTTGAAAGGTGAGAACAGGATGATGTAAAATATGTCATAAAGTAAGAGATGGTTTAAATACATTTCCTCATGGAAGAACATCCATCACACTTATTTCAGTTCTCAAGTGCAATGAACTGGGTGATAAAGATCATGTTTGTCCATAGAAAGGTAGCAGGGAGAAGTCTCATTCCAAGTTTTTAGGGATTGGATTGGATACTGGTGTCAAAGAGAGCAAGGGTTCACCTCATGCTTAAAATTCAGGCTGGAAAGTTGAAGAGAAGCAAAGGGAAGGATCTGTACTCTTGAAAAATCAGGGGGGCTGAAACAGTTGGGTAGGGAAATTTGTCTTGCTTTTTAAAAGGTAAACAGACACAGCAAATGTGGGAGAATAACAGGCAAGAGCTCTGAAATCAAATTATTGAGATAAGAGAAATGAGAATTCTTGTTCGTGGATTACAGCATTCCTACGTTAATTATGTTGTTTTCATTTTAAATGGCTGCTCCTTTTGAAGCTTTAGAACAAATATTCAGAATACAATAAATCATGTTCTTCCAGCTGTGCCACTTGTACCTTGTATCATTTGGTTATTAAGGAGGAAGAGTGGTGCAAATTACCTGCCATTAGGTTTGTTTGGTTGTTTGGTGCAACACAGTCATCTCCCATATGTTTATACATGGCTTCCTAGGTTTTTTTTCTCTTTTTCTCCCTATTTAAACCTTTTTCACAATGGCAATTGACCTGCTGTGAGGAGAAAGGAATATGTATGCATGTGCACACACATCACACACTTACTCTCAGAAGGTATAGTTGTGTGGGTTTGGGCAAATTTAGGTGGATTTTATGTTTTCCTGTTGAACTAGGAGCTAAAGGAAGTTTCTTCACTGACCTTTGAATTTTCACACTTATAAATACTGTGAATTGAAATGTCTAGCTTCCTGTGCCCCATTATCTGAAAAACTTCAGACGATCTCCAGGGTGGAGACTGCTGTGGTTGCTTGTGGTCTGCAGGTGTTGGGGTATTTTTTTATTGTAGATTTTAGTTTGCAGTACAGCTTGTGGGAATTGGAGCTTATGCAGGAAGCAGGCATCTATAATAACATGAACTTCCATAAAACAATTTTAATCCGGTCATCTTCAAATGAGAGACGTGGCAATCTCTGAGCCATAATACAGCTCATGTAATTAGAGAATGAACAAAGCTACTCGAGGTAGATGCTAATCTTACCACCTGATGCAAATGGGAAAGGTGCTTAGAAACTGGAGCAGTAAGGGAAGAGGCCATTTAAAGGTCACACAGTTAGTGCTAGGGTTTCTTTTTCTGTGTCTTTTTGGGATTTTAATCATGTTACTGACTCTGTGGATTTGTATCCATTTTCATGTAAGAGGAAGTGTAGGGATTTGTTAACTTAATAAATCCTAAGGAACCAAATGGTTATTTGAAGGTAGGGCTCCCAGAACATTTTTGTCATCTGTTTGGCTTTGGAGAGGACAAAACACAGTGAAACTGAGAGTGTTTTCAGTCATTTAGAAGGATTATTCTAAACAGCTGGGTTAATCTTTGTCTAGGCCCTGATAAGGCAATTAAGTGTGAGTTTACATACATAAGGGTGTATGTTTGCACATCTAAATTATAACTGTTTATTATAAACTGGCTTAATGTCCAGGCCAGAGAGAATGTCTTTAACCTCTCCCCCAAGCACTGCAGCTGACCTGAACATGAAAGATCTGAAGTAAGAGGCATCTGTGCTTATGATGCAAGAGAGATTGTGTTTCATACCTGGTTAGACATTCAGTAGTACCTACCTACAGCTGGCTGGGTGGTATGCCAGTAAAGACCTTGCTGCTTCCAAGTGTAGTGTTCATAGAATAATGGAGTAGTTTGGGTTGGAATGAACCTCAGAGATCATCTAGTCCCAACCCCTCCACATACCCTGGGTGGAGACTCCTTCCACTACCATAAGTTGTCCAAATTGCTCAAAGCCCCATCCAACCCGACACTTCCAAGTATAGGGCAGCCATGACTTCTCTGGGCAACCCCGTTCCAGTGCCTTGCCACCTTCACATAAAGGATTTCTTCCTTATATCTGATCTAAACCCACCTTCTGTCAGTTTAAAGTCATTCTCCCTCATCCTGTCCCTGCATGTCCTTGTGAAAAGTCCCTCTGCCGCTTTCCTGGAGGCCCTCTTCAGGTACTGGAAGGTGCTTTAAGGTTTCCCTGAAGCCTTTTCTTCTCCAGGCTGAACAGCCCCAGCTCTCCCAGCCTGTCTGTGGAGGAGAGGTGCTCCAGCACTCTGAGCATCTTCATGGCCTCCTCTGGACTTACTCCAGCAGGTCCATGTGCTCCTTGTGCTGAAGAGCCCAGAGCTGAACCTAGCAGTGCAGGGGGAATGTCTTTAAAGGCTGCTCTTTTGGTGTCAGGATGTTGTTCACTGCATCAGCCCAAAAGCCAGAAATCACTGCTTTCAAAAGGTGAAACTGAAGATGGATTCAGATGGATGTAGGGGCTTTTGTTCTAAGTGGATTCTAATTTTTACATCAAAATACTTTGAATGAAAAGTTTTCAGAAGTAAGGCCTCTGCGCTGTTTTTCCACTTTGTTGGCAAGTCGTGTACTGTAGATGAGTAGATGTGACCAGGACGTGTGGCAGGTGTGAGAACACTGCCTTTGCCCCCAGAGTTCTGCTGGAGGTTGGGGGGTGCAGTCTGAGGAACTGGAATAGGGCAAAGAAAATAGACCCTACTCTTACATTTATCCTATGGCTTACAGAAGAAGCTGTGAGATGCTTTGTTGGAAAGTTTGGCAAAGTATACAAACAGACACATGGGCAGATGCCATTCGTGTTAGCTTCTCAGAATATTTTATTTTTCTGAACAAGCATGTTTACCATGTCATCTGGAAACTTCAGCATTTTGGAACACAATTTTGCATATGTGACTTATGAAACTGTAAGTGTTTAAATATGACACATCACAAAACAAGACTTTTAGGACTAGTTTTTGTTCTATTTATGCAGAAGAAACCTGGCATTTGCACTCACAGTTACCTACTCAGGGTGTAACAAGAGGGTGGGTATTTTCTGACACTTTGTAAAAAAAAAAGCTGGCTGCTGAGGTCTTCAGATTGTTTTCTGTAATATATACACCTCTCAGTAAGAAGTGTTTAAATACTGTCTGTTCTTTCTTGGGCATCTTTATTTGCATTTAGTAATATTTCATGAGAAAACTGTTAAGGTTCATTCATGAATGCTCATAATGTTCTTTTTATGGTATAAAAATTAAGATTTCTGCTATTTCTATGGTAATGAAGTTGCCTAAAGTCTAATGGCAGAATAGTCAGAGCGAAGACAGAAACAATTCCTGATTTTAAGAAATTTTGACTTCTGGACTTTGACTGTAATTTTTAATTTCTTGACAATAGCCAATGGAAAATCCTAGCTGTAGCTTATCTTGTCCTTACATTGCCCCTTCCACATACTGAGGAATTTTAGAAGTATTTTAGAAATCATTAATGTAATGAGTAAAATAAAAAGTGTCAGAGATTGGGCTTTTAACTCTGAACGCTTTCCAGGTTTTTCTATTGCTCTACACTGGAAAAAAAAAAGGGAGTTCTAATCATGTTTTTTGTGTTTTAGGACTTAAAATGGCAGCAGAAGATTCCTATATTATGGGAGTAACTGATCCCCAAGTAAGTGAATTTCTGTGTTTTCAGTATGCCTGTATCCTCTCCTAGCTGTCTGTTTAGATCTTCTCTCATATTGTCCTGTCATTTCCTAGATTTAATATGACATAGAAAATCATTCTGCATTAGCAGAAATTATGGCTTTTTTCCCTAAGCTGGTTTTTATGTGACCTGTAAAGTGCCTTGCCACTGGTTAAATGGCTGAAATTAGAAGGAAAGCTAGGCCTGCTGAATTAAGTTGAAAAAATACTTTTTTTTATGCCCTGCATGCCTGTGGCACTTGCTCTGAATTTTCTTCTGTGGTGGACATTGGAGTATTTCTGAAAATAAAACCCCTTATGTCCTAAAAGGCCCTTTTGTGTAAATTTTTGTGATGTTTTCATTGACAATGATGACTAAAATGTTCCTTCACTCACACAGATCCATAGACCTAGGTCTTCCTGATCTTTTTAGATAATTTAACAAATTACTTGAACTGTGAGAATGGTGCTTGGGTGAGAAGTTTAAGTGAAGAGCAGGTCATTTCTACTCACCTTAATTTTCAAAAAGCAACTATTTTCTCCTTTATGCTTGCTCCACTTTGGAAGAAGATAGATTTATGCCTGACAACAATTAAAGTAAGTTAAGACATGTCAGTGTTTAAAAAGAATAAAATTAAACTTTAACCTGGATGTACTGTTTTCTTGCATTAGAGCTTGTACATAAGGAATGTAGTCTGGTGGGGTTTAATCAGAGAGGTGGAAATGAAAATTCACAGGTTCTTAGCAAGCCTTGGGCAAGACATCTAGGGTCAGATTTTCAGAATTTACTGTATAAGCTCTTTAGAATTCATAGCTGTTAGTGCAGGTAAGCAAAATGGGTGTTTAGAAACTGTGCTGAGGTTGGTGCGGTCTCATGGTTCTGGTGAAACCTGGGTCAGTGCTGTCAGCTCTGTCTGCAGTGCTGCTGCCAGCAAAAACAAAATAGCTGTCAAATGTTCATGTAATGCAGCGAGGTGTTTGCAGTCTCAATGTTTGCAGAGAACTTTGAAGCTCTTTGCTGATAGATGTTTTATGCAACTATGTGTATATATAATAATGAAGGGTATTTTCTTTCAATATAGATGTTTGCGGTGGATCAGTTCATGGGAATGAATGCTTTATTTAATAGTACAAATTACATCACTTCAGACTTACCACTACGAGCAGGTAGGAATCCTTACTATTTGATGGTGCCATTGTCCTGCTGATTCTTCCTGTTTGTTTCCTTTTGAGAAGTTCTTTTCAGAGGCTTTTTTATTTACCAGCTTGTGTGTCATAATAGTAGATTGCAAGTTGTCAGCTAGTTTTTTTATTACATCTTTTTGCATCTTTCTTCCCCTCATGAAACTTTCAGCAGTGAGACAAATCAGATTTTCTTGTGGCTTGTACAGAAACTGAAAGTTTCAGCAGTTTCCCAGGTGAAACCAGGACAGTGACCAAAGAGCTTTGAGTGACCTGATTTTTATAAATTACTTTTTTGAGGCTTTTTTCTGAATTTGAACCTTCAGCAAGTTACATGTTGCTATTGCCAGTTTGCAGACTGCAACATGTGCTTCTTTTCCTTTTGAATGCTGTTGCATTTGTTGTAGTAGTTCTTAAGGTGCTTGTTTTTCAGTAATAAAATGCAGAGAATATTAACTTCCTGTACCATTCAAATGTGTTTTGTCTTCTTGGTGACTTCTCTGTTTCCTGTGAAGTGGCAGTGTGCTATTAGAAACACCTGACAATTTCCTGAACAATTACACTAGTTTGAAAGCTCAGACAAATTTTGCAACAAACCACTGAAAATAAGCAAATAGTATTCTGCAAAGGTCTGATAAGCAGCTCTTACAGTATGCTTCCAGAACAGTAAGAACAAATACAAGTCTTTTATTGCTCAGTCAGTGTCAGCTGCTTGATCAACTTTGGTCTGGTTTTGCTTATTAAAGTTCTTTATAAATATTACTTCTTGCATGGATTTGGAAAACTCTTTTCTCCTGCTTAGTCTATTAGAACAGGTGATACAAAAGGACAAAGGAAATAAAATTTTATTTAAACTTTGGAATTTTTTCTCAAAATATTGCTCCAGTACAGCTGCTCAAGTCTTCTACCATGACAGCTTTCTCTTGTTATCTGTTTGACTCTGTTGTATCAGGATATAATTGGTATCTTATGTATTGCAAATTACTTTCTTTGGTTGAAAGTGCAAACCACTTCTGATTGCAGTATTTGAAACACTTCCCAGCAGTGAAGGTGTTAAGGGTAAAATGCAATAAGCATTTAACATTCTCCTTCATAGGTAAAATTCCACCCTAAAGTAACAATAAATGCTGCTCATAGAATAAAAATCAAAGCAAGCTTACTGTTTTAGTGTTTTGTTGTTTTCTTAAACGAGTAGTAGCAAGAAAGGATCAAGAAACACATGATGCAGATATTTTTGTTTCAAGATAAAATGTTCTCATGAGCAAAGCTCTTGACAAATATGGAAAAACATCCAGCAAATTAATGTTGCAACCATTTGTTTATAGTGTATTTTTATTAAGGCAGATAAAATTACTCAGTAAGATTCATCTGTGTAGTATTAAAGGGCTTGTGCATTGTAGACCAAGGGTTTTTTCCCTCCCAGTTTTGTTGAACAAATAAGGTTTTTGAATTTTCCCTTTAATGAGCTCTTCTACATGTACCTTTTAAGCTTACTCTGTATTCTTCATGTCAGACTCATTCCATACAAATTATTCAGATATATAAAACTAATTTTCAGATAACTATGTCTCATCTAAAGTAGAAAACAGCTGTTTTCAAAACCATGTCAGGGAGTCAAGGATTCACTGAGTTCTGCAGCTGCAGAAAACTCTTACTTGGCTAAGTCTAGCTCTGTCCGTAATGCGCAAAATTACTTTGAAAAAGGCTTTTTTTTTTATAAGTGCCACTGCTCTTGTCTACTGGTGGAGTACAGGTGGCAAGTTCCTTGTGAACAAAATGGGATTCAATAAAGGAGCATGGATTTCAGGCTATTGCAAACAAAAAATTAATTTAAAAAATTCAGAAAAGGTTGATCATTTCAGCAGTATCTGACGATGCCACAGTTGGTTTGTTTCTTGAACAGTATCCCAATAATGCTGACTTCCTCCCCTTCTTGAAAATACGCTGCTTTGTTACTCTGGACTTGGCTCTTCAGTTATAAGATAATATAGTAATTTTTATATTCTACTTCAGTGGTTTTCAAACAGGGACTAATGATTTCTTTCTGCTCAGCAAAGTCAGTTAGAAAAGTCATGTGGGGTTTTCCAGAAGTACTTCCAGCTGAGATATGGAGAGAGTGAAATACAAGGATTTTTCTCAAGGACAGATGGGTGATTAAGGCAGAAAGAACCAAAGACATTAATTGTTCCTCATGATCTGTCTGTGGTACATATATCTTTCAGTCTGTGCATCCATAAAGTCACAATGTCAGACCTATTACATGGGCAGACAGGTTTAATGTATAACTGTGGATTCCATGTTCGTGCCAGCGTGGCTGAATCAACGAGTGGCTGGGGAATTTGGGGACTTTCTGGTGATAGATGTTCTGCTGTTACATTAACATTTACAGTAATAGTAGAAAACCTTTGAGATGTTGGGGCACTGATTTTCTCAACATCATTGTCAGTGCTCAAGTGTCTTTGCATGCTTCTTTTTCTCTCTCATACGTCCATTTTAAATAAAAATTAGGCTTTTTTGTTATTTTGGCTCCAAAGTTGTAGTAGTTATGTGGTTCAGGTTTTACCAGCAGAAAAGGCAGTAGCTCAGGAAGTCAGCCTCTTCTTTGGCTTGCTGGGAAGTATCCTGCCTTTGATTGGGTAGGTTAGGTACTGATCCTTAGTGGCATTGGAGATGGATTATCCACAGCATGTATTTAGGCAGAGTAAAAGTGGGTGCACATCAGTGGGACATCCACTGTGTAGTGGAGAAACAAAGTGATGCCTTACACTGGAGAGGAAATGGGCAGAGCTCTGAGCTAAGGGGTTTGTAATTTTGGATGTTTTGTGCTCCCTTATGATGATCCAAGGCCATCTACAACCGTGCAGTGTGCCCCAGTTAGAGGTGGGTTTGGGAACTGCCTGGTTGTTTTGGCTTCCAGAGGCTCTGGTCTAACTAGCTCTTGGCATTAAGGTGGTGTGTTTTGAAAACTTTGAAGTTGAAGCTGAGCCATTAGGAGCTGAACAGTATTGCCTGGAGGCTACTAAAAGTAATTTTCTGCTGTTTCTTTAACCTCCTCTGTCGAACCCTGTGTGACACTTGCTGTGAAAGATTAGAAGGTTATAGAGGGGAAAAGAAGGCACTTAAAATTTTTTTCAGAGTTTTTTAGACAGAGATAATGTTAGACGTTCAAGGAAACCAGATCACCACCAAAAATGAGATGAGTGTTCATTTTCCCTGTTCCACAGTACTGGCTCTAATCCTCAGGAGCTTAGGCAGACTGTTTCTGGTATTCTTTCTAGATCTTCTGTGCTCTTGTTTGGAAGAGTGAACCAAGGGAAGAAGTTAAGCAAAGTCTCATATGCCATTTGCTTTTAACATCATGCTTTGAACACTGAAGAGCTGGGATTCAAGAGAGTATTCCTGTGCAGGGGAATCCCTGTAGCAAATGCTACAACAGGCCTTCGGGAAGGATAAGGCACTAGGTCTCCAGTCTGAGCTTTTAGCAGCAAGGTATTACTGCCAGGATGAACACGGCAGACTTGATGTGGGATTTAACAATCAAAACCTACAGCCTAGGAGCATTTCCATCCATGTCCACAGGGAAAAACAGCAATTACAAGGTGAGATACCTGTAGGTATCAAGGAATCAAGGGAGAGCCTAGGATGGGCGCTCCTTTGGAAGTGTGTGTGTGTAGGGTGAGGCCTGTCAAGAGGAAGAAAGAACGCGAGCGGTGGGAGTGTCGAGGGGCAGGAGCGCCTCTGACTCAGGCAGGAAGGAAAATGAAGAAACTTGGCAGTTGAAGAAGACGTGGGGAAGTGGGACTGTGACTCAGACTGGAGCGGGATACGAGTCGGTCTGTGGCAAGCGAGGCGAGAAGGCAGAGAAAGAAGCCCTGAGGCACGGCCAGGATGTGGCAGCCTGCACAGGGCCCTGCAGGCCGGAGTGCTGCAGCTGCAGTGCGCGGCCTCCCAGCACAGCAGTGCCCGGCAAAGCGCCGGGAGCGCTCCTGTCCAGACCCGGCTCTCGGCAGCCCTGAGAGCCCTGCCCGTAGAGGCAGCTCCGTGACTGGCCTTCAGCCTCTCTGGAGGGCAAAAGTAGAACACAAGCTATGCATTAAGTAGTGTTCCTTCTTGTGGCTGTTTAGCATTTAAAAGGGGTTGCTCCTTAAACAAGAACCTGAAGCAAGCACCTTCCAGGCTGGAACATCATCACAAGTCTCGTCATTATTAGTTCCTCTTTCAAGGCGTTCATCTTCAGGTTCCTGCTCTTTGTCTGCTTAGACAAAGACATGCCTACTAACAGAAACAAAATATTAAAAACTTCTGTGTGCAAAACACTGAACGTGTTTTCTTTTCCCTGTGGGAAAGGATGAGAGAAACCAGGAACCACACATAGCCAATGTTAGGCTGTGTAATGAGCTTTTAGGAAGTATTCAGAGTTCAGTGAAAACAGCTATATGACACCTTTCGCTGAGTAAAATCCTTTTTATAATCAAAATAATATGCCATTTATGCCTGGATGTTTTCTTGAACATTGCTGGTTTATTTTTAAGTAGCATTTCAGATATTATTAAGTGCTTTGCATTGGAATGCCTTCTCTCTACTGTTATTTTGGTCTGGTTCAGATGCTATACCAGAGAATTACTTAGTCACTGTTAAAAAAAAAAGAAGGAAAATCTTTAGTCATGGAACCCAAAGGTTAAAATAAGACCTCAAAAAACTGTTTTAAATACATTGCTATATGATTTGCATAATGTGGGTTAATGATAACAGAGATCTAATTTAGCTTTGTACATTTACACCGCATCTTTTTTGCACTTTTCTAGTGCTGATATAAAAAACATTTTGATTTTTTTATCAGCATATTTATATACTTTTCATGAGTTTTTTTTCCCAAGAGGTCAGAATAACCACAGTCCTAAGTTTTCAATTTTCCCGAGTTTTCACAAATGCCATGCAAGGTCAAACCATTTCAGTGGTATGAAGCATTTTCCTTTAGTTTTTCAGTGTATATCCATCCCTTCTTAGGACTTTGAATTTCCTTATGCTGAGGAAAAGCTGGAACTTGAGTCTGATGTGTCCTGTGGGACTTCTGTAGCCATGTAGCTATTGGATAAGAACATTTCCTAATGTTTGAGAGAAAGCAATAGTATTTTGTGCTAACCCAGCATGTATGTCTTGAAAATGAATTCCTAAGAGGAGAAGAGCCAAAGAACAATTACTTAGCAGATCATGCCCTGGAGGCTTGGTTGAAAGTTGAACTACACACTGATGTATTTTAGGTCATTTTTAGGTCATTTTTTAGGTCTATTATTTCTGCCAATGCCCAGAAAATACGTGGCTTCTGGATTATTAAAGTATAAATTTTCAGGTGACTAAAATAAGAGGAGGATTAGAGGTCTGTGAAGAGAGGTCTTAAATTTAAGTGCTGATGTATTGCTTAATCTTGACTCATCTTGACTCTGTTACAGACAAAAACTGAAACTCAAGGCCAAAGCTAAATATTACTCTACATATTTTAAAGTTCCTGAAGTCCACACTGTTTTTCCTGCTTTGTAATGCAAGATGATGTGTATATGGTCTTGAGGCAATTGTTTTTCATGAGTTCAAGTAGCACTGTTTACTTTTAAAGAAAAGTACAATTGATGGACTTGGGAAATAATTTGTCTTTAAATGTGAAATTGTTGTGACTGACATTTCCATTATAACTTGGACATGAAGTTAGTTCAGTTGCTGAGTCAGCTAACTGAAGTAGCAGAATACTAATTTCATCTATTGTGTATTTATTAAAACTTGCATGTTGAGAGAAGCTTGTTCAGTAAAGACCTGTGCTTGATTCCTTAGCATTGATACCTTTAACAGAGTAGAAGTGGTAAAACAGAATTCCAAAGGGAATATGGCTGGAAAAATATTATGTAGGTATTGCCAGGGAAGCTGTCATTTGGGGTCTACTTTGAAAACAACCGATCTTTTAGCATTGAAATACAAATCATCTTGGCTGCTTAGCAAGAGAGAGGGAAGAAATCATAGCTCTTGGAACTGTTGTTGTGAGACTCATTAGTGGCTTTGCATTTCAAGGGGCATTTCACATCCATCCACCCAGGGAGCTTTCCTTCTTGATGTAAATAATCTAAACGATCAGAGTTGGAGCTAAGCTTTGATCAGGTGATGAATGCTTAACTCTGGTGGCACTGAATTCTCATTGGATTTAGGGCCTACTCAAAAGCTGTATAAACTGGTGAATTTTGCATGAGGTTTATAGTATGAAGTTAGCCACTGTATGAGACTGAAAGTTGTTTAATGAAGCCTTCTTTAAAAGACACAAGTAGAATTTTAGTAGAACATAATCCTATGTATTGGCACCATGCTCAAGATGGATCTCAATATAGAGGCTGTATTTGTAGTCAAATTGAGTGCATTCAGTGTTTTTAGAGGCCCAGCAGAACACTATATTTAAAAGTGTATCTGAAATTATTAGAAGAATGTAAATTGTTTAGTCTTCTCAATTCCAGGATTTTTTTTAAAGCAGTTTTGACTGTTTGGGGCATGTTGAGACAGCTTGAATTCCTCCTGTATTCCCATGCCTCAGAGCTTCCCATTGGCTGGCTCTTGACTTTCAAAAGCACCTATTCTGTAGGAAGCCCTAGGGCCAAAAGCTGATGAGTATAGTCTCTAGAGTCCAAGGGGTTTAAATACAAAAGTTAACCTTAGCTCAAGAAGCCAAACTGCTGTCAGTGGCAAGGGAAGGATCCTGTTCTTATTCACCATTGCAAGTTTTAACTGAGTGATCATTTAGGCTCTCTGAGCTAAAATTAACTTTTTTGACTTAATCTTCCTCTTCTTATTCCACTGGTGTTTAGTTGGGAATGGCAGACTCCCAAGTGATTAAATAATTTATTGAAATTTAAGTTCTGAAGAGACTTAGATGCTTTCAAAAATTGTATCTCAAGCCATTCAAGGACATAATCTTACCCCTACAACTTAAATATTAATTATAGTAATGAAAATATAATTTCTATTAATACTTTTCTTCCTTTCATTTATGTTAGCAGATGGACCATATCTTCAAATCATAGAACAGCCAAAACAGGTAAGAACAAGACTACATTTTGAAAATGTCTAAGGTAGCTATATTACTACATTCAGCTTTGAATAAACTTATGACTTAAATAAAAAAGAGCACAGAAAAGTCTGAGCTCTCAGAACAAATGTGGCACTTGAACATGAGGAGTTGTAACTCTTGTAGTTAAAGCATTTCCTGTTTTGTTCTGTTTTCATCTTTATCTCTCTCTGGAAGTGTCATAATACAAAAAACCCTAAGGGTTTTAAAAATATTCCTTGTGAGTATAGACTCTTCATCTTATAAGTGACTGTTACAGTACCCCAGTATTTGGAAACATAAAGTAGATCAAATGTGGAAGATTTTCAGGATTTGTTTCATAGTTTTTGAAACACAAGGAGTTAAAAATAAAAACACTTAATTCCCAAGTTACAGGAACTTCTGACTTCTGTTTTGTTGTTGTAAAGAAATGCAGTTGTCCTTCGAGATTCTTTTTGTTTTGGTTGTCTGTTTTGAATAATCAAAGAAAAAGGAAGATAAGTACTCAAATGAAACTTTTTTCTGTTATGTAGCAAGCACTGACCTGTGCTCCTCTGACAGCAGAGAAGTAATTACACTGCACTGGTTAGTTTTCATGCAACTGATGTACAAAGTAATTGCTGGGTAAAGATTGCCCCGAAGTGTGCCTGGCTATTTTTCCCTTCTGCTGGTGACACCAGCAATTACAAGGATTCCTCCAGAAGCTGTTACAGTATGGAGGTGCCTTTCCTGTCTGCCCCAGTGAATTGCATAAAATCCTACCTTACGGAGCTGTTCAGTAAACAGGGGAAGACAGTGGCTAAAAGCTGTCCCATCCTCCTCTTGGTCTTCTGCAGAAGCATACTGCAATCCAGGCTCCTGGCAGGAGGCAGTGGAGAACACTGGTTTCAGTCACACACCAAAGACATTTTTGTGCTTGAGCATCCCTCCAGGAATAGGACTCTTCAACACAGCACTGAGTGAAACGGCAGTGTACTGTGAACTCTTGGAAGAATATGCTGCATTGTTTTAAGTTCATCCCAAATCAGGCCACGTCTTTGCGTGGTGGGGCCTGCAGTGCACAGTCCATAAGGAGGAACCATTGATTCCATGGGTGACTTCTCAGCAAGTGGCTCCTCTCGTGGACTACCCATGTGGCAAGCTGGGCAGGGGTTTATAGCAGGGTGATGAGGGTGATCCATCAGCAGGGTGATGTGTCCTGACTGCAGAGGTTGATTCCCTTTTGCAGAGGTTGCTTTGCCTTTTGATCAGCTTGAGTTCAAGCTTCAAGCTCATCATAGCTGGGCACTTCACTCACAGTGTTCTGGGTCACTCAGTTCACCTCAGGAAGGCAATTAGTCAGGTCAGAATAAAAGTCAGAAAAGTTTGTTTGCTTGACAAACAAGTTCTTAACTTGAAAAGGCTTTAATGAGATAGGTATTGAAGCTTCTGCTTGTGGAGTAATTTTAAGGCATGTTCACTTTCAGCTAATACAGACTTCAAACTCAGAGTTGTTTACTACTAGAAAGAAGCTGAATTATTCTTGGAAAAGGCTACAACACTAACTGGTGCTATTTGGACACTGGGAGCCTGATAAAAGATGGAGATTCTGCCAGAAATTGCAGGACTGGAGAGTAGATCTGAAAGCAAAATTGAGGATTACATGAAATATATTGTTAAGTGGAGTTACCAGACACCTTTGCTAAGAGTTGCATCTTTTGTGCTTTATCGATTAGCATGTAAAATAAAGGGGATGTTCATCAATGGTGTCGATGGAGAGCTGTGCTCTGGACTGGTTTTCAATATCCTGCAGTTCTATAAAGTATATTCAGATTTTGATTTATGTAGCTGAGATGAAAACTAACCAGAGTCTGCTGAAGCTTTTGTGCTGTTTCTGGGTTTCACTAGGAGATACAGCTTTCATAAGTTTTTCCCAGAAGGAGGAAGTGCTTCTTTTTCATCCCTGTACTTTCCTTTATGGTGCTTTGGACTTCCTTATTACTGGTTTCAATTTTGTCTACCTAGCAGCAATCTTGGGAGGGAGTATCTGCTCTTGCATTCTCTATATGTGAATTTTTATCCTATTTTAAAAGTATAAAATAGGATAGAGTTCTCTGTTTCAAAATATCTTCACTTAACTGAAAGAAAAAAAGAGATTGCTGCTGCGTGTTAAAGTGAGAATAGAGCAGGTTCTGTAGGGCTGCAGTTCAGTGATGCTTTGTTAACCAGCACTCAGCATTTCACGGATGAACAATTGTAACTTTTCTATTTGGGCAGGTCTTATTTGTGTGTGCTGTTTCTCTTTTGGTTCTGTTTCTGTACAGCTTTCAAGTTTCTTTTCCTTTACTCCACAGAGGGGATTTCGTTTCCGATACGTATGTGAAGGGCCTTCGCACGGTGGACTTCCTGGTGCTTCTAGTGAAAAGAACAAAAAATCATACCCTCAGGTCAAAGTAAGGACATAAAGCATTAATTTTGTGAACTCAATGCAAGTGTCATTATATGTATGTGTGTAGGACCTTACTGCATAGCAACATAAACGTGTATGAAGTTGCTCAAGACAGATGACATTTCAATCCCAACGTTCAAATTGATTATGAAAATAAAATTATTCTAAGATGTGTGGGTTTGTTTTGGCACCGTTGTTTTGGCAGTTGAGCAGTTACTTATCTGCACCTACAACCTCACTACCATTGTGCAGACTAATGGAGCTCTTCCTTAAGGTGCAGTTCTAGCAAGGCTTGAGCTGCTCAGTTACTCCATTTCCATTGCAAAGCATGAGTCTGCTTAGTTATTCCACTTCACTATAGGATGCTATTTACCAAGTTTTCCTCTTTTTTTCTGTTCATGTTACTCCTTATTCAATATCTCTAGGCTACTCCATTCTTAGGAACTTAATTCCTTTCAAGTCAACACAGAACTTGTCATTTTAATAGGAACAGTGTTATGTTCAGGTGTTCACTGAACTTTTTTTGTGGTTTTTTTTCCCCCCTGGAAAAAAATTCAAATATATTAATCAAAGAAATGTTCTATGGAGGCACAGTATGAAGATTAGAAAAGTGATTAATCATTCTGGGACTGGAGAACTGTCTTTGCCTATGGTTCTTGCAGCAAATTTTTTTCCTGTGCAAGTCTGGAAAAGCTACACTGTGTCTTTTCAGCATTCTTTTTAACTTAAATGCAAGCCTTCATCTTCTTATTGCATTACATCTTTGAACTGTTACACTGCAAATTCTCAGGAGGAGCGGGGTTAATGTATTGTAATTCTGGTGTTACTTCATAATGTTTTCTAATTCTGGTGCTCTCTTACTCCTTTATGGGGAAAGACAGGGAGGGAGGAGTGGCACACAATAAACCTCTGCCTTGGTGTGTGCCACTCCTGGCTGTTCTCCCTAGTGTGTGTGTAGTTCGTCAGCAGTTCTTGGGAAAGGCTGGAGTTTGGAACAGTTGCATCTCCTAAGGAATCAGTATAAGCATAACATAATGGAAAATAATCAGCATTGGCTGAGGTAACCTAAGCTGTTAGTCCTGTGAATTGAGAAGAAGCCAGGAAAGCTGATTTCATATAGCCTTGCAAAACTCTTAGGAAAAATTACCAGCCCAGGCAAATGGTCTACTTGCTTTTCTCTTTCCTATTTTGACAGTAATGATGAACCAATGAATGAAACTTCACGGGTATGTTCAGATACAAAATAATTTATTTCAGTTGAGCCAGATCTTTGGATTCCAATCCAATCTGCAATGATAATAATACAAGTGGTACTTTATTATAAAGGTGTGGTAGGTCACACGACGTGTCGCATGACAAAGGAGTTATATGGGAAATTGAATTTCTCTTTGAGTAAACTAGAAAGCAGAATGTTCTTTGGCTTTCCATCAAACCTTCTAATTTCATTGATCACCACTTTTTAATTTCATCTAGAGCTTACACACACACACATCCCTTCCCTTCCCTCCCATCCTACTGTGTGCATCTGGGTTTTTTTTCCTAGTACAAATCCCCACATGGCAACACCTGCTGGGAGAGGCTGGCAAGGGAACACAAGTAAATTCCTCAAGGCCATTGCTTGTTAGTGCCTGTTCTTGATTCAAGTGGTGCCAATAGAGACAGAAGTGTTTCACACCTTTTCCTGTAAGTCTTTTCTGTGTTTTGTCAGAATGTGCTCACTTTGTCGTAACTGAGGGGCGCATAATTGAAAATTGCAATTTTTTGTTGTGTTGGGGGTTTTGGGTTTTTTTATTTGTTTTGATTTTTTGTTGTTTTTTTTTTCACTCTTGTGTCAGTGTTTTTACTATAAAATCTACATTAGTTGATCACAGTGCAGTGAAAGGACAGTAGCATGAGGATTGGCTGTACTGTAAAAAAAGGAGGTTTTGTGACAGATCTTTAAACTCTTGGCCATGGTGTGGTCAGTGCAGCTCACATGGGGATCTGCTTTGTGCTTGGCCAACTCTCTCAAAATTTACTAGTAGCTACCATGGGATGTCCTGAAAATAGACATCTTCAGTGCACAAAGAACCATTGCAGTCTCCCTATTCTGTTTTCATAGTATGATGGATTGGAGGCCATCCAAGGCCAAAAGAAAACACGTTTATGGGATGTGACCTCTTGCATAATGTGGACTGCTCAATTTCACCTTTTTATTTTCCTCTCTGCACTCTCACTAACTTGTAACTAAGCTGGAACACATCCAGACATATCTCTCACATGAAGGCTGGAGTTTTGAAGACCTTGCTATGTCTCTAAGCAAGACATTTTGGTATTTAATTACATGTTTAACCTCTTTCTCTATAGTATATTGGTAGATGGTGTAGGTCAGGAGTTAATGTAGCAGTGCTGCAATGCCAGTCTTTACACTTGAAACAAACCTGCACTGGCCAGCAAGGTGGAATTGATGTAAAACCTCTTGTTTAAACGGAACAGTCCTGACTAATGGAATCTAGATGACAGTGTATATTTGACAGTGTATATTTTTCTATAATACCAAAAATGGGATTAATTTATCTTAATGATTTGTGGAGTTACGTTTCTTTGTTTAGCCCTGTCTTTGCTAACAGTAATCCTAATATGTAGGAAACATCTTGCTTATTCAGAGGGTTCTGTACAACTTTGCATGTCATTATGGAGAGCAGAGAAGTTGTAGATAATAAATAAATGTTACAATGAAGTTATGTTTCATGATTGCAACCTAAAATTCTTCATTTAAATTTCATTTTCATCTACTTAGTGTAACACAACGCTGGAAAATTTTACTGTCTAGAACAGTTGAAATCAAAGTTGCTGAACTGCTTATTCATCATTACTTTTTTGTCCAGGGGAAAAAGCAATCAGTAGTATAAAAAGAAAGGATAAAACAGCAAAGTCTAATATCACCAGCATACTTAATTATCTAATTTTTTCTATTTATAATTTGCTTGGTTTTTATATATTTGAAAAAATGTGAGGAAACTCGTGCAGAAAATTTCCACTGGCCTTACATGTTTGTCGTGTGTGTCCTGATCTTGCATATGGCTGTTAATGTGGGCAGATCCATGTTTTACACTGAAGTGCTTGATCCAGTTTTAGGTGTGACAAGAACGTGCTGAAAAGAGCAGAGTGAAGGAAATGTCCTGATTTTCATCTCCTTGGGGGCAAATCTACGTGGGTGGCTGCTAAATTCAGTGAGATTTGAGCTTTTTACTGATTTGGCTGAATAGGAGGCAATGAATCTCTTTAGCTGGGCTTGTAGAGCAGAGCACCTAGCTCCATATTTCTGCCATTAGAGTGACCTCACAGTCAGAGGATCAGATCTTCAACTCCCATTGGTTTAAATTACTTTACTTTTTCTTAAGTCTATTAATTAAGTATTCAGTTGCCTACGTGATTAGTACCACATCTGAAGTATTTTGTCTTTAATTAGCAGATGAAAAAAAGAGAGATACTGCTCTGCAAAACCAGGCTGTTTTTAAAGAGTGATGCCTCATCTTTGGAACACTTGTGGTGCATGCCTATTGGGGACAGCAGCAGTCACACTCTGAAAGATAGGCAGGGCTGGGGCTGCAGTTGCTCTAACAAAGGGATTGGAAAGAGAAACAAGTGCTTTTGTAATGCTGGCGTTGTAGGTTTGACATGGTCTTTTCCATCATTTGCTCCTGTTGTTTACCAATTGGTTTCATTTCTTGCTTGTAAGAATAACTGGAAAAATATCTTTGAAGTATGAAAATGTTCTTATAAAGTTTTTATAAAGTTTTGGAAGCCATAAAAATTGGCTGGGATCTGGATTGCAGGAGGACATGAAATAACTGAAAAAACTTTCTACTCTTGTTTTGAAATTGTCCTTTTAATCTGTCAGACAAATCTCTCAAACAGAAAGAGCAGATAAATGTAAGCCTGCAGCCTTTTAACTTTATCAGATCAATTGAGTGCTGCTTCAGGTACAGGATGTAATCAAGTATAACAGCTATACTCTGCCCAGGAACTTCTTTTTTTTTTCCCCTCACTTTTAATTTGAAGTTTAGTAGCTATTTTTGAACACAGCTCTGATTTTGAGTCGTACAGTATCCTCATGCTATCTCCCCCTCATGCTGAGTCTGTTTTTGTGTCAAAATCATAATCCCTATTCAGCATTGTAACCTACTTTCTACTTTTTCAGGCTTATGGAAGTTTTTTTTTCAGTTCCTGTGCAAAAGCTGATAGTTACTTGTATACCTTAGTGCCAGAATTAACTTAAAATTATGCTGAAATTGTGGCATGATTCAAGGATATTGAAAAGTTATTTCAGACTTAATTTATGGTACATAAGGATATTTAACCACTCAGACTTATTTCCTGGGCACCAAGTTATCTCAAATGACTCAAAATCAAGTAGGAAAGTCTGTCTGTAAGAAATAAAGGTAGAAGACAGTTCTGAGACATTCTGTCCCCTTTGCAGCGTAGGACATCAGACTGGATGACAAAAATAGTCCTTTCTTGCCTTATGACCTACATAAGGTATTACATTTTAGGAGCCCTTTTGTTTTTCCCCGGAGAGGGAGAGACTGCAAAGATCATGCTGAGCTGAGTAACAGGGCAGATTGCAATCAATTACCACTGCAGCTCTGTGTTGTGCTTTCACAGGCTGGAAAGTCCTTGACGTGCAGCCGTCCTGCCTCCAGTTTCACTGTGGTTTCTACAGCTGATGAAGGATTGTCTTGGACTTTTCTGATGTGATACTAGAACATCGATGTTATTAATAGTGAATGTGGCACTACAGATGTGCTGGGAGCTTTGTAGTAGGGAAAGGCTTATTGAGTGAGGGGTAAAATGAAAAGAATTTTTTAAAGCTACCTTTTTCAAAAGTTACTTGTAGCAGTGGTGACATACTGTAGCACCAAACACAGTCGTTTTTATTTTCAGATGACTTTGTGAAAGGTACATAGGAATTTTCTCCCTGCTGCTAAATG
This sequence comes from Dicaeum eximium, assembly GCA_013396995.1. NCBI lineage: Eukaryota > Metazoa > Chordata > Aves > Passeriformes > Dicaeidae > Dicaeum > Dicaeum eximium. Next base: position 155,447 of record VWZP01003306.1, on the reverse strand, counting down.
ACAGAAATAGTCCAGCTGTGATTATCCTGCATCTCTGTACAGTTTCCATCTGGATTTCAGTGTGGAAACAGGAGGGAAGCATCAGCACTCTCTTGTATTTTAGAAACAGACACTTGTAAAATGCACATTAGTGCAGTATTATACAGTTAACTAGCAGGAGCAGGTAATGAGAGGGCTTTTGCACACCTGCTCCTCCTGGAACAATTTTTTCATAGTTGGGATTTTTTTTGCTTTCAGCAGCGAATAGGAAGGCAGAGGGGGCATGCATTGTACATATGCAAAGTGTTTCAGCTGTGATGGAATGGGTTCAAGAGAGGGGTTAACTGGAGTGAAGGAAGCTAGCAGGACTCAGTAATGTGGTGAGATCGAGGCAACCCCTCGCTATCAGCATTTTATCAACAATAGAAACTTAAATATTCAGTTCATCACTGATTCATCACTTTAATGTTTATCGTGATCCTTTAATGCCTTGGTTGATTAGATCTATAAGCTGCTGTAATACAAAGAACTTGGCCCAAGGCAAATTAGAAGAAAAATTAGAGGAGGAGGGGGAAAAGCCCAACATTGATAAAAGGGTTAATTAAGTGAATTGGAAGGGAAGGTAATGTTTGCTTTTTAAAAAGTGGGGTAATTTTATGTTCAGCATAATTTGAAAGTAGAGCATAACGCATAACTGCCTTGGAGTGAGGAAAGAAAATAAAAGTTCTAAATAATATATGTAAAGCAAATAACTTACCAGCGTGGTATGTTATTAGTAATTTTAGATGTGTTTTTGAGGCATTGTTTTTTATTAATAGCTGTTAAAAATGTATGGTGGTTAGAAACTGTGGCAAGGGGGAAAGAAAGTTTTGTAGGCTTTCAGAGTTGGGTATATGAAAGAAAGCACACAGTTTATCATAGTTTTAGTCCAGCAAAATCCTAGGTGGGAATTAATTACATATCCTTGTGTACACTTAAGGGAGATATTTACTGGACTGGATAGTATGTGTTGATGAAGTACATTGAACTAACAAAATGCCTATTAATATAGAATTTATTCAGTGTAAAATCTCTACCTGAGGAGTCACTGTAATGCAGCCAAATGTTTTATAATGATCATAATGTTTAAAAGTAATTTTTAAAGTCTTTCTGAATTGGGCAAAACAATGCAGGGTTTTTCGTTTCATTTTCTCTATGCTTCTTAACAGGTAACACTGTTTATTGTGAATTCAATGTACTGATTGAATCTTGAGGAGAGCAATGTGGACTAAATGGCCAGAATGTAAAAGTCAGATGCATGTTTTAAGAAAGAGATGAGGCTTTCCTTTAGCTTTTTCAGTCAGTACTTCAAGTTTAATTGCAAAATAAAGTGACGATCTGGTACAGTTTGTTTGGCATTTGTATTTCATTAAGAAATGCATACACCTTTCTCCTATGTAAACTTGATTGTACTTAACTGACAGAAAATACTCACCTGGAATCATTACTTGTTCCATTTTAAAAAAATAGTAAGCGAACTATCCCACATTTTTAATATTTATTTACAGATCTGCAATTACGTTGGGCCTGCAAAAGTGATTGTGCAGTTAGTAACGAATGGGAAATACGTCCACTTACACGCTCACAGCTTGGTGGGTAAATTCTGCGAAGACGGAGTGTGCACCGTTATCGCAGGACCCAAGGACATGGTTGTAGGGTAAGTCTGGGGACTCCTGCAAACCTGAGCTCTGGGGGAAGCAACAAGATTGTAAAAAGCAATACAGAAATACTCCTGAGAGGCAGCTCTGAGAGCACTCGTCTCTGTGCTCTAATCTCTGGTTTTTTTGTATCATAAACAGAAAATTTAATGGGGTTCTTGTTCAGCTTTGTAGAAGTTGCCCTAAGCAAGCTAAATAAATGTAAGTAACTGATTTTTACTTAGAATCTGTACAGTTTTTAATCTCTTGGTGTGCAGTACAAATTTGTATTGTAAGTCCATTCTTTAAAATGCAAGTAGTTTTGATCAGAAAAGGGACTAAAATTAGTATTACCATTTTGTTACCTCTTTTATCAATAGTTTACTTTTATTGGAACCTGTCAATAGAAATGTAATGGAAAGCCCTAAAAAAATAGGATTAGTAAATTTGAAATTATTGCAGGATGGGTATAAACATGAAAATACTTCATAAGTCAAACTTTTAAAGTTTAAAGCAGAAAGATTGTAGAGAAATTATAGTTGGTCTGTTCTTGTTTAATTTGAAAGAATAATTGTTTATATCGGTAAATGGAGCTGAAGCTCCCAACCATGTTTTGAGGCTTAGATCAGGTTTCATGCTGGCTGTGAGTTTAGTTCTGTGATCTCAAGAATGTCTTTGTTGGTGAAGATGATGAAGTTTAAAAAGCTGAGAAGGCTGGGAGAGAGAGATTCTTTTAAACTATAACTTTTGATGTCCAAGCCCAGTGCACTGACTTTACCGCGCACAATTTAAATAGCTTTATTTCAAATGCTCCTTTTCATCTTGAAAAGTTTGGCTCATTTTCTAACCTGTCTTGTTTTTCATCAGATGTTTAGAACCAGCTTTCCTGTCCTCACTTGACCCACATGAAAATTGAGTTATTGTCTTGTTTTCATACTTCCAGGTCTAATTGATTTTTCAATGTGCCAGCAGATTTTTACAAAAGCACACCTTGTATTATGGAAATTCTTATTCAAATATATACCCAAAGTGTCTTGCAGAATGACCAGAGCCTTGTTTAAAACACTTTATTTGGAAAATATTGCACTGTTTTCAGCTTGCTCTCAAACCATTTTCAAAGATGGAGCATACTCTGAGCAGTTGCTCTGCTTAACAGACGTACAGAATGACATATTAATGTCATTGCCAAGATGCAGCAAACAAAGTGTAACTACCAGATTTTCCCGTGTTTTGTAAGTTGTTTTCTCAGTGGAAGTCTGAAACCTGACAGATTACTACTTTTGCCACAGGAAAGTGCACCCATATGATCGCTGTCATATAACAGTGCACATTTTACATGATTTGTGATCTCGACTTAATTTTTTTTGATGGAAAATTCTCCCTCAAACACTAATAGGGCCTAAGTAAGCCTGTAGAGTCCTTCTGTAGACTTGGGTTGTGTAGCTGCCTCTGGTAAGAGAAAGGCTGTCTGCTGCAGGTCTGGCCTAAAGCATTCCCCTGATCAAAATTTGGCAGGTTTGCAAATCTTGGAATACTTCATGTCACGAAGAAGAAAGTGTTTGAAACTCTGGAAACACGCATGATAGATGCTTGCAAGAAGGGATACAACCCGGGACTCCTGGTGCATCCAGAACTCAGCTATCTGCAGGCAGAAGGATGTGAAGACAGGCAGCTGACTGGTATGTGAAAATGATGGCCTGGTTTTCATTGGTCTTTTATTTAAAACAGGCTGAGCTTCTGAAAAAATAGATTCCTAGCTAGAAAAAGACCTTTTCTAGGACAACAGCCAATGTCTGTGTGCTCTTAAGAGGTGGTGCATTGTTGCTGTGTTTTAGGGAATCTGAAAAGGATTCTGCTGTCAACACATAGATGAGAATGGAGAAACTTCCTTCCACAGCTCCTGTACCAATCTCTGCACCTGTATTCCATTGCTCTTATGCTGTTTAATAAGCTCTTAAATGATTTTGCATTATTGCAGCAGGACATTATATCCCTAATTAACTTAGGGACCTCCTTTTGAGGACAGTTTCATTCAGCTGCATTTCACCCATATTGCTGTAAAACCTAGTTGCTTTCAGGTACTGTATAGAGGGGCCAGCTGTAGCTTATCCTGATAACCCACTTCTTATATTGAAACCAGTACTTTCTGTGTAACTTGTGGCTCAATGTTATGTGTAGTATATTAATTTTCAAAAGAAAAAAGATTAGATCCATATGAAAGTTTTTAAGGCTATGCAAACCTTTATGCAATATTCTAGCAGTCTTCTCTTTTTATCACTCTTAACACCAGGAATTCTAGTGTCCTTAGGCGTGGCCTTCATCCTTTTCACAACCTTTATAAATTGAGAGCAGAAAATAGTAATTCTGTCTCTCTTTTAATTATATAACTTAAATAAGATCTGATGCACAAACTGCTAGATGAACACAGTGTAATTTGAATAGCTGCTCCACTGTGCTAAGAAAGGGAAAACCCCATGGATGCTAAATGTAAAATAAGACATTCCCTCACCGTACATGCCTTTGGATGTTTGTTTGTTCTCTCTGTTTCGTTAAGGATGCCCTACCCTTTGTGTTAATTCCTCTGTCTGTCAATTCCAGAACGGGAAAGAGAAATCATCCGCCAGGCAGCCATCCAGCAGACCAAGGAGATGGATCTCAGCGTGGTGCGGCTCATGTTCACCGCCTTCCTTCCCGACAGCAACGGCAGCTTCACGCGGAAACTCGACCCCGTCGTATCCGATGCGATATATGACAGCAGTAAGTATAGTTGGCTTTAATTACTTTTTTTAATAAGGAGCTGGCTTTTGTACACACAGAAATGACAGGTAGATATTGCTGTAAATAGACTCATCTAGCCCTGCCTGCCTGGTATTTGATGAATAACAAGTAAAGAGCCCATGGATAATTAGCCCCATGTCTATCCACATACATACAGTATCATTCTGGTTTTAATAGATGGTGATGTAAGCCATAGAGGAAGATTTTATTTTGCTGTTAGCATGTTTAATCCTGCCACTTTTATTAGAGGATTTTGTAAGTTCTTGTTATATCCATAAGAAGGGCTTAGATTTTGCAGAGTTTTTAGTTGCTTTCTGTGACAAAGCGCTGTTACACAAGATGTGAGGAAAAAATTACTTTGCTTCTATCTTTGTTGAGAATTTGACACCTTTCAGCTCTGCAGACCATCTGCTTGTCTGTATTTTAAAAGATAATATGACCATTTCCTTTAGATCTGTCAGTATTTTTTAAAGCATTCCTCTATTTGTCTTTTTTCTAAGAGAATTTTTTCACTTCATGTTTTCCCCCATGCTGTTAAATTATACTGACTCATCTTAGTTGAACCCTTTCTGCTGCCTGAGTTTTCCTTCCTGAGGCTGTGGATTCCCATGTTTTTGATAGTCATTCTGTAATGACTCAGGAAAAGTACCTTGTTTTTCCTTTGTGCACCAGTCATATCTATATTACTGCTTTTTAAGGACAAGTCTAGATCAAAAGATACTAAATGCCACTGTTCTACTATAGTCTGTGCCTTGCTGTTAATTGGGAAATGTAATTAGGTCAAAAATTTTGTCCTAAACTAAGGAGACAAAGGGGACATTTTCTGTGCATGTTTCTGCTGTTGTAAGTTGCTACACAGATGTCAGTTACTAGTTTCTGATCTCCCAAGGTGAATTCTTGATTCTTCTTGGGTTTTGTTTGGGGGTTTTTTGAATACTTCATTGGCACCATTCAAGCCTTCACAGAACAGACATAACTTGTGCTAGCATAACTTGCCTGCCACAGCTGCTTTCACTTATCAGGTGATAGTTCTGTCTTGAGGACCAATAGTTGTCTATTGATGCCTCTGCTAGGATCTGTGGAGGTGGGCTTTTTTATTACTGTCCAGTACACTGGCTAAAAACTGGCATGCTTTCAAGTAAGCCACAATGTAAAGCAAAGCACTGTAGATAGTGAGAAACAGGAAAACAGCTCTCAAGAGTGTCATTCTGTCAGAAAGCAGAGAGGAAAAAAATTACATTCTCTTGTATGGCCCTGTTGTCATAAAATGAGTTCTAGTGCAGGGTGCTGGATGCAGCTCACTGCTGGGTTACCTTGCTAGTGCAGTAATTTTGCTGCAGTGGCTGGGACCTTATTTTGTGGTTCATGGTTCAGTCAGAGCTTGGAAAATACAAGATTGTCTTTCATATGAAAAGTCCTTGATTCATTCATGTTTAAAAAAACTCAGACAAATTCAGGTACATTGTATTGGAAGCTTGTCTTTCTATTGCATTTCTGTGTGTTGTGCTTGGTTGTTTTTTTAAGTCTAAATCTGTTACAAAAGTAAGCAGGGTTTTTTTCATCTTCCCTTTCAATAGAAGCTCCCAATGCCTCCAACCTAAAAATTGTAAGAATGGACAGAACAGCAGGGTGTGTGACAGGAGGGGAAGAGATCTACCTGCTCTGTGACAAGGTTCAGAAAGGTAAGAGTCACGAGTATTGTAAGGCACACCAGGGTGTTCATCTGGAGTACACATAAAGCCTTCTGTGCTGTCTTTAGTGTTATCCCACTCCAATAGTGCACCAGGATTTGTAAGCACTCAGCCTTTCTGGAAGTCAAGGCAGTGGTCCAAAGATTTAATAAATCAAAATAGTCTATTGCAAAGCAAATTCAGCCTCTCTTGCCTCCACAGAGACCATGTGATCATCTTTGTGCTTCTCAAGTTTCTGCCCTTGCACGTATTCTGAAATTTTGAGGGGTGGTGTGTACTGAGTGATGTTTGACTCCATTAACTAACACCTGCTCTGAATTATTCTGAAGTTTCTGATTTATTATTAAGTTCCTGATTGTAAAGAGTAAGTATAAGTATTCTCTGTTAACCAGGGATGGGACCTTAATGTGTTCAGCACTGCTCCTAATAACTTCATTTTTATGTATATGCTTATGGTAGAGGTTATTTGGTAAATAGATACTTCTCACAGGTTCAGTCTCAGTCTCTGCCCATGGCTTTGAATGTGTGAGAATTCAGCAGAGTGAATTAGGATACTTTGTTTTTTAATTGGGAGATAATGGTTAAATGTGGTTGGTTATATTTGGGCTAAGTAAAAAGAAAAAAGATGGGAATGAGGGAGATCCTTTGTATTTTTCAGCTACAGGTAGTACTTGGGACACCCAAGTACTGGTGCAGATTACATGGTAGAGTGGGTGCCCTCTTCTCATCTGTTTGGAATCAGTCCCAATGCATGTTGTTAAAACCACTGTGACATTTTCTGTTGGTGCGGGCTGTCCTTTTCCATCTCTCTTTCTTGTAAATGCCCTTCTACCACTTAGGGAAGAGAGAAAGCTTTGGGGGCTTTTAGGGACTTTGAAAGATCTATTTTCCTTTAATGGTGCATCTGCCCTCTGCTATCAGGAGGATTGAGACAAAGCATAACTCTTACGCACAAAATAAATAAATAAATGTCTGACTCAGTGGAAGCCCTGAGGTGGGGTTTCCCCTCAGACTGGGGTTTCCCCTGACCTCACTGCCTTCAGAAACCTCTTGCCTGAAGGAACTTGAGCATGCAGGACAGCAGGACTGGAAGTGGTGGTTCACAGTCTTGAGACTAGCAGGTGGGGGACCAGGGGAAGCAGTCTGTCTGCTACAGAAGCCTGTCCTGCATCAGTTGCCCTGAGAGACAATAGGCTTTTTCTAGCCTTTTCTCACTGGGAGTGCTGTGGAAGGAATTTACTGGTGGGATGCTTTTCCTAAAAAGATAAATAAATAAATAGAAAGAGAATGAAAGAAGATTTGTTTAGAGGAGCAGAAGCCAAATGCCATGTTTCTGGCCTGTGCTGTTTGGAGGGTGAAGGATCCCTGCTGCCAGGCTGCTCGCTCACACCCCCCAGGTCTCTGAGCTGCAGCTCCACCGTGGCACTCTGCCAGCAGCAAGCAGAACTTGAACTGTGGCACTTCAGGTTTTGCTACAGTTTTTTGAACTGAAACTGTTGGAGGAGAGGGTGGTTTCGACATTTCATGCTTCAAGTTCTCCCCTCCTTACATGTTTGTTCCAAATAAGGCTCCTCTGGAATGTTTTATAACCCTAGATTAGGAAGATGATGTGAACCTAGTTCTCTTTTTACACCTCAGTAAATAGCAACTTGAGTGAAGTCATTAGGATTAGGCTGATGTAAACTTGCTGTTGAAAATGCGTTATTTCTGTTGTTTTCATAAAACAGATAAAGTTAATCGATATATTGTGTAGTATTTTCATCCAGCCAAAAAGTAACCATGTTGATTTTTATCTGAAAGAACCATAGCCAAAGGTTAAACAAATGCACAAACATCCCAGTGTGTTTCTTTCATTCTTTGCAGATGATATTCAAATACGTTTCTATGAAGAGGATGAGAATGGTGGTATGTGGGAAGGCTTTGGAGATTTTTCTCCTACAGATGTACATAGACAGGTAAGTAACAGAGCATTTGTCCTTTGTTAATGATTCTCCCATCTCTGTAAGCTAAGATTATGTTATACTTTGTAAATTATGTAAAAGCATCTGTATCCTGTACTGACCTCCTCTTTGGTTCATTGCTTTCTAATAAGAATAATAACTTAACAGTTCTTAAAAGGCATCTGTTAGGTGACTAGGAATACAGTGCAAAGAAATTAGCAGAAAGCCCCACTGCTTTAACATGCACCCCCTGTAAATTGGGATAGGATATAGAAACAGCTCTGAGAGCTCCTGTGAACACACTGAGAAAGCCACAGAGAGATGCCAAAGGATGAGGGGACAAACAGTGCAGTACTGACATATGGGATGTGATGGCACTTAGCATGGCAGTTCTGTCTTTCCCAAAAGGCTTAAGGAGTCAACCTCAGAAGTGAAACTGAAAGCTAAAATGGAAGTTTATTGTTGTAACAGCCCTTTCCTCTGAACTTTTGCCTCCCAAGCCCTAAACCAATGCCTTCAAAATAGCGCAAATGTAAAAGCCAAGTTGTCAAAAGCCAGGCTCTTTGATAGATATGCTTATCTTTGTTTCCTTCACAGTTTGCTATTGTGTTCAAAACACCCAAATACCGAGATGTCAATATCACAAAGCCAGCATCTGTATTTGTACAACTGCGTAGGAAATCTGATCTGGAAACAAGCGAACCAAAGCCTTTTCTCTACTATCCAGAAATCAAAGGTAACTCATTAAACCCATTCTATAGATTGGGAATGGAAACTGTAGGGTCCCTAGGAATGTTTTTAATAAAATAGAACTGGTTGGGTGAGGAATTTTTGGTTTTAGCTGTTATTTTTAGAAAAGATATTTGCCTCCTTGTTTTGGGCAGGGTCAATATGCGGCATGGTAGGTTTTTAGTGGGTTTTGTAGGCGGTGGTGTGGCACTGGTAGGCAGTAAATCCATGTGTTTTTCCAAGTGAGGCTTGTTCCTTGCAGATTCCCTATATGCACACATGCCTGTCCATACAGTAGATGGCACTCTTCCTCTGGGTTTCTGCCAAATAATACCTGAAGAGATTTTACTGTCAGCACTTTCAGATGAAACCCTAAATCAAAACCTTTCTGGTGCCTGGTGGAAAAGGTACATATTTTGCAGTTCTCACCTTTTACCATCATGCCAATGTCACTGATGTTTCTGTATTTTCCAATTGCCTGTACTAGTTGCCCAAGACATTTCTTGTGAGAGCAGGGAAGGTGCTGTTTCAATCTCTTGTTTAAAATGTTAATTGCTTAGCAGAAGTAGAAGAGTCGGTATTGGACCTGCTTCCTACATTATTAGTGAAAAGAAGTTTAATCAGCAGATCTGTGCCCTTTGAAGTCTGCATTTGAAATGTTTGATGGGAATGGCATTTGCAGTCATGGTTTTAAATACCAATAATGTTGATGATATGGAAATGCCTTGAGGCCCAAGTCATAATTGGTGTTTCATTGTATTAAGATTATCTTTCTGCTTAGCAGTTTACCTGCCTGCAGGCTACACTACTGAATTCTAACCTGAATGTTTTCTGTGCCTAAGGTAGAGCCGTGTTGAAATCAATTCCCTGTCAAAGTCTCTAAAATAATTGTGCATTAGTGGTGAGAGACTCAGGACAGCTGAGGAGGGAGTGGTGGTGGTCCATGTGAGTCTACTTCACAATTGTTAGAATAAAATAGCACAAAGCATGAATTCACAAAAGCTTCCAGTGTTGCCAGAGGATTTCTTCTTGGTAATGATTTCAGGAACCTCTTGCACAAGTGTTAAGGGAAGCGAAGTGTTCAGCTGCAGAGCAAAGTTGCCAGATTTGAAGCAAACCTCTTTTATGTGCCTCTTAATCAAGTAAAATTAATTCAACATTATGTGCATTTTCAGATCCCCTATACAACTTCATCATGAACTTACCACTTAGGAACTATATTTTTCCCTTGTTGCACAAACTTAGACCCATGTATGTGGATTTTTTTGTGTTTCTCTGACTAGATTGCTCTCTAGAGTTTTCTCTCCTCATCAGTGTGAGTATGCCTGCTGTGTGCATGCATACATACTTACACATCATGTGTACCTGGAAACAATGCACGTGGCTTTGTCAGTGTACTGTCTCATGTATTCAGCTGTCTTATCTGATGCACTGACTGATGTGCCTGTGCATGAAATTTCTTTTTGTTGTATGGCTGTTGAAAACTACTAGATGGTTTAATAAACAAATGGTATTTTGTTCTTTCCTCAACAGTTCTCCTGGATTTTAACCATGTAATGTTTGTATCCCTATTTTTGTAGCTCTTGTCATGACATTTACACTTTCCCCAGTCATTGGGATAGTCCTTTTAAATCTCTGTGTTTTGCTTTCCGGGGGACTAAGTCTTATTTTGTACTTACACTATAAAATAAGTTTAGGCTTTTTTTTTCTCCTGATACTCAGCATGGTTTGACAGAAATATGTCCCTGCCTGAAAATAAGTTGTCTTTGTTCTAGTGGCTGTTATGGTATTTTAAGTAAATCATTTCAAGCAAGCACGGTTTTCATTGTTTCTTGCCATCCCTTAAACAAAAGTTGAAAGGGCACTGCAGGTACTCAGCACTGTTGAAACTCAAAAGTGCATTGTAATCCTCTGATAAGGCTCCATTTCTGAAGTAGATTTGCCTGGAAGAAGAGCCTGTGCTTATATTCCCCAAAGGCAAATTTTCTTCAACAAATTTGGAGTTTAGAGCACTTGTGCTGATTCATGACTTGGCTTAGACATTGAAGAATTTTGGAACCATCTCCAGGGCTCTAAGTACACGAGACACTTTTGAAGAAAGCTCTGAGCCCCCCAGGACATCTCTGCATGTGTCCCCTGAGTCTGAGCACAAGAAGGTGACATGGCTGAAGAGACCAAGCAGGCCCAAGTGATGCTGCTGGTCTGAATGGGGACTTGGCACTGCCTTGTTTCTCAGAGGAATTCTCTCTGCTCCAGTATGTACAAAGATTTTCTGCTATTTGGAGCTTGAGGAAAGTTGACTCTTCTACCACACTCTGCATTTTCCTTTATAAACTAGTAACTGTAGTGATGCTTTCTGTATGCAAACCCTCTGCTGTGCCTGTCCCCAGCAGGAATGACTCCCTGTTCTCTCTGTTCCTTCTGTCCCAGATAAAGAAGAAGTGCAAAGGAAACGACAGAAGCTCATGCCCAACTTCTCCGATGGCTATGGCGGAGGCAGTGGCACCGGCGGTGGTGGCATGTACGGAGGGGCAGGGGGCAGTGCTGGCTCTGGTAAGGCAGCAGTTTTGGGCAAAGAGGGAAGAGGGTTCTACTTGGAGAGCATGACAGATGCTTATGTTGATTTCTAAAATGTAAAGAGGATTTTGTCTCCTAGGTGTGTAAGCCCTGAGTCTGTTGCTTTTATCAACTGAATGGAGCATCTCCTTATCCTAAACACTTCATCACCCTGTTTGCCTTCCCACTTTGGAAGCTCTGTTGCTTCCTACAGCCTTTGAGGCACTGGAATTCATGAGAAAGCACAGTTAACTGTCATTTTGGGTGTCTAAAATTAAACAGGTTCTGAATTGTTTCTTGGACCACGAGTGGAATTTGGCAAATTAAGCCTGTTAGTGCAAAGAACTGTTGAAAAATTGGAGATGCTCTTTAGTAAATTTTCTACTGTGCTCTATCTGTTGAAGCCAGAGTATATCTGATATGCAGGATCATGAGAGCACTGCTTTGGTTCTTGCAGCAGAGCATTAAAACCTATAGGTCAGCAAATGTCCTGTAGGACATTCAAACCTGAACCACAACCCTTTTTTCTAGAGCAGGGAATAGAACAGCATTTTCAAATTGCTACATGTGTTGCTGGCAGCACATGCATAGCACAATACCAGAATACAAATGTGTTGTAATCACAAAGATTCAAAATACAGAGGCAAGTTGTGATGTCTCAGTTGAGATTTAGAGGAAAGACATAGCAATACTACATTTGTGTGGTGTTATGGATGTTGGGATAGAGAGTGTCACTAGCCAATCACCTAGAATTTCTTTGGATTTTTGAAGGGGTAGGGGAGAACTCATCTTTAGCCTGGAAACTTAATTTGATGGAATAAAGCAGAAGGTATGCAGAAAACAGTAACTCTGTTTGTTAGGTTCAGTGTTCTTCTAGATGGTGTTCTCATTGTTTTAGGATGTAATTCTATTCATTCTTATTCTTTTTCCTTTCTTTAGGGTTCAGTTTTCCTTCATATGGATACTCTGCTTTTGGAGGGATGCATTTCCATACTGGCACAACAAAGTCCAACGCTGGCATGAAACATGGTAACAGCATAAATGTCTTTCTTCCAACACCTGAATTGAGTTTGACCTGTATTTTCTTCTACACTATGAGCCAAAGTGTCAGGCAGGTCTAGCTAAGCATGCTGGAGAGGGCCTCTTCTCAAACCTCTGGCAGCAGAGGCATTGGTGCAGCTTATACTGCCCTGCTTCTCTTTTTTCCTGTCCAAGTGTAGTTCCTTCTTACTGTGCAGTCCTGAGAAGCAGTCACCAAAACCCCTCCATGTGCTTCTGTATGGAGTGTATTGTTTCAAGCAACAGCCCTCTTGCTTGCTTGAATGTGCTGATTAGAGATGACCCAAGGATGAGACCACAGAAAATGTATCTTCCTTTGTTGCCACAGTCTGGTACTACCCTGTAGCCCAGAGAAATGGAAAACATGAGGCTAATAATAAGGACACTCTTAGCTTTCTAAAATAGGGAGGTAATTTCAGATGTATATGTTGATTACTCCATAGATACTTCCAGAGTCTCGGGGATGAATTTGCTGTTAGGGAAGAAAGAATGTGTCTGAGTAATTCTATTAGATTTTGTGTAAGTAGCTCAGACTTACATTCTCGTACCATGAAAAGAGAGGTAAATCTGTTGTAATATATAAAAGTTTATTTCTAAAGTAGAGGCTGTCAAAGACTTAACATCACTTCAGAGCAAGTCACATCACTGTGCCTATCCATGTGTGTTGACATCTGGAATATTATGATTCATGAGTTTAGTCATAAGCTTTACATTGAAGTAAATTTTTGTATTAATTTTCCAGGCTTTGGTTTTGTCTAGTTGAGTTTTATCATTTGTATTAAAAAAGCAACAGTACCGCTCATTAATGATTCTGCTTTTTGTTAGAAGGTTTATCAAATTGCACAGCTGAACAAGACACAAGGAGCTGTGATAAACAAAATGACCAATGGGACATGAAATGTGATGTGAAGGTGGAAACCATGGAGAGGACTGAGTGCAGAACGTCTGCTGTTCATGAGAAAAAGGAGGATTCTGTTTCTTCCTGTAAAACTGAAGGAAGCGAAGCAGATTGCAGGTGGCAGGGTAAGTGAGCAAGTAAATGTATTTAGGGTAAATCAAACTTCAGTACTGCAAAGCAAGCATTAAAGGTTTGGAAACTCTAAAAATGTCTGCTTGCTGTTTAGAGAACATGGCGATGCCTCCTGGACGAAACAGGAGGGATTCCATTCCCCAAGATCTAAGGTCCCTCCCCATACCTAGCTCTGTAGATAACCTTTCACCTTTGTACTGCCACTGGACACTTGGGCTTCTGCTTGTCATGCAAGGAGATGAGACAGCTTTGCCTGCTGGGCATGTTTAACACTGCCTTGGAATAAACCTGTGTGAGGGAGGAATGCTGCAAGCAGTGAAGGCACAGGGAATAGAACTCAGCAGTTGACTTGGCTTTTGATACTTGAGAGACTTCAGTGGATGAGTTAATGGATATTAGTATGGCTTGCACTTGGTCTTTCCTGCAACACTGTTGAATTTTGTGCAAAGTAGCATTATAGGTTTGAATTTAAAATGTAAAGGTACCTGTTTCCATTTGGCAAATACAGAGTAAAATAACTGTAATAGCCAAGTGTTACACATCAAACTAATGGCTAAGAATCTTTGCTTTTTATGTATTTTTCATAGATTTGTAGCTTTGTAGACCATTAATATGTGGTTATACAGTTCCTGGTGTTTTTCCTACCCTTTCTCTTAGATTTTACAGTAATAAGCTAACCTTCTAACATACTACTGAAATACTATTTAGTCTTAGTTTCAAGTAGAGGACCCACAAGAAGAACATTTTGTTTTCCAATCAGAATCTTAGAAGACATAACATGAAGTGGGGCAAAGAAGCCCTGGGCCAAATTCAGTGGGGCAGTACCTGGGGGAAAAATTACCTAACCAACTGCTCTCCAAACACTGGACAATGTTTGTNTTGTAGCTTTGTAGACCATTAATATGTGGTTATACAGTTCCTGGTGTTTTTCCTACCCTTTCTCTTAGATTTTACAGTAATAAGCTAACCTTCTAACATACTACTGAAATACTATTTAGTCTTAGTTTCAAGTAGAGGACCCACAAGAAGAACATTTTGTTTTCCAATCAGAATCTTAGAAGACATAACATGAAGTGGGGCAAAGAAGCCCTGGGCCAAATTCAGTGGGGCAGTACCTGGGGGAAAAATTACCTAACCAACTGCTCTCCAAACACTGGACAATGTTTGTTACAGATAGGATAATCTGTTAAAACTTAAAAAAAAATGTAGAAATCTGTTACTGGGTGTGCTCATATCCCAAAACTATGGACACGCCTGGAAGCTTCTAATAAAGAACTGCNACATTTTGTTTTCCAATCAGAATCTTAGAAGACATAACATGAAGTGGGGCAAAGAAGCCCTGGGCCAAATTCAGTGGGGCAGTACCTGGGGGAAAAATTACCTAACCAACTGCTCTCCAAACACTGGACAATGTTTGTTACAGATAGGATAATCTGTTAAAACTTAAAAAAAAATGTAGAAATCTGTTACTGGGTGTGCTCATATCCCAAAACTATGGACACGCCTGGAAGCTTCTAATAAAGAACTGCTTTTTATCTTACCATTTTAATACTGTTGCAAGGGGTTTTGGTTTTTTTATTTCAGGTAACAAAACAAAAGGAGGAGGAAGGCAAGGGTAGTCAACAGAACTGGTTTAGCAGCAGAGTTCTGAAATATATAAAGACTACAAATCACCCTTTCCCAGACAGCAAGACATGCATTTCCTGGATTGTTTTTTTTAATAAACAACTGATGGACACTTTTCTAAGGGATTTGAGTAATTATGCTTAGCATAAAATAAAAAAAACAGTAGTTGGACTAGAGAGACATGGTAGTGGTAGGAATTGAGCACAAAGGAGTTTCATGGTTCTGATTTTTACAAAGTGCAACATGATCTAGACTACTTTTGTTGTTCCCTGGATCAGGGAGAGAGCACATTACCTTGTGTGTGTCAGCCTGTCTGACACTTGCTATTAACAGCACTAGAAATTTGTGGCTTGAGAATCCAAAGTGGCACAGGAGATGGGCTGTAGTTGTGAACACCTCCAAGGTGTGGCTTCTTGTGATCTGAGAATGGATGGTGCTAAAGCAACCTGCTCTTTGTAGTTTCGGTTGTGATAAATCCTATGTGATAAATCTTGTGCTGATAATGAAGAAGTAATAAAGTCCATTTACCTGTCATGAAGGAGGGCTCTGATTTGTTTGCATGTTTTCCAAGCAATGAATATTGTAGGCAGAAGTTGACCTTTTTTTTTTTTAATTCTATTGTAATGGCATGAAAGGAGGCAATTTTTAGCTCCAGATTATACAAAGAATTGGTGCAGAAGAACAGGTTCTATAAAATAGCTACTGCAGGCTAGATAATTTGGTTATTAAACTAAAAGATACATATAATATTTTGAAGGATATGTTTCCTGTGATTTGGAAAACCAGGGAGTTTGAACATCCAGTTATTTGATCTTTGGAAACGTGTATAATGAGACAAGACTGAATTGCTTAACACCCTTTAACCTGAAAATTTATCCTGAATATAACACATTCAGTGTTAAGAGGTAAATAGGAAATAAAAATCCATCAGCCCAGGCATATAGTACAGCAGCCACAGGGATGTACTGGCCAGGACAATAAGCTTCATGGATAGCTGAGTAAGTCTATGCCTTACAGCAGTGATGTGTTTGTGTTCATCAGGGATATGTTTCTGACCCAGTCTAAATGCCTGGTTTTGTGTAGCTGGAAATCCTGGCTATTGTCTCCCCATGTGTGCTTTAAATGACACAGTCTGTTGTACTTGTTTGCACTTTGTAATTCCCAACCTTACAAGGTTTTATAGAAACATGAAACTGTTCAAAATACAGGCTGGTTTCAGATGATACTGCTTCACAGAATGATGCTGTAGTTTCAGAGCTTATCTGTTTCATTTTCACTGGTTTCTTGCTGATACAGAACCACAAATGTATTGACAGAGCAGCTAGAGTTACTTTTTTCCGCAAATGAGTTTCTTTTCTCCCTTTTGCCTCCCCACCATGACAACTTCTGCTTTTTGAAATCTCAGTGGCTGTCAGTGTTATAATTCTAAAATCAGGATACAAATACTAAGCATTGTAAAAAGTGAAAAGTTTTAAACAGAAGAACAGACTCTCTAATGTTGCTGCTGTAAAGCAGGCCAGACTGCATTATTTGAGTCAGAGAAGGAGTACAAAGCCCTGCATTTATTCTATGGCTTTTCTCTGAGTTCTCTGCAATATTTGATGGGTCACTTAGGTTTCCTGTGCCTTAGCTTCCTCAAGACAAAACCACTTGGACCTGCAAGTTCTAGATCCAAGTTGTGCTCCTTTTGTCTCATTACACATAACTGCACATCACTGCTGTTTCAGTGCCAGTCAAACCAGTGGGAGCTTCCAGATTTGACTGTCCTCAGGGTTCCTGCTGCCTGAATGCTCAGCATGCCCCTAGTTTTCCTTCCCAGGCATTCATTCCCTCTGTCCTTACCTCTCAGAAGTAATTAGCAACCATCTCAGTGGAGCAGTGAATAATACTTGGTGGTCTGCACTTCGTATTTCTGTGACAGCACAAATGCCTGTCAAAAGTAGGTGGTTTTCCAAGGAAAACAACTGAGCTGATGAAGAGGACCCTTTGTGTTGCAGATGCTCTGTTCTTGGAGAAGGCCATGCAGCTTGCCAGGCGCCACTGCAACGCTCTCTTCGATTATGCCGTAACTGGAGACGTGAAGATGCTGCTGGCAGCTCAGCGCCATCTCACTGCTGTCCAGGATGATAATGGGGACAAGTGAGTTCACCACACTGCACTTGCTGGGTTGAAACCGATGGGTTTGAGGGCAGAATGGGTAGTCAATTTGTTCTGTCACTCCTGAGTGCCAAACACTGGTGGCACCACTTCTCCTTTCTGCTGTTTGGGAGAGGTACAGCTGTGATTTAGATTTTTGTTTCATTTGCAAAGTCATGTACACCATAAACTTCATTGATCCAGTACCTGTCAGAGAGTAATGTGGTCACTGAGGGTATGTTGAGCATGTTGTGGGTTTGAGTTTCTTTGCCCTTTTTTACTTAAAATCTTGACTGACTATGAATTGCTGTGCTTGCATTGTGATACACGATGTATGAGGATCCTCAGCTTGGTGCTAAAGGAGAGTGCCCTGCTTTTTATTCCATGCAAGCCCTTAAGTCTTCATAGGATGCTTCAAGTAAGAGCTTCACCAGGAGATGTAAAAACAGTAGCTGGAGGGTCCATACTGCACTTCTCCCACTGACACCAAGTTCTTTCCAGAGGACATTATTTTGCTCTTGCTTATGTCTGTACTGAAATCTTCCAAGAGATTGCACAGATGTTTGTGGCAGACTTGGCTGCTAATATTTGCATATCAGTCCTTCAATAATGTGAGCTGGAGTGGAAATCTGCTTTGTTCCTCTGCAGCCATGCAGATTCTGTGGAACTCAGAGTGAAGTACTGTGAGGAACTAATGATCATTAGTTATTTAAAATGAAATTCAGCAGAAGTGGCTCTGAAGAAATGCAAAGATAATCTCTTGAATAAGCAAGTGACACGATCACATCCTCACTTTATAGCTGGCAGGCCCTGTGCAATCAGCTACATTGCCTTAAATTGTAGTGTTTTGAACAGTAGAAGCCAGATAATCTCAAGGTGTCCAGCTAGAAGGAAAATTTCAAGTGACTGAGACCTGTACCTCTGAGAGAGTAATTGAACTACTACTTTCATTCCATTTTCAGTGAAAATAGGCCTCAGATTACAGACAGGACTGCACAAATCAGAGAGAGCTACTTCACTAGCTTTGCTTTCCAACTGGAAATCTAATGTCTGCTTTGAGATAAACAGGAATATGAACAAGGTGGGAGCTAGCAACAAAATCTGCAAGCGCTGTGGACAGTTCAGCTTCTGTGTTTAAAAA
>VWZP01003306.1:39690-137078 GCA_013396995.1 Dicaeum eximium | reverse complement strand
AAAAAAAAAAAAAGGGAGGGTTTAGAGGAATATTGAGCAAGTAGGACCTGCACTTAAATATCAGAAACATGCTCCTCAGATTTGGACTTGCAGGGCATTTTAAGTAAGTTAAAATACTTTTTAGAATGATGATAAATACTTGTTTCCTTGCTGA
The DNA here is from genome assembly GCA_013396995.1 of Dicaeum eximium. Lineage (NCBI taxonomy): Eukaryota > Metazoa > Chordata > Aves > Passeriformes > Dicaeidae > Dicaeum > Dicaeum eximium. Next base: position 136,924 of record VWZP01003306.1, on the reverse strand, counting down.
ATCAAGAAGTACCTGCAAGTATGTGAGGCTCAAGTTCACACTGCGTTTCTCCTGAGATGGATTTCTTCTGTGAGCATAATATACATACATGTGAAGTATTACTTCACAACTTTTTAACAAAGCAAAGCTCTGGTGATTGTCTTCCAGCTCTCTTGAGGGAGAAGAAAAAGGTCAAAATTAATTAATAAATTTCCCTGGTTTTCACTTTAATCATTAAAATGATACAGCAACTAGAAAGCTTTTGCTTAAGCCTTTCAAAAAACTTTGCTGTGAACAGTTTATGGCTTTGAGACAGGACCCAGCAACCTGTGATTAGTGTATATTTACAGTGGACACTCAATTACACTGGCTGTGACTGTATTTATACCAGTACCACTGCTCTGTAGATATCTGATCTGGCTCTCAGTGGTGTTCAAATGCATTTTTTTCATGTAGGAATGCTTAAGAAATAGAACTGACCTTTTGTGGTCTAGTCAGCAGCATCACATATAATGGTAGGGTAAAATTAAAATACTTGCTCCTGAAATGAGAACTAAAAGCAGTAGAAGAACAAATGTGTTTCTGTAGTGAGATTTGGAAATAAAATGTCAACGTGATACAGAGCATAATAAAAAGCATCTATCAGAGCAGAGGGACAGCACTTTTCCAGTAATGGTGGGACTGTTTGAACAGCACAGGGGAGTTGAAGGAGGGAAGGTACCATGATACTTCCAGTGGCAGTATATAGAATCAATAAAAAACACCCTATGAGTTTGGTTTGTAAATGATCTTTTTCTGTTTTTTAAAATATTTTCTGGTTTTGTCTGCTCTCTGTCTCAATTTCAGAATGACACCTTGCCCTGGACTTCTTTCTATTTTTCTGACGAAAGTGTAAATCTGAGACTGTTCAGATATTTCTGGAATGATGTAACAGACACACCACGTGTCCTGTGTTATTATTTTGTGTCAGCAGCAACTTGCTAAAAAGATGAGTAGAAGTTGGCCAGCATCTGCCACTGAAGCACTTGGCAGGATGTTTCAAAACAAAGGGCATGATTTTCAGATGAAGTCCTAATGCAGCAAGGCAAATGGAGCTCTGTAGGACAAGGGTGATGGGATTCACAGCCTGCTTTTTCCTGGTTCCATGTTGCATGTCCAGCCACTCAGGCTGGTGGGGAGAGACCTCCCTTGGGAGAAGAGCACAGGAAGGGCCGTTGCATTAACCCAGTAGAAGTAAAGTGTCTTGCTATGCAGTCACTCATGTCTAAAAACAGGTGCTTTTTTGGCATGATGCCTCTGGCCACTGCTGCAAATCCTGTGGTTGTTAGTCACTGGGCCTGAGTTCTTAGTCATTTTTCTGTTTGAAAATGAAATAAAGAAAAACCCACAGATATGGGGAAACCCCAAGGGAAAATCTGCTTTGGTAGCAGAGAGGCTTGTGGAAATTCTGCAGGAAGCTTTTCACAGTAAGAAGTGTTTATCTGCTGCATGATTCAAAATATGAAAAAACAGCAAACCAGCAGAGAATCTGAGGATTTCTGAGGAAGGAAAGGAAAAAAATCGTTTTGTGCCACACATTTCGTATATTAGGCTAGTATAAAGTAATGCTGAGGGCCAGCAAAAGCCAACCTGAGTTTGCTTTTGTGATGGAAGAGTTAAACAGTTACCTTCTGACCTGGCTTTTTCAGTGTTAGGATTCAGTTAGGTGTTGGTACTTAGTGCTGGAATGATTACCTCTAATAGTCAAGTGTTTATATCAGAATGCAGTCAGATCTATAGCAAAGCCTTGAAATTCTGTAATAAATTTGAAAACTGTGAATTTGTTAATCTGTTTCTTGTTTGTTTCAGTGTCCTTCATTTAGCGATTATCCACCTTCATACTGAGCTGGTGAAAAACCTCTTGGAAGTGATGCCTGATTTGAATTACAATGACATCATTAACATGAGAAATGACCTCTATCAGGTGCGAAGTTGTGGGGGTATAAACGTTGCTGATTGTTCAGCCAGTAAAAAAGAAATTGCACAACGTGCTCTCTGTGGGAAGAGATCAGACTGATGCAAACAAGTTTAGAAACAAGGATATATTGGAGTTGTGGATGAAAGAGAACGTGTTTTCACTGGTTTAGTCCATAATTCTCCTTGATGGTAACAGAAGTGACTCTGGAACAGGCCAAAAAGACGAAAGTCTTCAGTTCATGGCTTCAGTATTTTGTCACTAAACCAGAAGTGTGGATTACAGTGTGCCAGCTCTGGGCTCCTCTGACCTTTCTGACACTGGCTAACTTGGGATCACAAGTCAGTTCCTGAGTCATCAGTTATCTGCAGGCACATGTAGAAGCCATAATATAACCTATACCCTTCCTACAGCCCAGATTATATTCGTGCCCATCACAGGAGCACCAAGATTTCCCTTTCATTTCTGCAGTAACTGAAAAAACCCCATCCCCTTTTCTTCAGCCTAGGAGGAAAAGAACTGGCAGGCACAGTTCTGTCTCTGGACTGTTCGTATTCTAACCCAAGTTTTAAAAAGAGCTGTGGGAACCTGCCTGGAAAAGAATCTCTTTTAAAGAGATTGTGCACACCATTGAGCAGCACTCTGACACTTGTGTAATTTGTTTTCCTGTGAACAGTAAAGGCAGGTTTTAATTCTGTACAGGTAGTCCCACAAGGTTTATTTTGACTTGTTTTCCTTCACATTTTTATGTTCTCATAAAGCAAGTTTGAAATGTGGAGGCTGCTGAAAGTAAGCAGAATATTCTGAATTGAATTCTGTGCCCTGTGTTTAACAGAAACAGGAAGCAAATATGGGCTCTACACAGGAAATAAATCCCTGACTACCAGAACCTCTACAGTTCTTCCTATCTTCAACTTAAACCTTAAGCTATTGATAGAAGAGAATGTAGGCTTAGGCTAGAATTTTGCTTTTCTACAGATATTCTGAAAGCTGACATATACCTTATAGATGCAGTAACTAATTGCAAATGTGTTGACAGATCTATTGACAAACACGAGCTTATTGTGCAGAGCTGGAATGAGTCTTTTTTTAAAGTCCTCTGTCAATATTCTCTAGATATAGAATCTTACTAATTTTTAAAATTATTTTGGTGTTGGAAATACCATTTCCCAGACCTCACTGGAATGCTTACTGTTTAAATACATGCATGTGTATGTTCAGTGTGATGCTGCTCAGAACTGACAAGAATGCAGTATGCAACCAACCTTTGGAAGGTCCCAAAACCTGAGTGTTGCTCAGTGCTGCAGGTGCACAAAAATGGGGAATGTGCAAATGGGATCAGCTAGTTCAACACACATGGCATAAATGCACAATTGTTCTGCAGTTTGACAAGTGCACAGAACTGCAAGATTTTCTTCTTTTCTGTGCAGCCATTTTGAGGGATAAGGAACTCCTATGCCCATGGCTGCAAATCTCTGATTCAGGAGCAAAATGAGAGCATGGTTCATTGCTAAAGGATGTGAGTAGGGCCTGGAAAGCCCATGTGCTCCCACTGTGGCATGAACTTGGTGATGGGGCAGCTGTGGAAGCAGGGCTGCAGTGTGTGGGGGCACAGGGATTATCTCATTTCCCGAGTCCCTTGCACTGCAATGCTCAAATAGCCAGGTCAGTGCCCTGGCTTATAGAGTAGGCAACATCTTTGTTCCTCCCAAAGTCCAACTGCTGACATTGGCAAGGCAGCTTTTATTTCCAGTAAGTAGAAACCCTGTTTGTAGTATTCAGTAGAAAAGAAGTTACACCACTCCGAAGCCAACAAACTAAAAGCTTGCATATGTGTACAATCTTCTCACACTAGGAGCTTTTATGGGTTTCACAGATTTCTGTACAAGTGATGCAGCTGTTGCTTATCTTCTCATGGCTTGCTTCTGTCCCTTGCAGACCCCCCTGCACCTGGCAGTAATCACAAAGCAGGCAAAGGTGGTGGAAGACTTGCTGAAGGCTGGAGCAGATGTCAGCCTTCTGGATCGCCACGGCAATTCTGTCTTACATCTAGCTGCTACTGAAGGAGATGACAAGATTTTGAGTCTACTCCTCAGGCATGAGAAGGTATCTCCAATGGTCAACATCCCCAATGGTGAAGGTATGGAAAGATAATGGCTGTATTTTACATTTCCATGCTAGACAAACACACCACAAGTCCTGCCAACACTGTGTTGCTACAGAGGTAGATATAGACCCTGAAAATAACATCTTTCCTCATTTTCCATATGCTGTCCTTGGTTTTTGTATGCCTGCAGGCACAGATGAGAGAGCATAGGTGTGTCAGTTTTCTGGTTATGCAGAACAGAAAGATTGGTAATGATCATGTGACACAGCATGGATTTGAATTTTTGTCACTGTACCTTCTCTTCAATCTCACAAAACCTCAAGCACTGTGTTTGTCTTGTTCTTTATGCCACCTTTGGTTTTTAAAAATATGGCCCCAGAAGAAAATGTTTCCTCCTGTCTAGTGAATGAAGTCCCCTTAGAAATAGTTTCTGGACTGGTATTGAGTTTCATATGTGGTACTTTGTGACCATACAGAATTAGAGCCTGTAAAATAACCACAAAAGAGACAGTTCTTCCATTTCTCAGTGCACGGGGGACTTCAATTTAATACTCCTGCTCTAATAGATTGTAAAATGTCTGACCTAAAATTGTCACTATGGATTCAAAAAATTGTGTTCAGTTCTTCACAGAGAGAGGATCTTTTGGTTGGGTTTTGCTTGGTTGGTTGGTTTTTAAATAAAAGGCTTTATTAATTATCTTTCTGGCGCAGGTATTCTTGAGTGTCAGGTCACTGTGAGCTTACAGGAGGATGATACTAAAATATACCAGTTACCCTCCAGACCATTTTCTAGAAGAAGTGTCCAGTAGCCGATGGGGACAGTGTGGGGCACTTGGTATTTAGTACCAAGATGCAGATTTTCTTTTAAGGCTATTCTCTTGAAGCAAAAAGATGCTCTAGGTGAGCTCTGTAGTTCCTGCCTTCTGTTCCACCTTGTAATCTGATTTTTTTCTGTCTTGCATGGTTTTGACTCTCCAAGTTCTAATTTATGCACCAAGAACATATTTATTACCACCATTAACTTCATCCTAAGCCTCCACCTGGAGTACTCCCTTAGGGTCTGGGGCCCCCAGCATAAATAAGGACATGGGCCTGCTGGAGCAGGGCCAGAGGAGGGTTTGAAGATGCTCACAGGGCTGTAACACCTCTCCTCTGCAGACAGGCTGGGAGAGCTGGGACTCTTCAGCCTGGAGAAGGAAAGGCTCCAAGGAGACCTTACAGCACTTTCCAGTACCTAAAGGGCCACAAGAAAGCTGGAGAGAGGGATTTTATGAGGACATGTAGGGATAGGACAAGGGAGAATGGCTTTAAACTGACAGAGGGTGGGTTTAGATTAGCTGTAAGACAGAAATGCCTCACTGTGAGAATGATGAGACACTGGAACATGTTGCCCAGACAAGTTGTGGATGCTTCATTCCTGAAAGTCGGTTCAAGGCCAAGTTGGATGGGGCTTTGAGCAGCTTGGTCTGGGTGAAGATGTCCCTGCCCACAGCAGGACTGGGGTGGAACTAGATGATCTTTGAAGTCCTTTCCAACCCAAACAATTCTATGATTAGATCATCTCTTAGTGTATAAACAGGCAAAATATGTTACTTCTGCTCAGGTAACTATAGTAACTGTAACTCATTTTACAATTTTCTCAATTTTCTCAATTCTCTCAATTTTCTGTTTGAAACTCATTACTCTGAAATTTCTGAATTTTACAAATATTAATGCAGATGACTGATGGGTTTTGTTTTGTGTAGGTCTCAGTGCAATTCACATGGTGGTGATAGCAAATAGCATGTCCTGCCTCAAACAGCTGATTGCTGCTGGAGTTAATGTCAATGCTCAGGAACAGAAATCTGGACGAACTGCATTGCATTTGGCTGTTGAACAAGAGAACATCCCCTTGGCGGGCTGCCTTTTGCTTGAGGTAAGGGCAGAATTTCTTTCTTCGAGGTATTTTCAATTACATATTTAAAAGCTGTTGACAGTCATTGAGTGCTTCAGAAAAACAGAAGTAAGGGGGGAGGTTCCTGTTTATTGACTAGATTACCTGAACTAGTATAATGGCAAAGTTACTGGTAATGTTACTGTTTTGTTCAGCATTGCTACTGAAGCTTTTGCCCAAGTTGAGGAACTTTGTGACCCTAACCTGACTGCATGTGCCCTGTATAATTTGCACTGAGTAATCCTGGTAGGCACTGAAGTCACCATGAATGAGTTCATCCCTTCTTCTGTGTGAAGTAGAACATATACAGAGATGTGCACAGAGATGTAGTTGTGTAATCTATAAATACTTGTCTAATCCTAACACCTTGATTCTGGTATCCCTAATTCTACACACCCCAGCTGGCTGTGGAGCTTTCCTCTGTGTTTATGCATGGATGTGCCACCAGGCAGGCTGCTCTTCTGATGAGAGCAGGAGGGCAGGATTCTGTGGACACCACTCAGACTCCAAAGGCAATCAGATGGCAGAACTTTTACAGGGGATGCAAAGTGGCTTTTATCTCCCTGACCTATCTGGAGATATACACTGTGCCTCCTCCTCTAACATTGGAGCACACTACCACCCTATGCATGCAGATAATTGTAGTTACTTTCTAATTCCTTCTTTTCAGGCAACAATTAGAGTTTTTATGCAACCAGGCATGGAATGGTGCTTACTTGCACAGTAGCAGTGTTATGCTGACGTGAGCCTCTGCAGCTGCATTATACAAATTTCTTTTCTTTTTTGCCATTCAATAAAAACTTAGGGTGATGCAGATGTGGACAGCACTACATATGATGGGACAACTCCACTTCACATAGCAGCTGGAAGGGGCTCAACAAAATTGGCAGCAGTTCTCAAAGCAGCAGGTATGGAAAGAGATCTTTGCTGGAGGCTTTTCTTTCACTGTGACAATTCAAGTTAGAAGGCTACAAGCAGAAAAGAATGTGCCAGTGAACTTGTTTAAATGGGTGGAGGAAGTCAGATGTTAAAGGCTAGAAGGTCTGAATTTCCTCATAAAGTCCTGGTCTGAGGTGCTACACTAATCACTCTTCAGCACCATCTAATGGCTAGAAAGGCAAATTATGTTGGTCAAAAAAAAATCTCGTGAGGACTTTGGAAGTTTTTTGAGTATCTTTTGTAGCTTTTTCAGCTGAAGGAGAAGAGATTTTTTTAATGTATCTGGGATAAGTGTTGGACTGCTTTAGAAAAAAAAAGCCAAAAAAAATAGAATCACTGAAGCATAAGCTTGTGTCACCTATTGCTGTCACTTTGGAAGAATTAGGTTGGAGTATTTATTAGAATGTTTTGTCAATTGTACTTAAACCTGATTTTTCTCCTTTGAAGCAGAAACCCAAGCCTCCCATTGCTGAGGCTGTCTGCTTGGTCTTTTAAAAACATCCCCACTTTCTCTGACACTCTAAAAAGCAGCACCACACCATCCCTTCTTCACATTCATGCTGTGTTGTGTGAGGCAAGATGAGACTGAAAGTCAGTTGATACAACCAGAGCTCTTTCTTTGGGCCCTAAGGCTCAGCTTGTCAGTTTTTTTCCTTTATAATGGAGAGTAGCATTGTACAGAGATGTGACAGCATTTAAATGTAATTGCTAAAAAGAGCTTAATGGAAAATATAATTTACCTGGAGTAGCTAAATTAGCTGCTTTGCCATTCAGTATATAGAATGCATATTTTTAATATTATTGAGAAACAACTTGAAGCCCTTCCTCCCACCCCCCCAACTTGTTTTTCAGGTGCAAATCCTCACATTGAGAACTCTGAGCCATTGTTTGATCTAGATTATGTGAAAGATGATGATGATGAAGGGATTGTGCCTGGAACAACACCACTGGATATGGCAGCCAACTGTGAGGTATGTGGTCTTTTTTCTCTTCTAGTTTTTTGTTGGGTTTTTTTTTTTTTCTAATTATAAAGGATAGTTCAGCTCTCTCAGCCAGCTCCTTTCACTGCATCCAAAATTATTGCAATTAATTCTAAGAATCTGCCATCAAAAATTAAGCTAACTCAGCCATAAAACTCCCCTGATGAAATAGCACTGGAAGGAAGCTCCACTGAACTGACAAGAAATGACCAGGCAGTTCTTGAAGTAGTTGCACTACAGACTTAGGTGTGGGGAAGTATTCACCTGTGTGGGCAGCCTGTGTTTGAAGGCCCATTCTCCAGTGGGTTTCTTTGCTGAGTGTTCTTCAGCATTGCAGCCTTTGTGTGGTGGGAAAATGCACTCCTGTGTTCTGCCCAAACAGTGATTAAGCTGATTGTTGTGCATTTGGCTTGCTGTGAATGGAAAGGATAAGAAGTCAGCATCTCTAATCATCTGGAGCTGAGGTGTGGTACCAACCTTAGGTGAAAATCTAACCCAGGCTTTGTTTTAAATGTCTAGTGGCACACAGGCAGTAGCTCCTTGCTTAGTCTCTGCTACTGCCATTTATTGACTGCCAAGACTTCCTCTGTCTTGAAAATAGTTGCCAGATGACACAGCTTAAAATAAAGGGAGATTTCTCCCTAAAGTTTAGCACAGGTTTTGTATCCTTAGTCATACTGAGGCTGGGAGAGGAAAAAAATGCCGATTTACAGATTTTTTAATATAATTTATGGAATTTTATACAATACTGCTGACGCTCAATGGACATGAACCAGATTTCTGCTATATACTGACTTCAATGTATTCTCTTAGGTGTATGACATATTAAATGGCAAACCCTATGAGTCAGCAGAGGTTTTGGAGGACTTACTCACACAAGGTAACACCTATAAAGACTTGACAATATCCCTCTAGTAATTGAGACCATAGTGGCAGAAGACATTGTCCTGCAACAGCTTGTAACTGAGCTAGTGAGAGAGAAGAGGTGCCCTCCCACCCCTTCACTCACAGAATGAGCATGATTCCCTTCAGATGTCTCAAGGACAAGGAGTACATCTGCAGTATTGCAGCAATACATTTGTAAATGCTGGGATTGGACTCTCAAAGAGTCTTCAGTTTGGCTTTGTTTCTGCTTAAAAATGAACTGGTGCATGGTTTGTAGAAATAATAAACTAACATATTTCTCTCTTCCCCAGGACATTTGAGGGAGCTGAATGAGAATTCCAAGTTGCAGCTTTACAAACTATTGGAATTGCCTGATCCAACCAAAAACTGGTCCACCCTAGCACAAAAACTGGGTCTTGGCATACTTAATAATGCCTTCAGGTTGAGCCCTTCCCCATCAAAGACTCTGCTGGATAACTATGAGGTAATGTGCCATAAGAGGTTGTAAAGAACATTGCTACACGTAGAGAACCCTGTCCTCCCACACAGTGAGACAGTGCAGCCCTGCAGTTTTAGCCAGCCGGGATGAGGCTGAGTATCTGATGTCTGCTCTTTCAGGTGTCTGGTGGTACAATCCAAGAGCTGATCACTGCTTTGAGACAGATGGATCACACAGAAGCCATAGAAATAATTCAGGAAGCACTATCCATCTCACGCAGACCGTCTCCCTTGGAGGACAGCACAGAAAAAGCTCTTCCATCGTCATCAGCACTCACCTTTGCAAATGGAGAGACAGGTAAAACTGACAGCAAAATATGAAGAGCTTTATTGAAGGCTTTTTTTCAGTTCTCCCTCCCCACTCTATCTAGGACTGCTGATAGACTGCACACCTTCTTGCACACACTGCTTACTGATTTCAGAAATATTTTACTGCAGTGTGACCCCCCTCATCACAGATATCTGCTTGGCATAGGAAAAAAAGATGAAGCACTTAATTAGCATGCCTGCATCACAGTATTCATTATTCTGCTGCACTTTGCTAATGGTAATGCCTTGGATTACTGGGAATATAGGCAATTATCTCCAAGTGTGTACAAATGCCATTAGCTTTTGACTTTTTCCCCCCCTCGTAGCTGGATAAACACAAATGTTTTGGACTGCTGAACTTTTTGGTAAGACTTCAGTATTAAATTTCTCCTTCCACAATGTGTTGCACTCCAAAATGGCCCAGTGTTCTGTAGGCAAAGAAACTGGGATGGCTTAGGTTACACAGGACCTCCAGCAGTCCTGCTGGCCAACTACTGGCTCAGGGCAGGGCCAGTGAAACATGCCATGAGGTTGCCCATGTTATGTCCAGTTGAGTTCTGAGCACCTTCAGTAATGGAGGTCCTACAGTGGTTTTGGGCAGGGAACTCTATTGAGAGAAAAAGAGAGGTTGTGAGAAGTTTGTCATCAGGGCTCTTCAGTCATTGCCTGGCCAGGATTAGTAACAAAAACGTTTGTTTTTTCCTGTTCAAACACTGGGAGTGCTGCCTGTAGCCAAAAGTGGAAACTTACACCCTGTGTAAAAATACTGTAGGTATTTCTGGTAAGAAAAAACAAACACCACAGTCACTCAATTCCAGTCTAACATTGCCAGTTTATTCTCTATAGGAAACTGTTTGGTCAGTCATGGAATAAACCTTCACACCCACCCAAAAATGTGCTTGTACACATATTGCCCCTTTAGATTCATCTTGAAGGGTAAGAGGGGTTCTGCTCCCTCTGCAACATGAATGGAGGGCATCACAGTTTAAGATTTTTTTTTTAGAAAAACAAGACTGAACTCTTAAGATACCACCACTGTTTTAGTCACACTGATCCCACATTGTACCTTCAGTTCCAGCTCTTGCAGTCAGGCACACCTTCTGTGGGTCCTGCACAGGTGATAGATGCTACTGACTTGTTCCTATTTTGGGGTCACTTACTAGATGAAGGCTCTTCAAGTGTTTGTCTCAAAAAGAAATCTGTAAGTTGAAATAACATGAATTAGAAGTTTTAGGAGCCTCATCCTGGAGCTGTACACTTGCACAGAGTGTGACTCTGAGAACACAGAACCTTTTGCCCTGCGACCACCACAGTTGGGCAGAGTCCTGACCCAAGTGCCATGACAGCATTAGTGTCAGCAGAGCACCAGGCTTCTCACCCCAGCCAAGCTCCAACTGCAAGCTGAGCTCTGCCAGCAGTACATCAGATCACATGCTTTGGTGGCCTGGAAACATTCAGCACAGCCTTTCCTATTACAATACCTCGTTGGAATTATTTTCCTGTAAAAGAGCTTAACCCTGTTGGTTTGTATTCCTTAGGCTTTTCTTAAAGCAAGCTTGCTCAAGCCACACAAATGATGATGTTTCCCTTTTCTGTGTCCCTCAGGTGAGCTCTACAACAGCAGATTTCAAGACACTGAAAGTACGTGTGACAGTGGTGTGGAGACCTCCTTCCGCAAGCTGAGTTTCACTTACTCAGACTCTCTGAACAGCAAGCCCTCACTAACACTTGGCAAAATGGCCCTGGGCTATGGACATGAAAGTTCAGGGCAAGGCAATTACATAGCTGACTAGTGATCCTCAATTAGCAATATGCAGTTACAGGAACAAATGAGACATTTCAAATTACATCACTGTCATCCTGGCCAGAGGGAAGAGAACTCACAACCAAAAGTGCACTGGAAGAATCCCACCTGAACCTGAACAAATGGCAACTGCAGCATGTGACTCCTAGCCACTCCTTCCTTCCTCAAGTACATTGAATTGTGTTCATTTACAAGCCATCTACAATAAACCAGGGCCCTACTGCTGCATTAACACACAGGTCTGGATGCTCCAGAAGACTGACTGAGCTTTCCTGGTCTGTGAGGATTTTCTTTTACAGATGAAAAAGAAGTTGTTAATGCATAATACAAACTTACTAAAGAGGTTAAGCACAAGAGCAATCAGAGGATACAGTTTCTAGCTGCTCTCTTCGTAATTTTTGCAGCACACTTGCATGCAAACAGCTTATAAAATAGCTGGCAAAGAAAAATCATTACTTTATTCACAGCAATGACAACTCAGCGAAAAAAAGAGAATCCTAAAAGAATCTTGTATATTTCAAATAATGTATTTAAACTTTGGTGCCTCTTATTCAAAAATTTTTTCAAGTTTGGCATTTTCCTACTTGTAAATAGTTTTTTATATCTGTTTCTTTTTGAAAAAGCATGCTTTTTAAATGCTTATTTTTATTTTACTTTTATAATAAAACCCCAAAATTAATTCTCCTGTCTGTGCCTGCTGTGATTTTTACATTACTTTTCAAGTAGATGCACTGAAGATCTAGCATCTCAGTTTTAGGCATTGATACAAGATCATGCTCATCTCCAAGCACTAAAATAAATGAAAGGTTGCAAGCCAGCTGTCTTAAAGCTAAGGTATCTTTTATGGAGGGAGAGCAGGACTATCAGCTACTGCTGAGCAGCTGTGCTTTGAGATTAAAGCCTCTTCTTTGTTTTAGTTCTCGTCATTATGGCAGCAGAGAATCATTTACACTGAAACCAACTGTTTATGTCTCAGCAAATTTCTGATGAGACAGCTCTCCTCTGGGCTATCTAGAACCTCCTGCAGTAACTGCTCAAGAGCAGTTGTTTCTTCTTGTCTGACATCAGTTCTGAGATTGTGAGTGTCCTGTTATTGATGTTGGCCCAATTAAACAGAGCAGGCATCAGAGTTCATGATGAAAAAGCCAAGAGGGGCATTGTACCATTGTCACTTACTTCTAGCCAATTTTTGTGGCACGAAGATGAAGCGTTGACAGGGTGGTTCTTGGCTTAGCTCAGTCTTCAGTAAGTGTCACTCCTGAGAAAATTAATAAAGATAAACCTTGAAAATGGCTATGTTTAGAGTGGTAGTTGCTGTAATGAATTAAACTATGAGTAATGAAAAAAAATAATTTTATAATCCAGCTGAATTACTGAGAATGTTAACTACTTCCAGAGAAGATGAGTAATAGTAAAAGTGCCATTCTTTCAGTTCTTGTATGTATAACCCTCATCTAGGCAGTGTCTAAGACATACAGATTTTTGTTCAATTAATGTACTTCTCCAATGTTGTCTTTGTATTCCAGCTCTAATAGAAACAGGCACGGATTCCCACATTCCAGGAGTAGAGGGCCCTGGGAGAGCTGCTGTCCAAGTAGAACACACGTTCTGTTTCCACAGAATTTCCAGCACAGCTCAGGGGGCTGCTAGAGATCTTTACTGAGGTTTCTACAATCCTGCAGGTCACCAGGGCACCCTGGCTGTTATGTACACCTTTTAACTTTAGTTCTGACCAGCTCTGCTTTTGAACCACCAGAACACACCTGGATCTGTATTTCCTTAAAGCACTTCATGACTAGATGTTGCACACTAGCTGTTTATCAGGCTAGTGATCATGCACAGCAGGTCCCCTAGGCCCTGTGTACTGAAGTGCTTTAAGTGGCAGTCTGGCAGCTTCTCAGTTTCAGTGTATTAAAAAAAAAAGGCTTTAATCTTTTTAGGTTTTTCCCTTTGTTTAGAGATAGAAAAATACTACTGAGCATGTCTGTCTACACCTGGCTTACAGAGAGAAACCTCCAAACTTCATCCGTATGTGCAGTGGAACAGAGCTCATTCCATTATTCTGCTACTCTACTGCTGTAAAAAACATCAGAAACTTGTGGAATGCAGCAAAAGTTGTGACAACAGACCTCTTCAGATCTTCTCTACATTTGATATAAAATGAATGATTCAGACAGTTAAAGTGCCCTTGATTTTAGATTGGCTGCTACAGCTGTATGTTTCCTGGCATCATCATGGCATGTATTTACAGACTTGGAAATCACTGGTAGCGGGAGGCTCTAGGCAGCATTCTGAGATTCTGTGGACTGCAGGAAGGATAAGAATCCTACCTACATGCAGTGGGGTATGAACTGTCTTTTATCCCTTGCCTGGAAAGTAAAGTGCTTTTTTCATGCATTTAAGAAAAAAGAGCCACTCTCCTTGCTTCCCCCAAGTAAAGTGACAGTGGTCAATACTCACCCACTATCCACAGCTTCTGGCACTTCTGGATGGATGATCATGTCTTGAAATAAAGCAGTTCTAGAGTAATAATAGCCAATGGCACAGTCCAAACTTTTGCTGGCTTCAAAAGATTCCTACAGCAAAAGACAACACAAGTTAATCACCAAGGAGTTCATTTTCTCCATTCAGCACTATGAAGCAGCCTGATTTCCCACTTAGGCTGGAGTATGTTTATCCAAGGCTGAAGAAGTTTCCCATGGCCTCATTTAAATCTAACTGCTATTGGATTTTTAAATGCTTCTTTTTATTTTACTTTTATAATAAAACCCCAAAATTAATTCTCCTGTCTGTGCCTGCTGTGATTTTTACATTACTTTTTAATTAGATGCACTGAAGATCTAGCAGCTCATTTATCCAGGCATCCAGTCATCCTTGCCATATGCACAATGCAAAAGAGCACTAGCTCAGGTACTTACAGGTCTCTACTGACTGACTGCTTCTTACAGAGATGGCCTTTTTCATTTAAGTTTTGGTTTTCCACACTAATTGAATGAATTTGGGGCTTTCGTTTTGCTGCCTTGTAACATCTGATTGGAAAGCAAGTTATGTAAATACAACTCTTGGATTGAAATCTGTCCTAAAAATTTCAAACCATGAGTTCCTGGTTCCCTAAGTGGGTAAGGAAGAAAACTGATTCTGGCAATAAAAAGGCTGGCTTGTAAGCTCCAAAACCCAGCTCTCCTGTACTGAAAATAAGAAACTTATTGGCTCATTTTTCTGCTCCTAACACTGCTTCAAGTCACTGAAATGGTCTCTGCTACACATCTCCAAAACCAAAAGGGAACTAACAGAAGTAAAAGTACTGAAGAAAGATGTGCCTCTGAGGCAGAAAATTTGTCCAGACCACAAGGTATGCAAACAGCAGGTAACAAGAAAGACTAACAGAGAACAATGAACTTATTTAGAGAGCAATTTTTAGATAACATTTGCATGCTTCTTTCCTGGAGAAGATGCAGAACTTGAAAAAGCTTCCAAGGACATGCTCCAATAAACTGGAGCAAAGTAAGTCTTCCTTGTGTGGCAGAAAGTACAAGCAGATGCCCTCTAAAGCTCAAAATGGCCTCTGCAAGCCCAGAATGTGTTCACAGCCAAATCTCAGCCAGAGAATGGTTTTAGGACAACAGATTAGCCAACACCATACAGTGTTCTTCCCAAACCTGCTCTCAAGTTCTGTTCTGGAAGGGCATTTCCCATGGCTGTAAGGCACTCTAGCTGCTGCTTTTGCCATCAGTGGAGAACAGCCCAGACAGGCCCTGGAGCAAACAAAAGCCATCAGCACAAGAGAATTCACTGATCCTTAACAAGACATGGCAAGGCAGCACGCTGAAAGAACACTGAGGAGCTGCTGCTGCCACCAATAATGGAATGACACTGAGGACAAGCCCCAAGACACCTACCAAATGCTCCTCCTAAATCCTGCTGCCAAACCCCATCAGACAGAAGTGGCAGTACAGGTGCTGCTGCAGCTGTAACAACCCTCAGCTGGCAAGAAGGATGTGCTGATAGGAGTGCAGGGTACCAGTGCTGCCCTCCTATCTCTGCCCCGATCTCAGACACAGGCACAGCAATGGAACCAAGTACAGCACAGCACTGCCAAAGAACAAGGGAAATGGTTAACCAAAGCACACCTTACAGCCACTGCTGCATGGGGAGAGAACAGCTTCTATAAATACACACCTACTACAACACCAGGAAACCAAAAGAACATATTAAGGATATTAAAACAATAATGGAAGTCAACCTTTCCCTTTAAATTCTGTTTTGAGTTCAAGCATTTGTCTTAGGCAATTGCTAATCTTTCATAATGGCACCTAGTATTGAGTTAAAGATTTCCAGTGAGAAAGAATGGACCTACTCCTCCTTAGGGAGTTCCTGACCTTCAAAAACAGCAATAATTTTAAAAATTGCCCAAACCTTGCTATGTCAATCTGGTAACTGCAGAAAGCAACAAGGGGAAAAAAAATAGAATACTGGTAGACTTCATCTGCATAGCCAGTTCATCACTTATTAATCATGTACCACATCATTTCTTTCAAGATTTTGCCTAAAAATTGTGACAGTCTAGACGAGGTCACAGTTATCCAAATTAATGAATGGGTTTTGCTTCTAGCAATCCAAAAGCTCTTTTCTACATATCTCAAACTTCACTCATATGCTGAGATGAAAAAATATCACTGACCTCCAGACAGACAATCAGGAGATTGTCTTTAAACAAGTGATTCCCCCACAGTTTTGTTTATTTAACACTATTAAGTGCCATTTTGAAATTCTATCTAGATGTTGCTGGAAGAGACATTTCTCCATCAATATAAGAGAAAGACATCAACAGACTTGCCCTTTTCCTAATACACTGCAGCAGTAATATATTAATCTTATTTTCTCCACATTTTTTCATTCTTACCTTATATTGACTTTATTGCTGCTTTGATTCCACTTAGATTCCAGGACACCAAAAAAACGGAAGAATTTTTCTGGTATTGTTGGCCCATGATGCCTCTCAGGATAACTTTTTAATTTCCTTTGTCAATACCTACATTTGTTAAGTTTTACTCATGACTGTCATTTTCCCTATCTATTTTACAAAATCTATAAACATCAGCACATACACATCCCTATTTTGATTGTTTTCATGTCTTCTTTTAACTAGGACTTGTTTTGAACCAGATGCAGCTGCAGTTAGTTGTTTTGGTGACCCAGCAAAGCATTTGTAAGAAACTTCCCTTTCATCTCTGAGTTCTTCCTCTTGCTCAGGAGTATGTCAGTTTTGGTTAACACCAAAGTATCAACATGCTGATTAAAACTGTGATCACAGCTGAAATGAAGCCTGGGCTCTCCAATGGAACACACATCAGCTCCCCCACGTGCCCCAGACCCCCCACACCACAGCAGGTCATGCCCATGTGCTGCTTTTACAACACCGATGGACACCAGCAGCAGAGTTCATTCAAACTCCACCTATTGTGATGGTGAATCTGCTTTGCAAGAAAATTAATATTTGATTGGGTGGACAGAGGATCCTTGTGGAACCTCAGCAAGATCCCAGCTGCATTTCAAACCTGGCTGACAGACAAGCCAAATGTTTAGCAACAGCCCACAGAGTGGCTCGGTGGCCTACTGGAGGCAGTCCCAGCTTCAGCCCCTGTCCTTCTCCCTTGCCCCCAGCATACCTTGCTGTAATCCTACAATCAATTTCCACTTACAGCATAGTGAAACATGAAAAAAATATGGATGTGCTTTCAATACACCACATATATTATATGTAAGCTTTTCTGTTGGTATCTTTACATTGAACCAGCAGTTAAAATTCACATGACAGGAACAGACAGTTCTTCAGCCAGCTCAAAGTGTGTCACTTCAGCTTCAGTCACATTCTTCTAATTTTTTTCCTCCTCCTGTTTCACTCTTTTATCTAGAAGGAAATTAAGTATTCTCAGACAATATCCAGTAGAGAGGTCAAGATTAGTGAACTTTCTAGTTCTTCAACAGTGGTAGGTTCCCAAGGATAAAACACAACCATTTTCTTCTTTTCAGTCATGAGGAAACCATTATCACTAAATCTGCCTTTTATACTCCCTACATCCAGAGTAACAAAAGGAGCAATTGAAGTGGTCTGAAGAACAAAAATATAAATATCATCTTGTTGGGATACAGAGGCCTGAAAGAGAAATAAAAAACTATATTATTAAAAAAAAAAACATGTTAAAGAACACACTAGTTACACCCAAACTGGGAAAGTCTTGCATGTCAGTAAAACACACTTAAGAACCACATTTGATCAAAATTAGTATTCTTCATATGTAAGAACAATGCAAAAACTGCAAATGTTACTAGAGCTTTCCTACAGAATACTACAGATTGTGGAAAAATACCAAGAAGTATTATCACTTTGCCATCTTCTTATGAGAATAACTGAATAAATGGTAATCTGACTTCTACATAGTACTGGTATCCTGTACTTACTGCAGTGAAAGAGATTTGTCTTTTCATCAACACTTCACTCAACTTATCAATTCACATCTACTAAAAGAACTTGCCTTTCCATTATATACATAATAGAAATATATAAAAGCAAAAGATGGTAAAAATCCCAGTAAGACAGAAAGTCATCTCATCTGAATGCATCATGGCAGTGAAGCCCTTATGTGGGAGTCCAAGACACAGAGAGTGTGTCTCTGCCTGTTTTGGAAGGTTCTGGCACTCAGCAGAACACTGCTTTTGATCTGCATCCCTGGAGAAGGTTGCCAAGGCTTTGGGATCAGTTAGAACACAAAGTGTGAAATAGATGATAGTGATAGTATTAGTGAGTGTTAGACAAAAGGTCTAGGATTTTTCGGATCTAATATGAGAGTGAAAGGGACCCAAAATGGAAATTTTGGGTGTGGTTTCTTCTTCTTCTTCTTTCACTCCATGTTCTTTAGTGTAGGTGGCAGATAGTTATTGGTTTAGAATAATAGTGACATAGAGGCCACATATGTAGATTAGAAGAGGTTATTGGTAATAAAGTAAAAACAATATACGTGTGAAGAGACAATTGGATATTATATCTTTAAAAGGCCTTGGTTTGAGATTCTCGAGGCCATTTTTGCCCCTCTTGTAGCTTGCTTCTTGTATGTTAAGTCTGGTCCTCAGACAAACAAAGATAAGATAAGAATAAACCAGAGACCGAAGACAGAAACTTTGAGTCGTGCCTGTGTCTCACCTTGTTCAAGAACTCACACGGGAATTACCCCCCAAAAGGGCCCTGGGGGGTTGGTTCCCTGCTGAGGATGGTACCCACAAAACCACCCACACCCTTATACTTCATTTAGTAAAATAGAAAAAAAAAAATCATTGTGAAGTATCAGGTCAAGGTAAGTTCTATCAGTACTTAAATCTCAGAGAGACTTAAAATCCCAACCAGGATGCATTTTCATGCAGTACTCCTCATTCACCATAATGAAAGGTTATGCTACACAACTTTCAAATACTAATTAACCATCTATAAAAAGACAAATTATAGTCAGTGCAGACATCATGTTCCGGTTGCAAGAAAAGCAATGCTTTTCATTTTTGAGAAAAAGCACACATCCTCTATACATTTTGTTTCCTGAAGAAATACTAATGCTCTTGATGCTTTTTAAAAGCAATGCTATGAACAGTAGCTCTTGGATTAGCAATGTGTTTGAAAGTCTAGTTAGTTTATTAGTAACTAAGTATAGACATACCAGCCTCTTGCAACACAGTCATTTTTTTAATCACAGCTGCATTTCTTAAAATGACCACTTTGGATTTATCCTATTCGTTAGTATTGCAAAGACAACACAGTTACAAGATAAAGAAACGGAATTTTCCAAAAATGCTCCAGCTGCAGAGCTTTTCTTATTGATGATATCATCCATAAACCAAAAAACCAAACCAAAACAAACAAAAAAATTCCTCACAGCATGACTCAGACTCCAGATTGTACCACCAGATGAGAAAAAAATTAAAACAGGCTGATTTCTTTTCTTTGTATACTCAGTAGGCAGGCTGTGCTGCCGTGAAAGAGATAAGAGGGGAAAATCTGGCCCATTTTCCTTTTGTAAAGCAATTATGCTGGTCCAGATTCAAAGAGATTAGACCTCTATTTCCCCCTTGTTCAGTTTAGCACTAAAGAGCAAAGCTGCAGTTTGAAAGCCAAATGTCAGAACACAAAGGTCCCCATCCTGTCCATCTGATGATTAAGAATTTTCCAGTAAGATGTACATGCTAAGAAGTGAGGCTTAACAAAATGTGTGCGCACACACAGGGCATGCATGCTCTCTATATATACAGCAAGCTTGCTAGGAGCAGAAGAAATCTAGGAAAAAGCAGCAAACTGACTAAATGACAGTGTTATACAACACTGACGGGGTTTTTGCCTGTTTAGGAGACTGACACACTTGCCAGCTATTAAGAAATAATCACTATTATGCAAATCAGAACCCTTACTGGAGGGCAGGGATGTGAAGGAGGAGGAAAGGAGCATGGAATACTTAACGTTAGCAATGTTACACTGATCTGAGAGTATGAGCACTTCCAGAGGAAATACTGCTGACAATAATGCACTCCACATTCAGCTGAACTAGGCTGACCTAATCCTGACATACGGTGCTGTCTGCAAGCCAGAACACTTGTCACAATGCTATTTGCTGTCTAGGGACAAAAAGAAAGAAAGGAGCAGTGCTGCAAGGTGGAAGACAATCTAAACAAATGAAAGGGAGACTTCATTATTTAAAACAAAACAAAGACCATACAAAAAACCACAAACAAATTCCATCAGTCTTATTTAGATACACATATAGTGACACCAGAAAAAAATCTGATTTTGAACTCAACCTGGAAGCTAGAAAAGACTAAGGAGAAAGAACATTCAGTGGAATCAGGCACTGCACAGCCAGCAAACAACTCAAAACAGTAAGATT
The DNA here is from genome assembly GCA_013396995.1 of Dicaeum eximium. Taxonomy (NCBI): domain Eukaryota; kingdom Metazoa; phylum Chordata; class Aves; order Passeriformes; family Dicaeidae; genus Dicaeum; species Dicaeum eximium. The sequence continues at coordinate 116,612 of VWZP01003306.1, read as the reverse complement.
AGCAAAATCAAATACAGTAATTTAGCATGATTGATGCTTACACTAAGCTGGGTCTTTTCTAATCCCACAGCATCCTTGAGTGATGAAAGGAAATAATGGTTCCTGGGACTCTGGAGCCCATCTTCTCCCACAAGACAGAAAGTAATAACACAGCTTTTCCTGGTACAATTTGTGCATCTTTCCAGAAGGCCACTGATGGACTCCTTGTAGATGGGGCCAGCACTCTGTGCTTTAACAGTCACACCTTCTTTGGCAAGGGTGCACACAGGCTCCAAAGAGCTCCAGGCGTGCACAACCACCTATCAAGCACATGGAGAGAGCACAAAGCTTAGAAGAAAGGCTACATCCCTGAAAACAATGCAGCATCCTATATTTCAGATTGCTCATTGCAACAGATGCTTTTCTGACAGCAACAGCTGATTTCCACCTAGCAAGAAACTACACAATAGATATGGCATAAAAATTAGATCGTTCTAAAAAGGATCAAGAGGTCCATTCCAAACAGTCTGGAGCTGCTCTTGATCTGCAACACCTTTTTGTTTTCTCCAGGCTCCTTGGGTGGAAGAGATTGCCAATTCCTGCCAAGGGAGTGCTGGGAAATGGAATTATTGAGTGACTAATTTGTTGACTCTTTTTCCTCCTTTCCTGGATTAAAAAAAAAAAGTCAAACAAAGGATTTTCTTGAGATTGTTCAGCATTATCTGATGTAACCCAGCTGGGTATGCTAGAGCTTCTGCATTATCACTCTTAAACAGAAGCAAGCTCCATCATCTTAAAAGGGATTATGAAGGTTATATTTATACAGCAAAATACATTCCCAGATATCATCCATGCATTATGAATATACCCTTTTTAAAAGGGTAATTTGGAAATTAGGCATTTAATGACAATTACAACATTTTATTTCATAAATTTTCAGTTATTTTTTGCCTGAACAGGAGTGTGCAGTCAGGAATAGATCTTAACTAGTTTCAAGAGTTAAGTTCCAAATCTTCTTGAAGTGCAATATAGAGTATTCATCAGAACTATGCTACTGCCAACACTTCTCTGAAGCTATCAGAAAATCTGAATTTATGTCTGTTAGAATAACTCAGACCAGAAATGAAGAATTTCATTAAGTGCACTCCTACTCCAAGAACTGACTATCCAGAAATTGCAACCATTTTCTGTACTATATATTGCTCCATATAAGCAACCTTATCAATCTGAAAATTCATGACAGACACAGCAATGATCTAGGAGCTGACATACTCATACTAGCAGTTCCAAAATTACTATTTTGGAACTAGTAGTGACTAGTGAGTTATTCCAGGTCTCGAGGTCTGTTTCCATCCTTCACACTGTTTTCACATGGGACACACTTTATGTCAGGAGCTGTATCTCATAGTGGAAAATGGTCTCTAAATTCATCTGCCATATGATCAATAGCAACAAAATGTAACGAGCTGAAAAGGAAGACTCTTGTCTACAAGAAAATACAGCAGTCCAAATACTGACTTAAAAATCCTATCAGTTTCTATAGCATTATCAGAAAATAGTTAGGGCATCAATTGTAAGATGGTGACATGCTTAAGTGACCTTCCAAAGAAATATGTGCTGTTCACATTTCAGAAAAGAATCCAACCCTTTTTCCCAAAGCTGTATAGTTTGAGTTTGTACTCAGCAATGGTACAATTGCTTCTTCCCCCTACTTAATGAGGTTTTGATAAGTAGTGAGGTACCATTTTTCACACTTTGCTCTATTTAACCATCAATCCCTTTAAGATTTCAACAGAATAGCTCATTTCAGCCTTATACCTACAGGCTGTAAGCAAAGCAATTCCTTCTTCTGTGAAGCACTACGCACTACTTTAATAAAGGATAGTGCTGTCCCTAAGATTAAACACTAGAGTTGCATCTCATGGTGTCTGAGCATGGCCTTACTGAAGCTTGTCTATACAACCATGTGCTCATTTCAGCTTCTCACATTTTTGCAGGAGGCAGACAAGAGTGGTGAAGTAGGTGTCACTTACCCTCAAAGTCAGCTTGTGGTCCTCATGAAGATCTGAGACACCATAAATGTGCAACATCCCTTTGTCTTCATAGGCCACAGGCAGCAGAGGTGCAAAGAAATTCTGGGCAAAATAATGGAGCAGTTTCCACTTACCACCATACTCTAAAAATGGTTAAAAAGAAGAAAGACAAACTGAATCCAAGATTGCCTTGTCACACATTCCCTGTATGTCCTTTCTGGTCCTGCTATGACAATGCAACATCCCCCTCCACCCTTTTTCGCCTCTATGAAGTGAAAAGAATGACTGAAGGTACTCTTGCTTTCTTCAGGCAAGGCTCTGCCCTGGAAAAGATCTGATGCTCTTTCAAGCATCAGAGCTTTCCCAAAAGTTTGCATTTTTCCATGTCCCTGTCCTATCACTGCTACACTGTCATTGAGCTCAAGGAAGCCTTGAACACAAGTGACAAGGCTGACACAGCATACTACACATAAACCAAGCAGCTGGAGCATCTGTGCTGTTGAGAATCCAGACAAACACACTGGGATTGCTACAAACTACCACTACTACAAAAAGAGACAAGGCACTTACACAAAGTGCTCTCTTCCCCTTTTTCAGTCCTCCTTTCAGTTCTTCCTTAGAGGACATCAGTAACAATAAAGACAAAAGTAAGTTCCCAAACCAAAGACCAACTCTGACCTTGACAAAACAAATTTGCCAAGATCTAGAAACAACATCTCCTCCATGGGAGTTAGTATTCATAACACACACACGACAAACAGTTCACACTGCTTCTTTAATGGAAAGCTGTACCACATTACTTTTAATATTTTGAAAGTCTGCCATTAAACTGGAAAAGCAATCAAACTCTGCATCCTCTCCAAAAAAAGCAATTTTGCTTTCTTGCTTTGCAACACTGCCACGTGATCATTTTGAAAGAGAAGCTGCATCCATTTCTTCCTCTATTAATATTCCATCTAGCACCCACTATCTGCATTTTAAGTTTGTCCTTGGTCAACCATTATCCAGTCACTGAAATGGCACTAAAAAGAAGTAGCAGGTCAGCTGCACCACCTCACAAGGAAAGAAAAATTAGATACTGGTTTCATTCTTGTTTCTGGCTCTTTACTACATACAAATTTATAGCTGATGTATGCTTTATGATGTATGAAGAATATTTTCAGTGAGATGTTTTTGTTGTAACTCTCTCAGTAAATACTCTCTTAGTTTTGGGTCTTGTAAACAGCTCTTAGAACTTTCAAACATCTCATAATTACAGACTTATGCAGAGTCATCTTTAAAGGGTTGTTGTGCTTTCCCAGGGGGACTTGAACATGCTTTGTCTGCACTCCACATAGACATGAATGAACCTTGTGAAGAGTAAGTGCATTAGCTCCAGTTGAGCATCTTACACATCACCTTGTTCTCAGCAAGTTCACAACCAGCTAGCTTGGAGAACAAGAGAAGCTCGTATCTGCCTGGAAAACCCACACAAGATTGAACTGTGCCATGAGATCAGTCTGTTGCAAGCAAAAACACCACTGGAATTCAAGTTAATTGCATTAAAGCAAACCAAAGAGATAAGGCTGGAGGAAAACTTCAGGAGAGGCAGCTGGATTTCTTCAAAACAGACAGTCAATAAACATGCTCAGTATATTGGTGCTTCTCAGTACAGAACTGTAGAACCATTTATGATGGAAAAGATCTCTAGGATCAAATTCAGCTGTTCACCTGCCAAGTGCACCATTAATCCATACTCCTAAGTTCCCATGCCACACCTGTGCATCTTGTAAATACCTCTAGGGATGGTGATTCCACCACTTCCCTGGGCAGCCCACTCCATCACCTGACAACACCTTCAGTGAAGAATTTTTTCCTAAGATCCAACTGAAACCTTCACTGGCACAACTTGATGCCATTTCCTCTTGTCCTATCACTTGTTAATGGAGAAAAGGGGCCGACCCCCACCTCACTATGACCTCCATTCAGGTGGTTGAAGAGATTGATAAGGGGTGTGTGGGTGTGTGTTTGTGTGTCCCAGCCTCCTTTCCTCCAGGCTAAACACCCCCAGCTCCTTCAGCTGCTGTCCATAAGCCTTGTGCTCCACATCCTTCCCCTGCTCTGCTGCTCTTCTCTGGACATGCTCCAGCACCTCAATGTCCTTCTGGTAGTGAGGGGCTCAGAGCTGAACACAGGATTTGAGGTGCAGCCTTAACAGTGCTGAGTACAGGGGGACAAATCCCTTCCTTACTCCTTCTGGCCACAGATACAAGCCAGGATCCCACTGGCCTTCTTGGCCACCTGGGCACATGCTGGCTCATGTTCAGCTGCTGTCACTCCCAAGTCCTTTTCCACTGGGCAGCTTCCCAGCCACTCTGTCCCCTGCCTGTGGCACTGCCTGGGGTCGTTGTGACCCAAGGGCAGGACTCGGCACTTGGCCTTGCTGAACCTCATTCCATTGATCCCAGCCCATTGATCCAGCCTGTCCAGATCTCCTGCAGAGCTTACTGCCACTCCCACCCACCTTGGTGTTGATTGCAAACTGGCTGAAGGTGCACTTGAACCCCTTGTTCAGTTCCTTGATAAAGATATTAAGCAAGGTTGGCCCCAGTACTGAGCCCTGGGAAATCCCAAAATCTCAGCAGTGACCCGCTGTCAGCTGGATGCGAATCCATTCACCACCACACTCAGCCTGGCCCTCCAGCCAGTTTGTTTTCATGGTGAGCAGTGCACCCATCCATATCAGAGCAGCCAGTTTCTCCAGGAGAATGTTGTGGGAAATGGTGTTAAGGCTTTGCTAAAGTCTAGGCAGACAACAACCACAGCCTTTCCTCATCCACCAACCGCGTCACCTTGTCACAGAAGGAGATCAGGCTGGTCAAGTAGGACCTGCCTGTCATGAACCTGTGCTGGCTGGGTCTGATCCCCTGGTGATATGAACAAAGGCATGCTCTAGCATTCCAAGGACACTTCCTGACAGAAAACATTGGTGGTTTAAAGAACAAATCTACCAAAAACAGGGGTGCTAACAAATTACTCTTCAGCCATTAAACTTGAGAAGATGGGAGATGCAGACTGGGGATGGATTATCTGAAACAGAGTGAACTGGGGGGGGTAGTATCTGATCCAACAAACAAAAGCTATGGGCCTTGTATGAGAAATGGGCAGGGAGAGTGTGGGAGGGATTGAAATCTCTAAAGCCCTCAGGACTGCTACAGGACTTCCTGGAATTTCAATTGTCAATTAATTAAATTGCCAATGCAATAGAAGTTGCTCACTGCAGAATCCAGGCAGAGCCCACCACAAGCTCAGACAAGTTACCCAGCATGGTCTGAGGTTTCAGTGCCTGTTGAGTTGAATTTTTTCCTGAGCTTAATTCACATGATGAAAATCTAGGCTTCAGCTGTCTTATATATGGAAATGAATAATGCAGTTGATGTAGAGCAGTTTCTGCTAGTTAGTGTACTATAAAATCCTGTTTATTTCTGAATGGGTCCTTCTCTCAGTCTCTGCTGGGCCTTGATTTCCATCTGGATTACATAGCCACACTGCAGAGGGAAAGAGGAGGTTTGCTACCTAGGCAGCAGAGATCCTCAAAAAACCTTTACAGCAGAGACACACTCAGGATGAACGTGGCATTCAACTTCCACAGGGAAACCCAAGCAAACAAAAACCCCAGCCAACAAACAAAATCAAACAAACCACACACTTAAAAGTTTGCACCATTTCAAAATCCATTCTACTACACCCATTGTTTTGGAATGTTTGAAACATCATTAGTCTGCTTAACTCAGATCAGCTTTTAAGACTGGTATTTCCCTCCCCCCCCCAAAAAAAACTCGAGGCATTTTAAAGAACCAAAACTCAACTGCTGTAGCAATTTCACACAGGAAGTGTTTTCCAAAGACAGCTTTTCCAGCAACAATACATTTGATAGTACATTTGTCAAAGTAACTTCAGACAAGGAAGGAAAACTGAAGCTAAATAAAAAGCCCATATTTTTCAGTTCTTCTGTTGTCTTGATTTCCATAAGACCATAGCTACATTCCTTTACTTAAAAACAGGCAAGTTCCATATCAAATGCAGCACACACACACACCACCAAAAATGGATGTAAAAAATCTGGAGGTCAGGAAGTTATCGTGAGAAACCTCTGGGTTTAAACTTTGCTGTTACAGACATGCATGCCCAAAGGCAACAGTCAAAAGTTATTTAAAATAGCCCTGGGGTGGTTTTTTCCTCCTCCCACCACATTTAAACAAATTCTTACAGAAATCCAAGTTCTTCAATTTTTCCTGACAAGAACAAGGGGTTTTGCACTCTCTGTGGTATTAAACTGAAGAACAGGAAACTAAAATTATGTTTGTAATGAGACCCCAGTATCCTTTTTTCTGACTCTTCCCTGAAGCCTTCTACACTGATAGCGGGAGTGCAAATAAACAGATCTCCCTGAGATGATTTTAAATTAATCACTTCACAGCATTAAATGCAACCCAAGAAACATGCTGCTAGTTCTTTCCTCACCTCTGCCTCAATTATTCTCCATAGTAGCCTGTACCAGGGCTCACCAGGGGCTCTAAATATTGAACCTGCAATAAAAGCCAGTTATCTGTTCAAGGGAATCTCATGGCAACCGAGCTGGGTACCTCAAGGTGACACTTGTCTGCTGTTATGAATAAGGTGACACTTGTCTGGGAGTGTCACATCCACCAAAACACACTGCAGAGATGCTAAAGCATCCAACAGGGCACAGCCAGCTTCACAGCCAGGTGCTAACAGTCAGAACCCAGTTGTGATAAAAGCTGTTTACTTCTGAGCTGGAGGCAGAAGTACTGTGACACAGGTGCTGTGCTGTATTTTCATTCAACAGAAGCAAACATCTTAAAGGTAAAAGTTAAAAGGAGAAACATTTGCTACCTTCTTCCTTCCCCACCATGTGGAAACATTTCTGCTTTGTACCGGAAATTATGTAAACCCCTCCATGACTTTCTGCAAAGTAACAGATTTAAATAAAAACACTCATTGGAGATACTACTGTGCCACCTAATAAGATGCAGAAACGTGGTTTTGAAGTGCAAATAAAACTAATTTCTCCGAAGTCTTGCATAATTTCAGCCATTAGCATTTCAAAATCCCTCAACCACACTGCCTAATTAAATGAATATTAAACCTTTCCTCATCTCACTGAGGGAATACAACGAAACAAAGGGACAGCTGTATCTCTGCTGAGCTTCTTTCTTCTAAACTTCAACAACATATGAATAATTCAAGTATTTGATAAATATTCTACAGTGATGTCATCTCTCTACTCAAAAAGCCACTTATGGTCTCCACGACCATTACATCTACCAATACCTGTCTTTACAAAGGGACACTTTTTCAACCATCTTTTTCTCTTGAGGCACTTGAAGCCTACCAGCATCACTCATTGCTAGAATCATAAAAATGAACATTGTGATATTCCATTTCCTATTACAAGTCTAGAAAGTCCAGAAAGATAAACATCATAGCTGGACCACTGCCTTAACATTTCAATAAACTAGCTTTTTTCTTCTACTGGCTTGTGCTTTGTTGTTGTGGTTATTTTGCTTGGATTGATCAAGAAAAAAAAAAAAGGGAGAGGGACAAATATCTCCCAGAAAAAGATGGGGGGGGGCGGATGGTGTGGGCTAATTTTTTCTCAAAACCAGGCCAAATGGCATTTTCTTCCAAGGACACATCAAGACTGTCCATAGACAGTCTTATTTTTTCTCTTAGCTTTTTCTAGTTTGCTCATATTTCTTCACACGTGAAATGCTTAAATAAAGCTTTTCAAAACCAATATATGTGAGAAATAACTAAAATTGAAAGACAATCTACCCAAATCCTATACATAGGACAGCTTCTTCATTTCAAAACAACTTCTAGACAAAATGTTTGGAACATGATACACAGCCACCTCCCTCATACCACACATGGCTCATTCCTCCCCTACTTCTTACTGCCTAAGTGACTTATCTCTTTATATGTCTGATTATTTTTGTGTTCTATGAGGAAAAAAAATGTGCAAATAGCATATTAGCAGAATAATTTAGTCACAACGAGTGATTCACCTCATCTAACACCAAGTTAGACATCAAATCTCACCAGTCATCTCCTATAAAAAGCTTCTCAGCAGCTATGCTGGGTGAGAGATATCTTATGAAGTTCTATGAAAATCAAACTCACCATGGAGAAGATAATTCATCCCAGGTCTGAGACAGCTAAGGACACAATGAATCACATTTGGACATAACCATCACTCCCCTAACTGACTACTGAAGAAATCTAGATGTTCAGTTTTCACATCATAAATCCCATCCTGGAATGCATTTCTAAAGGATGGACAGAAATATGTTCAAAGTTTGTAAAGCTATCCAAGAGACAGAGCAGAGCTGTATTTCTTATTCTGATACTTCCAGATGAGGAAAACACAACTGGCAGCTGGTGCTTTTTACCAGACTGTCACAAAACTTACCCAGGGAAGCCCATGAGGGCGCCTGCCAAATGTCATTGAGTTGCCAGTACAGAGCTCCCATTGTGTGTCCTTCTCCATTGATTATTTCACTTTGACTAAAACGATAGAATTCAGTTTCTGTCTTTATACACTGAGCCTGCATCACCTTGATCAATAAAGACATAAAAAATATTTTTTGGTATATTGGATTATACTTTTTTTCAAAACACATGTGAATATATTGATACACAACAAGGACTTCACAGCAACAGCACATAACTTTAAACTTGAGCCCTGAGGAGTATCCACCTGCAGTGCAGTTGAACTCTGCTGAAGAAGATCTATTCCTAGCAGCTCCCAACAGCTTTGCAAGCAGCACCCTTCAAGAATCTCATATGGGGCTACTTCTATACAGTGAAGATGGTCTTTGAAAGGCAAATCAAAGACAAGGAAAACAAATTAAATTTAAAATAATTATTTTTTACATTAATTTAAATAACCCCCTCCAGAGTTGAAAAATTATGTTAAGCTGCATTACCTCCAGTATGCACTACCTTGGTGTCTAAACCCCTACACTCTGAACTTATATTCTCACTACACACAGTCAAAACTGTGCATCAGAAAAGCAACCCTTTTTCAGCTGCACTCGCACTCCTTTTCTCCTTCTCCGTGTCATTTAAAAATCACTTTTCAGAACTTTTCATTGGCCAGGTTCGCAATGGATGCTAAACAGACTGCTATGCTCTTCACACAATTTATTATTTGGCTGGGGAAATATAAAGAAATTCTTAAAATATAGTTAAAAGCCTTTAGGACAGCCCAAAAGGTAAAGATATTACTTCTAGTTAACCACTAAAGCAAGTCTGCTTTCTTTATCATTTTTGCTATCGTTATTTTGGTATTAAATTGTTTAACCTGTTAATAAGGCCTTGACAGACTTAGCCTTACAGAAACTCTCACAGCCTTTTTGAGTCAGGACCTCATGGTGCAAGCTTTATCACTGGTTTCAATTTCACAGCATCATCTATCCTTGTTCTCTTGTCAAGAGTGCCAAAAATTCTCATGCTATTTTGCTTTTATATAAAACTTGCTGACAGCAACTCTCAAACATTAGAAATGCAGTGAGCGTGCAGTTATTTCCATTCAGAGTGTTTCTGAATTTCTTGAAAAACCACAAAAATTAACAGCACTTTCAATTTGCCTAATAGCATTAGAAAGTTACTTAGCATCTTTTAGAAGCTGCACAAAAATCACCAGTAAGCAAGCAAGATGTAGAACTACTACGAATAAAAAGCAAATATATCCTTCTGATTTGAAAAAAACCCCAAAATGTATTCTCTAAAATATCAATATTTGAGTCCATAACAAAATAAAAGGCACTACCAATCTAATAAAGAGAAAACTACATTCTTTGGGAAAAAAATCTTGCTTCCAAAGCTCGTGCGTTCCATGTGGCAAGAATCAAAGCAGTGAGCCTAGAGGGGCCACATGAAGAGCAAAACATTTGAACAGGGACTAACATGCAGCACTGGGAATAATCTTGTACCATGGAAGCCCAGCACATCCCTGCATCCTCCCCCAGCTACATGAGCCCAGCTGAGGAGAAGAACCAAGGCAGCACGTACTTTATCCCAGACTTTATCCCAGTTGAGACAGTTTCTGGGTAATTGCCTGATTATTTCAGCCCTTCTCTCATGAAAATTGGAGTCTCTCTACAATAAAAGAGAGACAAGCTAGCTCCAAATTAAACTGGACTCTCCAGTTATTCAGTATGGAAACTTCCTGCATGATGGAACACTGCCTAAGGGACCAGGTCCAGTTCTAACAGCTGACAGAATTTAATGGAACAAGTACTGACAGCTACTTCTATGGAAGACATCACTGTTACCTGAGTGAGGTAAATCATATCTTTGAACTGCTTTACAGGATCTGGGCTCTGGGGAAGCTTGAAATGACGCCCAACCTCTTGAAGCATCTGAATATTGCCACCGTCATGGTGTTGCCGATGGAGAGAAAAATTGCTTGTGTAGGACCAGTCCTCAGGGGAGGAAACCTTTTAAAAGCCACAAAAGTGAGGTATCTGAATGAAAAGGTAGAATGTACATTTAATGACAGCCAGGATACTAAGGAAAGGATATCCATTACAGCCTACTAACATCATTCAAAACCTTAAAACTGGTAATATATTTCTATAGTGCCTCATGTAGTCATGCAAGGATTTTGAATCACTAACACCCTTTGCTTACACTCCTTGTACAAATAAATGAAAATACACATTGCTGTTGAACCCAGGAGAGCAACTTTTGGCTCAGTGGCATTTAACTTATTTGTCCTAAGGTTTGGGTTGGCCAAGGGGTCTCAGAGTTTTGCTTGCATTCATAGTAAATCAGAAACACCCTGGATTAATATGGAAGAATGTCATCTAGTCAACACATTGAGGTATAAAAGTTATGTAAGTCAGTAGGGCTATAAATTCTAATAATATGCATATACATTTTAAAAACCTGCCTCTGATAACAAATGATCATAAAACAGCCTTTTTCAACTAAAGACAACAATGCAGCATAACTCATTAAGTTATTATTGCCAAGTTTTCATTGTAATTACTCTCTCTAAACAATCTGATTTAAATTTGTTTCTTTTTAGGCTGGATTGAATAGTTCTATTGTTAATAATATTGATTAATATTCTGATTATGCTTCAGATAATATGCTTTGCCCAGCAAATTGAAAAAAATATTCTGAACTCCTTTTGGTTGCATGCATGAATATCAACATCTCTCCCTGGACAAATGGACAAACAGCAAGATATGTCTCTGCTCCACTTTGATAAATAAGATAGAACGTATAATACCTAAATTTAATGGAGACAAAACCAAATCCTCTTACATGCAATACATTAAGAAACAGATTATTTAAATGAAAGAAATTGGTAAATACATAAAAATCAAAACATTTTAAAATCCAGCACAATTCAGCTTTTGTGATTTTTCTCCTCTTTCTCAAATACATGTCCCTAGACACCAAAAAAGTAAAGAGGTGTTAGTCAATCATTACTGAGCTGTACATTAAATAGAATTACTACCAGAAATAACAGTTTCATAATAGTCTCTCATCTTGCAACATCACGGTAAGTATATTGAACATGGAGGAAGGAAACAGTGCAGTTTCATCCCCTCCTCCCCACCAGCACTCACCTCTATCCCATTGATGCCACAGCATGCCTAACAACACATTAGTACACTTTGGATGCAGAAGTTTTTAGGGAACAGACTCATTGCCTTCTCTAAATGAGAGTGAAGGGGACAATAAGGTGTGGAAGCCCAGCCTTACCTTTTCAATTGTACTGAAGGAAGGCCAGGATTGAAATCCATACTCTGAGGCAAAACGAGTTTTAGGATACACTGTCCAGTTCCAGCAGTCACTGTTGTAGTCGTAGAAGTGTGTGTCACCATAATGGGTGTCATAAGGATTCTGGGAGAGCCAGCCTTCTCTAACTGACTCCAAGCCATTGGTGGGACTGGATGCAACAAAAGGGCGACTCTTATCTTCCTGGGATTTAAAAAAAACAAAAATACAACCCCTTTACAAAGTGATTGGCTTTTACCATCTGAATACATAGACCATTTTTTTGAAAAGAGGGGCTTAGGGGCACGGAGACCATACTTTTTCCGAATTTCTGAGTCACCACCTAGGAAACATTCCCTTTTTATGTCCTAACATTCATCATCTTTACTTACTTAATTAGCTTCTTACTTATGTTCTTGGAGGACAGCTGGGCATGATTCTGCTTGCTCTGCTGTTTTGAGGGATTCTCTCCTCACATCAAGAGATTTTCTATCTTTATATGGCTCTAAATTCTTAATGAAGGCTATTTAAAGTGTGCCTTGTGAAATATATACTCAAGGAACATTAATATTTGAGTACTGTGACTTCTTTATGGAAAATTATTACTTTTGCAGTGGTTTTGCAAGAACAAGGCCATGATTTTCTCCTTTCTTAATAAACAGTCACCTAAATTTAGTCCTAACAAATCCAAGATGTTCTGCTTTTAATGCTTGCATGGTATCATTACATGTTATTGTCATTTTAGCTGGCTCTGCATGCTAAGATGGATGATACTACAGGAAGGGTTACATTTCAAATTGTTCAGAGCTGCCTTTATTTATAGCCCCAGTAGACTTAGAATGCTAAATCTTTTAACAGAAGCCTACAAAGTACTGAAGGAATCCTTTTGCAGGTATAATTCATTTAACACCCTACTTCTAGTAAGATAGAGGCCCAAGTTAGTTACCAGTAACAAGTTACTCCAATTGGCTCAAATAGGGCAACTCAGACACTCAGACACTCATGCACTCAGACATTTGCTTCTTCTTTCTTTTTTTCTTGATGTAATTATTAATTAAATGAAACTATTTACTACAGGAAATCCTGGATTCCCTGAAATCTTTAGCTCAAAAGTAGAAATCTTTTCAAGTTACCAAGTCCAGCACTACTAGTAGTTACAGGTTTCCTCAGCTGGCTTGTATTAACACAGGACCTGAAGTTATTTCCCTCCATGGCTCCTTTTTGCACTCAAAATAGTTATTCTACAGATTTAAAATAAAAAATGGGTCCATCTTGGATGACAATGCTGCACAAGTATGAAGCCAGAACACCTCACTTTGTTGCACACACACTGGCCACTCAACTCATGTAGCTAATCACAAAAACACCACAGCACACTTTTACACACAGCTCAGTACAGAAACCTAGAATCTCCTCTTCTAAAAGGAGAAATAAACCTAAAAAACCTGTGCAAAATGGGTAGTGCCAAATCACACTAGACTTCATTAAGGATTCTAGGTGTTTGTGGACTGCATACTAGCAGTTTAAATTTTATATCAAAATATTTTGCTTTGCCTTCATGTACCATAGAATACCAATATTTTGTTTACAAAATCAATACGACTACACAGTATGAGTTCAGTATTTAGCATCACTTTTGCTTTACCTGCTTAGAACAAAAATATACAGTAACATACTGAAGAAATAACATCTTTATAGATTTCTTCAACTGCTATTAAAAAAATCGAGGGTTGTTACATGCTTCTCACAATATTCTTCAACAAAATCAGGATAAAGGAAACCTGATCTTCTGGATTAATTAATTAATGGGCAAGCTGATTTTTGTCCACTGGAAGTGAAGGCACTAAAAGCAGGAAGGAAAGATCTACTACACTTTCAGGTCTTACTTTACACATCACAAAATGTTAAAGTAATTTTTTTTTTTTTTTAGAGTAACTCTTGAGTTTAGAGAGTTGTTTAGAAGAGCTTGGAAAGGACAATTTCCCAACATGCTCTTTCTCATGTCTTAAAAGGATTAAAAGAACAAAAGGAAATCCCAGCTTGTTCAAACATTAGAGCCTTTTGCCAAGCCATATCTTCCTATAATTTCTTGAGATCACTTACACTAAGAACTATTTTGCGTATGTTGTTCACATAAAGGGTCACGTAGTCTTTGACATAGACTCCTATGTCAGGATAAGGTATGGAGAACCAGTTGCTTGCAATTGCTGCTTCATTTTCATTGTTACCACTCCACAGAATAATTGATGGATGAGATTTTAAACGCCGTACCTGAAATACAACTTACAGTTTCAGAAGTCAAGCAAAATTACTTATTAACAATTATTTTTTAAAATTATTAACAATTATTAAAACAACAAAAAAATCACTTTATTACTAGTCCTCATGTATATTACATATGCTAAGCCTACAATTCCCAATTTTTCCCACACGGTTCACTATTTCCTCTGCTTGCAACCAGGCTCAAAGTTCTGTAATATAGACTTTCAGAAGGGAAAATTTCTACTATGAGGACATACATTTGCCTTATGCACACATGTACCATCCACCTCTACTCAGCCATGTGTGAGGGATAAATTCTGTCCAGTCTGCAGACTGACTACTCCTGCAAGCAGTCAGAGTAGTTCAAGAAGATTTAGTAAAGTTACATTTTGTGTCTGCTACATAAAGGTACACTAAGAAACACTTCCAAACAACCATTTTTGGAAAGCTAACTTATACAGTCAGTCAATGAAAAATAAATAATGTGAAACAGAGCTTTGACACATGGAAAAAATACCTGATGAGTAACTTCTGCTCTTATGGATTCTAAATAATTCTGGTTGGTTGGATATAGTGCACACGCAAACATAAAATCCTGCCAAATCTACAAGGGAAAGGAAAGATTAAAAAAAACTGTCAGCAAATTACTTTACATATTTGAAAAATATATGGCTACTGGGATGCACAATCCTTTGTTCAGACAGAAAACAAATCACATTCACCATGGGGCTCAAGTATGTGCATACTGCACTGTGGTTATCCTCGATATCAGGGTTATGAAATATTTATCCCTAGGAATGAGACCCTGACAGCCTACATTGAGGAGCAGAATACTGCTCAGTAGATGAAGTTCTGTGAGTTTCAATAGAATAATCAGAAACATGAACATGGAGCAAATTGCAGCTGAACAGAACAATTTAATATTTATTATTTTGCAGGTGTAACACCAAATCCCCATTACTTAAAGAGAAGAGACAATAATTCTTCTGATGTGGTACTGAGCACACTTAACAGATGTTAATGGTACTTGTTAAGAAAACACCTCCTTACAAAATGATCTTAAAAGCAGCAAATCTTACCCAGTAAAAGGGGCAAAAATAAACTAGATGCTCTAAAAATACAGTGATCTTTCTCATTGAAGAAAGATCAAGTAGATACTACTAGAGAACAGCAAGCCTTTCAAATAAAGAACAATGAACTTCATTTGTACCTTGCAGGAGAATCACAAAAAGGGGAAAGGAAGCCCAGTGAGATGGATAAGATTTCTTGTTTACCTGTTTTGTTTTTTAAATTGCCATAACCTTGAGGCTCCTTCTAGTCTATCTCAAATGTTAATGAAAAGACCTCTAGAAGGAGCACCTTAACCCAAAGGAGTCTGTAGGAGACTCTACTTTTCTGAACACCATGCTACATAGAGAGAGACAGACACCAGCTCCTCATACACTTGCATTTTCATTGCAGTGAGAATATGCTTTTCCATGGCTCTTTTCAGCACACATTCCCTAAGGAAACTGAAGATAAAGAATAGGACAGTGGGGGATAATGGAGCCATTAATAATTGTTACAATCCTAACACTGTACAGAAAAAGCAAAGCTATTGCTGCAGAATCACTCATAATCCCTTAGTGACTGTTGGTGTCAAAACTCTCTATTGAAAGAAACTTTTTCTGACTATTTCCCTCAGTGAGCTATCACTGGTTTTCCTTAAGCACAGTTTGACTCCAGTGCACTTCTAAGCCTTTGCAAGACCATCAGAAGAAACAAAACCAAAAACCCCCCCACTGCCCCCTCCAGAATAAAGGTTCTGATTTTCTGCATTTACTTGCTATTTTGGCTGTTAAATAGGATCTAAATCTTGCACTGAGCACTGTACAACACAGATCTAAGTGGCCTACTTAAGGTGCCTGGTGTCAAAAATTAAAGAACTGTAAGTGCTCAGAAGCCTTGAAAATCAGGACACTCATTCAGATGACTAAAATAGATGTAACTTTTTTTTTTATTTTGCAAGCACACACATCTGAAAGCAGCAAGGTATGAATTCTGTTTCCCTGCTTCTTATGGTGTAGACCTTCTTACAGTAAGCACACTTCTCGGGATTTTTAATACCAGATGCAACTTGGCCTCCATACATCTGGTCATATTTCATCAAAATTTATTAATACATGCCTCCAAGCTTATATAATCAAAGGTACTCATCTAGGATTAGTGATTACAGCAGGTGTTCACCTTACAGCTACATTTATATTCAATTATAACTTGTTCAAAATGGCCCCTTGGATAATGCCTTCCATGTTTGTCTTTGGGCCAAAAGAAAAGTTTGAACCAAAAATACACAAACCTTTTCAGCTATTGCTAAAAAGAAAATACTTTTAAAAGAAATACAATCAATTTCCACAACTGAGAAAAGCATAGCTACCTTCTACCTAATGGCAACCTTCTACTATAAAGTCTCCAAAATATCACTTCCAGATTCAAGAGACAGCCTCTGTAATCAGAAACACTTCAAATTAAAAAGAAATTAAAGAACCCTAACCAGTGAACCAAAAAATCAGGCTAATCTGACCTCTCGTGTTGATACTCTACAATGTCCTTTGGAAAGATGCTTAGAACTTATGTATTAGTTCTGGGTTTTTTCCATTTAAAGGGGATTTTCATTTACAAATTCTTGTCAGTTTTTAAATAAGTATTCTGTGTTTATTGTCTTTACCATTATTCCTATTTCATCACAAATATCGTAAAATTCATCTTGTTCATATACTCCTCCTCCCCAAACCCGAAGGGCATTCATCTTAGCATCTGCTGCAGACTTCAAGAGTAGCCTTAGTCTGTCAAATACAAAAAGGAGATACACAAGTTTTGTGAAGCTGTATTACTTAAGAGTTTCTAAGGTCATACAAAAAATGAAGAAACAAATGCCCCTAGCAAAAAAAAAGCCCCAAATCAAAATCATTAGCAGGTAATCTAAGACTTGTAACTCTAACAGAAAGTATCAAAATACTCTAGTTTCTAAACCTGCATATCTGGACAGAGCTCTCAAAAAGCCACTTTTTGTGCAGAGAAAGTTGCTTGGTCCTGTTAACACTTATGAAACAGATGGAGTGACACATGCGTAAGTGCTTTTACAGAAGCATTGGCAGGACCAGATTTAGAAATACTGTGTTTTATTAATCATGTTGGTCTTTTCTCTGCTGATATTACTTGCTTTGTATGTCAATTACTTCAATTCAAATTCTTTAAAAACACAATCAGGAATGTATATTCTTCTCCTGAGTTCCATAATGCATACAGAGAATGGGGGAGCGAGAGGGTGAGGAGAAATACTGAGACTGGGAATCTCATTTTAAGGGTTTTAGGCTCCAGTCATTTTTCCTTAAATCATACTGGCAGCCTCTAAATTGCATGTGCATGCACACTGTTGTCCTGGTTCCCCAATAAGCCAGGGCAAAGCCTAGTCCAAGTACAGTAGAGCCCCATCCCACCTGCATCTCTGGGGTGCTGTGCATTGAAATCCAAGTATTTCAGATGCTTGGATTTCAGATGAGATCAGGAAAAGATGAGATCAGGAAAAGGGGAGAGGCTACTATACACCTACGTAACCCTGCATGACATGGGCTAGGACATGGATGATGTGCACATCCTCTGACTGCCAATGGATGTGTCCAGACAATAAGGTCAAACAGCTTGGGGATCATCCCTAGAAATACCCAGAAGGCCAGTAACTATGAACTGCAAACAACCACCTTCCCACCAGGAACTGCACCTAGATGCCCTGGCCACCACTCAAATCTGTTCATGTTAATTAAGCCCTAATTCTGAAGCCCCCAGCCCACAGCAGTTAGTGTTTTACCTTTAAAGTTTTACCCACTAAAGCCAACCTTTGATAAAGGGTGAGAGAATCAGGAGGAGGAAAAGATTATCCTTTATCCTTAGAGAACACCAAATGTGGCTTACGTGTCATAGGTCACTCTGTCCTGGAAAGAATCTGCTGGAATCCAGTTTGAGCCCTTAACAAAAATGGGTCGGCCATTGATTCTGAAGTAGAAACTCAGACCTGGTGAGCCAGGAATAGGCTCCTGAACAAGTTCTACTGTCCGAAAATAAACCTGTGAAGACAGGAAACTTGAATTTAAAGCTGACAAAAAGGGAATTAAAACGACATAAATAAAGAAAACTATACAAAAGGAATTGAACTGAACAATAACAGCTTAGAATTTGTCAAGGAGTCAAAAGACATATTCTCATCTCTAAATTCCCGCTTGCATAAAACACACTAACAGTACTAGAGGCTTTCAATAAGCCTGTTCACTTATTAAAGTTGCTATCATATTAAGAGAGTTCAAGAGAAATCCTGAACAAACAACTGTACACGTGCACACAAGTATGTAAGGAAGAGACAGATGAAGTTTGGTTGTTGCAGAATTCAGTCAAAAGTCCAGCTGAAGGCCAGAAGGAGGAATACCGTGGTGGTAGCAGATAAGAAACACCATGTAATCTGCAATTTTCTCTACCAGGAGACTGCAGCAGCTCAGTTTTAAGTCTTGCCCCTGAATGCCTAGCATCAGATTCACATAGTACAAGCAATATCTTCTCCTTTTACTACTCTGAAATGATACCTTTTTAATCAGTGTAACACTTACAGAGAAAAAAATACCTGTGCAAACACAAATGCCAGTTTGCAAGTGAAAGGCCCTCTGGCCACCACAGCTGTGTTGGAACAGCATGATCAGCAATCATGTTTCAGAGACCAGTTCAGCTAAATAAACACTTACGCTGAGTAAAGTATTAAAGATAAAGCACATCCCAAGCAGAAGCCAAACTTATACAGCTCCTCTTTTAGCTGAATAAATGGCATTGTGATGCTAGAACAAGGAAACATTCCTTTTTCCTGTTGCAGGTGGAAATAAAGGTCCCAGAAAATTGTTCCAGATATTTTCTAGGAGGTCACTACAAGCAACAATGCAGCTCGGAGGGGTATCCTGACTGCACGGACACAAACAGCCATGAGGGAGCAGTTAATGCACTACAGCAGCACTGACACCTCATTTGTACAGGCACCTTCCCCACCTGCCATATCAGCTGCTGCACACCTCCAAACTCTTCAAAAAAACAGCTCTTTCAGGGACACTTTTAAACATTTTCTCCTGCATCCTTGTTCCAGCTCAACTTCTTTAAGTCAGGAAAAAAACCACTTTTTCTTTCTTGTACCTGTTGCTCATTATCATAGGAAGAAAACTGGAAAAATAAATAAAGGGCAGGAAAGCTAACAGTAAATTTTAGCTAAAGCAGGTTTGGGTCAGAAGGGCAGGAATCTAATTTTTTTCTAAACTACTCCTAAGATAGCAACCACTCCCCTCTCAGATGACTATTTGCTTTACCTTTTCAAAAGGTCAGCTTGTGGAGTACAGCCTGTTCTCTCTCTGCCACAAGCTTCAGCTGAGGCAAGTATCTGTCAGTAAATCAGGCTAAAATTAACCTAGTTAAGTGCAAATGATACACCTGTCTTTAAGACAAAATGCAATTCTTTATTTCACACACCAGACATGGTTGTAGTTCAAAAGAGAAATGATTAATGATTAAACCCACTATGGGACTGCATTTTCTGAATGTTCAGTTTAACAAAAATCACACATATAGACAGAAAACTATTTCTAGCGGTAGGGAAGAAAAAGAAAATCACCACTTTCTGCCTCCTCTTTGGTGCTTCTAAGTTAACTGGACAATTATTAACCAGATACCTGGATAGAGACAATGCATGTGACAAACCAGATGCATTAGCAGAGGTCGCAGATCACTGAGCTCAACCTAAACAGCTCTGCATCATAGCAGTGACCATTCCTAGAATTTTGCAGACTTAGTTTAACATGAGAAGTTGAATTGAAATAATAACCAATGTTTCATACAACTTTCACAGTTACTCTAACTCCTGAAGGCTACAAAAGAAAAACTACAGTATGAGTACTGCACTAGTGAAAAAGTTCTGACCTTCCTACAGTGAATTCAATTACTCAGAGAAAAACTCCTCAGTCTCCACTGTAAGCTCTTTTTTATGGCACAAAGTGGAATGGGACTTGCACTTGGAGCTGCCAAAGTATTTGGGATGTCATCTTAATGGATGACATCAGGCAGGTTGGACTGTCTCAGAGTGCATTTATAATGGAGTATTTATATTACTAACAGAAGTAATGTGATACTGCTTTATTCATGCTCAAGTGGAGCTCATGCAACTGGCCAAACCCAAGGCAATCTGAGAGGCTGAAACACTCAGCCACGACCACACAGACAGCAGGAGCAAGAGAAAAAGCTCCTTAGCCTCAGCTCACATCCCAGGCTTCAAGATTCAGTGCAACTCCACTGTTCCCCAGGGGCCAGCTGGTAAAAGCACATCTTCCTGTTCCTACTACAGCTTCCTTCTGCCTTGGGGGCAAAAGAAGGGCCATGGGAGACAAAAAGAATCTGGCATGCTTGGCTACGTGCCCTTCTGGCTACCAAGACCTTGGCCACCTTGAAATCTGTCTGATAGAGCTTGCTGCCTGAGGGCTGAACGTTTCTCTCAGTCTCAGGCACACACAAGAGGCTCTCCAGCCACCACAGACCAACCAGCTGGTTCTGGGCATAATTATGAAACAGATACCTGTCTTTTTAATGTACATACAAAGGCTTTGTATGTACACAGTCAAGTGATTTTTGGCATTCCCATATTTAGCAGTAGGAAACTAATAAGGATGAAGATGCCTAGAGCTGAAATAAGATCACAGAACAGCCCAGCAACCTAACAAATTAGCACACAGCATGAAAGTGGTGTGAAAACTACAAAGCCAGAAAGAAAGAATTCTGGAAATCATTCTAAAATGCCTGGGGGGGAAAAAGTGTATAAAGGGATGGAAGGAAAGACTGCTGGAGGCTGAGATCTTGAAAGTATAAAAATAGCCTTAAAAAACAAAATACTCTGAGTACAGTGCTGGAGAAATGAGCATACAGAAAGACAGGGAAATAGAACTGAAAAGCAAACAAATGCTTCATGGGGCAATGAAAGAGGTAATAAATTCCTTGATAGTGGGATGGCAAGAAATAAGCAACTTATCAATAGCAAACAGTACCCTCCACCAAGAAAACCAATGTCACTGTGAGACATGACTTTGTTTCACATTATCCTGAGAAACAAACTCTAGAACAAAATATTCAAATGGAAAACCAAACCAAAACCAAACCACATCCCATCCTGGATGCTGGCTTTTATTCTGCTTTGGTTTTCTGCTACTCTGAACAGGAATGAATAAGTACTTCTCTGAGCCAAAGAGATTTCCAGCACTGCTGGCTAGAACTCTATAGAGCTCTTGCAAGTACATACTGGAAGGCCACCCAGAAATATTCCCAAAGGATTAGTTAAAGTTTTGAAGACTACTCTAGCATGTCAGAATCCAAGTAGCTCAAGCTAGGAGTAGCCAAATCTGACATAAGATCAAGCTGTGCTTTCTCACATGTACAGTTCTCATCCTTCAGTTTTCTCCTGTCCAAAGTTAAGTAGATACTCATATGGAAACAAACCACTTGTGAAATGCCTCACCTCTGTTTTTTTCTGGGGGGTGGAGAAAAAAGCGTGGAAGTAGGAAATTTATACCTGAATACAGTCAGTACAACATGGACAACAGAACTGACAACAAAACAACTTTTGGGAACATTAATCCCTGATTGTATCTCCTGAACTACTCAAAGTTCTTATTAAGCTATATGAATGTTGCTGTTCAGTCCTGCTGACATGAGAGAAAATTATGCTACAACATGAAAAAACTGCATACAGAGCCTTTTTCCACTCATACAGCTTTGAGTGGTGATGGTGTGTGTGTCTGTCAGAATCTAAGACAGAGATTCACAAAACACAGGAAGGATGACCAGACTTCACCCTGTAAGCTGTAAAGTCAGGACATGCTGGTAAATTCACAATGCCCACTATGTGGTGCATTTGCTTTTTTCCCCCCTTTTCCCCTTTAAGGAGAAAAAAATTAGAGGCTTCTGTTGTAGACTGTGAAGTCCCTATGATCATATGCCACAGAGCTCCACGAAATATTCTGACACAAACACCCAAATGGAAATGATTAGCTTTCCTATCATTGTGCAGTTTTCACACAGTAAGAATAGAATTTTCCTTTTTACAGGCTTTATAGTCATATTTCCTACAACCAGCTTTTCCAAGTGTAACATGCTGTGTTTACTTGGTGTGGATTTTTTAATTGTTTCAACATTAGAACCCTAATAATAGCAAAGAATTATTATTATGACTTCATAATCAAACTAGGGGCTAGTCCTATAAAGACTACAACAGCAGAAGCTACTAGTTTTTCATAAGTTTCTTTCACACAAACAGATGTTACAGCAAATAGCAGTTTAGATGCCTGGTGACGAGATTAGTTTTCAGTAAAGCAATATACACCAGAAACATCTAAAAAATGCATATATTTATGTGATTGTTTCCACATGTTCATGGCTTGAGGATGCCAGTCTAATCTCTATGATTTTTCTTTTTAATGGACAATTGGAAATTACCTCTTCTAGGCTTCTAAGTAAAACCAGATAATGAAACAGCCAATGTGTTAGGGGAATCCTTATGCAAAACTCCCCAAATATTACTTTTATGGTCATACTTAGGACCTTAACTTTTCTTAAGCCTAAAGCACATTTACCACATTTTAATAAATAAATGTACTTTAGGTTTTTAGGAATGTGTCTATCCCATAAATTTTTACAAACTGAATTAGCAAGAAAAATCTCAGTAATAAACCTTTGCATAATCTTATAGAAATCTAGAAAGGGTTTTCAGTGTATGACACAAAACCAAGAGCATGGTATATCAAGTTCAGAAGTGCTGTTTTCTTTTCATAAGCTAGAAAACTTAAGAAGTAAACATTTTTTCTCTTCTGAGGTTTCTGGTTAACTGTAAGCCATCTGGCACCCACAACATAAGTAAAGGCATCCATACAAGGTAAGACTACCAGAAAACAGGTAGCCATAATTGTGACACTAAAAAAACTCATTTCTTATTAGCATTTTCACATGCATATTACAACTCAGCAAAACATTCAAGAGTTCTAGACACCTGCCATGCAGAGCAGATGTCCTAATACTAACAGTGCAATGCCAGATGTAATTAAACTTTAGGGCTCACCTTTGAAAACTTCTCAATCTGGCATCCTGCCTCCATTGTGAAAGTTGTTGCCATGTTGTATCCAGTTTGCTTTCCGTGTCCATTTGGCCACCAAGCCTCCACTGCAGCACTCTTGAACATACAAAGGAGAAAGTCTGAGCAACATGTATAACAAGAGGTATCAAATGCACCTGGGGCTCAGATACCTTTGAGTGAATTACCACAAGCCTAACGAGGTTTTGCGCTTCAGCTGAGATATGCTAATGTTCTCTCCAGCTGCAGCTCTGAGGTGAAAATCATTTAAAGAGAGAAGTGTGATTCCTTCTGCTGAAGTCCAGGCTCTCACTTCATTTTATGTCCACAACAGGCCACGAGCACGCCTGGACATGCACGCACACATCCAGCTGCTACTCCTCAGCTGAGGTACACTGACACACTACTTCTCCAAACCCCAAATATCTGTGTCAGGAGCAGCCACTGTTCACTGAACTCTGTATCATACACTTCCTCTCCTTGATCCTTTTATCTATCCCATGCAATATTCAATATACAGCGGTAACACTTTTCAGCTGTGATTCTGGTACTATGTGACCATACTGACTGCTTCACTTAAGTCAAGCTTTTAAGTCAAATTCTTTCATTCATTCAGTGGTTTTTTGCTTTGTCTCTCTATGCTTCCTAATCACATCATTAGTACTCCATAATTTTCACAAACATGAAATACAATCTCTAAGATGACAGAATATTTATCTTCACTCTAGCAGCCTACTTCTGCCGCTCATCCCTGTTGCCAGCATTTGCCAGTTGACTGCATAACACAAAAATCGTGGAAAGAAAGCAATAATGCATGCAACCAAACAATGGAGGGACCAGCACTGAATATAGTCATGCAAGGAGTGCCTCAATCTTTTCAAACAAATTGAGGCCAGAAAGCAGCCCAACAATATGTTTTGCTGTAGCTATACTGGGACACAAACATGAATATATAGTGAATATATCTTTCAACTTCTCCAATACAGAATTACCATAACTGCTTTGAGGAAGTACTGATCTGTGTGCTGCATGGGTACAAACGGAAGCACAGACTCAGCGTGTGCCTCTCGACAACAAGGGAGTGTTCGCAGCTGCCAAGAACGACTGGATGTCTCATTGGCCACCAATGATGTCACCCCTCTGCTCACCACTCGCTGATAAGCAAAATGCTGTCATGCCGGCAGCACAGCACTTTGCGTGGCAACTGCAGGAAGGCTGATACACATCTCGGCGATAGGCACCACTCGAACACCTACTGACTCCACAACAGAATCTGCAATAAGCTCTTAACTAGAAATAAATTTCTGGCGAGGTCTCAGTATCTTACACGCACCACACAAGTCTGTAAGGGCTCCGTTAGCTTCATCAATACGTGAGAACACATTTCGGGGCTCCTCGTAAAATCAGCTGATGTGAATTCATGCAGCAAAGCCTTTTGTGTACAAAGAATGATGAAACACTGCTGCCTCTGCTATGAAGGAAGTGTTTCCTTTCAGACTTGCAGTTGCACTGTACTAACAGATCTCTTCTGAGGCTGGGACAACTAAATAAGCAAAAATAATTTTCCAAGTTTCACTTTGCAGTGCCTGTTTAATTGATCCATTAAAAGGCTAAGCAGAGATTAATGGTTGTTTTGTGAAACTGGGTATTGATAATTGCTCATGTAACTTGCATGTCAGATGACAACAGTAACAACAACTGTATGTTTCTGTGCTTCTGTGTCCAAATAAAACAAAGCACGTAAGTACACAAGTCACAGAGTGTGCATACTGGAACATAAACATCCTGCTTGCTTTCTCTCCATGCAAACAACAACTGACAAGTGAACTCAAGAACACACACAGACAATGCAGTCAAACTGGGAAAACAGATGCAGCATTACACAGCAGTGCCGAAAATTGGAAGAGCCAATAAAATACAGAAGAGCTTGAAGGCAGACCCTCTAATTCTATTAACTGCCAATATTGTCAGAAGCCCCAAATTGCTGCTCACAGCACATCACCTACTCACAAATGGGTGGTTGAAGTGCAGTGTTTCATTATTCTTTGTGCACAAATGCACAAATGTGGAGCACTCCATCAGGTGTGGCTCCTACTGCACCTGCCACAGCTCCCACTCTGCCCACTGGCTGGAGCCTGATTTTTGAATTGAGTTCCCTCCTCATTAGAGCACCTTCTACCACTCAAAAATTCCTCCTGAGAGTTGCCTATCCAAAGGACCACAAGTGAATGTAAGGAGTATTACTCCACAAAATTTTCTTCTGCTTTTATTTACCTGAGAGTAAATAAATATCTACTGAGAGGTTTGAGGAATCTTTCTTCTCTCTCCTGGGAGGATCATATGTATTGTAGTATATTCTGGTCGCAGTCAGTCCAGTAAATAGTAATATGTGAGATACCTGCTGCCAGTGAAGTGACACAGGGTATCCAAAGGTTATTTACCTACATAAATCAAAAAAGGTCACTGAACAGTGGCCAGTGATTATGTGACCTTCTTCTAAGGCTTCACCACCATTTTTGACAGTGAGCTACATAGCTCCACAGACATCAGAATATCAGATTTTAGAAAGGAAAAGAACTGTTCTCCTACCCTGAAAGGGATACAAAACTGTTGTTAAAAGTCAGGAACACAGTAAGTAATGGGAAGGAGGCCTAAAACTGGCATGGAGGCAGAAAGTCACACTAGAAACCAGGGAAAACAGTTTGCAGCTGAACTAGCTTTCCACACACACCTCCTTACCTTATTGATGTTTACAAGCAGCACAATGCTGCCTTCTCCAGGTTGAAGCTTTACACTGAATGTCTGCTGTGTTTGTAACTTGGGAATGTTCACAGTCACACGACCTGCAATTGGCTTGGAGCTGACTACATCAAAAATAGACTCGACTTCAAGATACCACTGCTGAGCACTCTTTGCTAAGTGAAGAGGGAGGAAAAAAAGGGAATTCAAGAATCATGTTTATATACCTATTAGTTAACATGATCTTTCATTAAAGAAAAATTAAAACACCTAAGATTAAATTTAACAATTTTCAGGCTGTGTCTGAACCAGCCTACATGGTTCATCTGCTTATTTAGTGTGTTTGACATCTGAGTCCAATTGAAGAGAACAATGCAATATGATGTATGTTTCTTAATCCTTTTTTTTAATTCAAAAGCCATCCAGGCTTTTTTTTTTCAGGGTTCTGTACAAAAGTCAGAGACCTTGACACCAGTCACTTCATTAGGAAGGAATTTTTCCCCACAACTCCCATAGACATTGTATTTGCTTTTAGTCAGCACTCATATGAACATGGTACTCTTTGGGAAAGATTGTAATCACAAGCCAGTACAATCACTTTTGTCAATGAAACAAAAACAGTATTAGCAGAAAACAAGCTGAATTCATCCCAGACTCAGTGGACAAAATGAATGGAGCTATGCTGGGGATGAATTGGGCCCACTGTGTCTAGACTTGACAGGCTATATCTTTATGTCCCTTCTCCCAGCCATGTGTCATGAAAGAAACAAGTTAATGACTTCCCTGAGATCTCTCTGAAGTCACCACAGAGCATCCTCTCTTCTGCAGAGCTGACTGAATAAGGAGAGCCAGGGTCAAGGGCACTCAAGATCTATGTGTAAATTTCCCACTAACTTCAGCAATTGAATTGCCTAGCTACTAACACAGCCTGGCTAATCCTACACTGCAAATATTACAGATTAGCATATAAGCAAAAGCAAATAAAACAGGAAACAGGGAGAACTAGAACTAAGAAAAATTTTGTATACCCAAAGTACTAATAACTTACTTTCTCTTTTCATCTATATAGTCTAGCTCTCCTTCCTCCACAAGAGAAAGAGAGCTTATTCCAAAAAACAAAGAACTGCATTCAGCCCTGGTGTGATTTTCACTCTTTCAGAGAAAGAAGAGCAATGATTGAGTTCCCAAGTTTATATTACACCCAGCATTACCCAGTGAAGACCAATTTTCTGAAATGTGGAAAAGGTTAAAAAGTACCCACCCTACAAGGGTCAGACATTTCCTCCCTTACAAAAGCATATAGAAATTCCAATCCATTCTTAGCTGCATGAACTGTGAGATCTAGGCAGAGAAACCAAGAACAATTAATCTTTTACAGACTCAGTCGTCAAAAGGCTATGACACTAAATCTGATGAATAATAAAAGTACATATGCAGCTTAAATTGAGGTTGTTAATTTACTCTTTCTTTTTCAAACATTATTATATTTGAATACTAGTAAGCTCTCACTCTGGTTCCAAGCCACTCTGCTGAATGAAAGAGGTTTGCTCCCTCCACTTGTCCAGAGAGCAACCAGAAGGTGGAGTTGTGGGAATGTGGGAGGGACCAGAAAAGATTTTTACTGCAACTAAATTTCAGAAATTACACAGTCTGTGCTGGGGCTTTCCATGGAAATTCCAGTCACATTAATTCTATTTAAGACCTGCAGCTATTTCAGGATACTTTAAAAGCAGCCATGGAGTGATGTCTTCCTCTTTTATTCATATACAGCAAATCTATTCCCAAGGGCCAAAATTCACCCCAGTGCAGAGGACCCATGTGCAAACCCTTCCTCCACTGAAGGCTGGGCTCAACAGGCAGTGAAAAAAAGCATGTGGGTGGTCTACAACAGGACATATCACCATTTGCAGAAAGTTTCAAGGGAAAATTAACTGCTTTTGCACAGCTGCAATGATCTTCAGGACAAAGGAGAGGAAAATCAGAGACCACTGGAAGAGAGGAAACCGGTTTGGTAAGTTAGGTAGCAAGAATGCAGGAGGCTATCCTCTCCAATTGCAGCTTAAACAATTATCCTTGCATAGCACAACTGCTTTTCTCTCTCAGACTTCATGCTCTGTCCTGAAAACTCAGCACTCTTTGAACTCTGCTCACTGTGCATTTGTCCTTCCAACACAAAACCAAATTTCCATAGCAGCTTTGCCTTTGTTTGAAATGAAAGTGAGACAAAAGTGAGACATATTTACAGGGAGTCTTGGTGAAAACGCATTGCAATAGAAAGGAAAATTTTCATAACTGAAGAACAGGTGCTAATCTCAATTATACTACATTATTTTTGCAGTTATTCGGGGAGTTTAAGCAAAAAAAATTCTGAATTCTAAAACTTTTAACAGTTATTTTTTGTACTGAACACTTTCAATACATAATAAAAGTGTGTTGTGGAAAGAACTACACAAAAAGTCATAAAAAATCCACAGAATATTTCCTAACTGATAGTTAATTCGGCTTAACAATAAAATGGTTTGTATTCTAAAGGTAAAACAAGTAACAAGAAGAAATAAGAGACTTACCAAAGAAAGGAGTTATAGAAAAGTAAATCAGGTGATAATGGTTATAGGCCTCAATCCTAACATCTTTCCAGATTCCTTGAGTGGGAAAAGAAGGGCCCCAATCCCAACTAAATGAACATTGCTCCTGGAAAACAGAATGATTATGTTACAACTGCCTGTTTTTCACATAGACATTGATGCTGTGCCAGAAATAAAAGATATTTGCTATCTGGGAATAAAATATTGACATGCACTGAAAGAATTTTTCCGATTTCCATAAACTCAGAAGACCCTACAGTATTTTTTCTTACTTCTCAACCAGAACTTTGCTGCTACTACCTGTATTATACAAAAAATTAAAGTTTGTATTAAATGTCCACGTATGGAGAAATTTTGTATTACTGAAAGAGCAAAACAACACTTAGCATACCACTTTTAAAAAGGCCAACAAAACCCCAAACAGTAAAGATCAAAAAACAATCCAGGAGATTACTCTCGATTTAGCTGTGAATTATCTTAGTTTGTACTGTCAGTATTTAACTGTATACCTAAAAGACAAACTAAGCAGAACAGTGACAATTATAAATGTTAGTATTCTGGAAGGACAGTATCAAATTAAAAATCATTTATTAAATAGTTTATCTCCTATTTTTATTTTAACACCACAGAGTAATACAAGGAAAGAAATTGATATCTCTGGAGTATTTGTGTAGTTCAGTCATGTTCACTGTTTCTCCCCTTTTTATGGTTCTCGTATACAAAAACAAAGGGAACAAAAACATGGTTGAGAAGTAGCTTAGTTCTGGTACTAACATCAGAGTAACTGTCAGAATTATAAAATGCTGGTCAGGCAGAGAAGTACGTACACTAATTTCCATTTAGCTGTTTTCAAACCTGGTCAGACCTCTACTTAACAAATCCCTTGACAACATCTATTCAGCTGCCCTCCAAGTTTCACACAGCCCCAGCCCCCAAAGCAAATACAATGGATCTCCTAAAGTCTTGTACAGTGACACACAGTTCTAAATTTAGAGACTAATAACTTACAGCCAAGGCATACTAATTTGGGCAAACCACATTGCACAAGGCTGGCCTATCCCTTGTGTTGCCAGTCAGCCTCCCTGTCTATCAATTTGCTTCCAGGAAGCAAACACTGCACCTATTTCAAACAGAAAACCACGGATAACATATTCTTAGAAATCACATCCAACTGAAAGTAATTTTCCCTTTATAAAAAATAAACAAATGAATCACTGACATTGTCAGGTTTCACTAAAAATACTGCAGAGACTGCTATCAGAAACAGTGTGCCACAAGAACAATACACCTGTATCACTGGAGTACATTAGCAGTGACAGGTTTGTGTTCAGCCATAAACTCCTACTCAGATTTAGGTAAGTTTATTGCACTTAATACTGCACCTGAAATGTGTAAATAGCTCTCCATTACTTTTAGATGGGAAGCAACCAGCTTATAGCAATATCCTAGTATGTTTGTTTACTTTTAGATGTGACATAGCTGCTGTTGTTGCCATATATTTGGAATTCAAAATGTTTTTGGAAATTTCTGGAGCAGCTTCCAAGTACAGTCAAAAAACTCATTTGAGGAAAAAGCACTAGAGTATTTTCTTGCAAATTTGAAGGTATAGTTCAGTGAAGCATAAAATAATTCCAGGTCTCTTTTGCTCTATAAATAAGACTACAGCGGAGTAAACGCCTTATTCCTTCCAAGCCTCTCCTTGCACTGATTTCTGAGAAACACACTGGACTCAGAACTAATAAACTTTCTAAAATGTAGAGAACATAAAAGTAGCAGCAAGCAGAAATAAAGACAGCATCTTAATCCTAAAGGATCTTTCCAGGACAACATGGAGTCCATGTTTACATTAATACATTTTAAAGGAAATTATATCCAGGTTTAAATTTACAGGATCCTAGTCATTTTTTGAGGAGACTCTAGAAGGACTTTATTAGAAAGTTTGAAAATAATTAACAAGAAAGGTATTTAAGAGGAGAAAAAATGTGGAAGAACACGCCAAAACAGAAATCAGAAAATAGGATCACCTAGACATTGCCTCTATCTGCTGCAAAGCTATCAGAAATACATGAGATGCTACTCAAGTGACAGTTTGCCCTGAGTTAAGTTTTAACAGCAAAGAAGCCATATCTTAAATCAAAGTTTCTGAGTTTAATTCATTTATATTACACTGTTGTTTTCATTGAATGTGTACATATAAGTCACACTTCTCAACACCAATAAGATGAGAACAGGTCCCCTGTTAGACAACACTTCATGGGACATGCCAGAGGCTGCCCAGTATAAACCAGCACAGCACATGAGCAACAGCAAACACTCACAAAGCTGCTTGGACAAGATTTTTACAGCCTTAGCAATAACATGCTGGTATTTGCAGCAGTGAACTCTATTGTCAGCATACATTGCTAAACCCACCCAGTGGATCAAAATGTAATGATTACACATTTCCTAATACTATCCTGCCCTCTTAACAGCAAGTCTCCTTGCTGACTCTTTGATGAAAACAGCCTTTTAAACATTCTTATCACTTAGATATGAAGCCTGGCCTTCTCAAGCCTCTTGTATTGTCAACATAAAAGATTACAGGTTTCTAGGGGGGACAGGAGAAGGAAACTGCAATGAAAAGTATGCCCTACTTATAAAACAACATTGCAGGTTTCAGAATACAACTGTAAGGACAGCTTGTGATGCATTCCTCTTTCCCAGCCTGAAGCCAGAGCCAATTCTGCCCCTACCTTTCTGATGAAATTAACGTGGCACTCTCCTTTCTGCACAGGTGGAGGGCAGGCCGGGGGGATGCTGTGTGCTTTGTGACATCTGCTCTGCTCTGCTGCGTATGAAACGGCTGACAAGAAACGCACTTCAACAAAATTGACCTCTTGGATCACACTGGTAATATCAAAGCTCTAGGACAAAACACAGAACAAAACCATTACAGTGCTGACATTCATACATGAGATTTATAATCACTATTACATGGGGATTTTAATACCATACATATATTATTCAAAGCTTTTGAAATACAGTCTCAGCGTGCTCTGGTTTTGAAAAGAAAAGTTACTTTGTAAACTGAAAAAAAAAATACACAGGAATGTTATATTACTGGGCAAACCACTTTCCTCACACCAAGCTCATTGCAGGCTGCAGCACTTTGCTTGCACACAGAAATGCTTGAAGGACAAGGACAGCAAGAGAATTTTTACCCTCCTTCCTCATCCAGAACTCATCTGCATCTTTGGAAAGACACCTTATTCCAACTCAGAAAGCTGCTCCATCCAGGAGTGCTTCCAGCTCACGCTGAGCTGCCTTGTCCATGAATGCTACAAAGCTGTAAGTCATTCCCCAAAATGAAATGAGCTGCATTCTCATCCCCCAAATGTACAGACACATATTCTATGCCAGCACCAAATGGAGCATTTGGGGGTTTCCTCACCAGGTCACAAAATCCCCTTGAGTGTGGCTGGAGAAAAGGAGAAATGTCCCGTTTCAGAATTATCCTGTGCTATCAAGACAATATGGTTCCAATGGCTAATACCCATTTATTCTTCAGAGTGCACGTTTGTGAAAAGCCAAGTCTTAGCAAGTTTTTCTAATTTGGGAGAAGCCCAGCTAACATACTTTGTAAACTGAGTATATCACTTATTTCTGTAGTATACAGCAGGAAATGAGAAAGCAAATCGCATTCCCTAATCCAGAGCCTGCAGAGAGTCCTTCCTGCAGATGTTGTTGCCATGTGGAACAGGTGAACAAGGCACAAGCCTTGGTCACAGAAATCCTGGACTCAATCTAATGCAGTACACTCTGGTTTTACATTGAAGGCCATTTCATGAATTGTTACAATCTGATACAAAATGAAGTTGCAAAAATATGGACAAAATAATAACACTTCCTAACTTTACAGAGCCTGCTACTGACAAAGCTTTAGCTATTCTCCAAACAGTAAATAATTACAATTTCATAAAAGCTCACCGAAATTTTTGATTTCATTGATGGTAAAACTAAATGAAAGAGGAACTAAGTGGTTTGTCCTAGGTCACACAGACCCAGGTGGCAGAATATCTTATGTCTCAGTCCAGTGCTTCTGCAATAAAACCTGCCAGAATGGTAAATGCTGAGATATGGAGACACCAGATTTCATTTGTAATTCAGTTATTCCACTATCAATCTTCCTTTAACTCTCCAGATTTTTTGATTCTTTTAAGACAAAAGCAAGACCTGTTCCTTATGTTAATACCAGAATAATTTTGTATTTAAAGCTATAAAATTAGTTTGAATGTTTTTTGCCACTCTCAAGATCATTCCATAATGAATGCTCTCATGCTGACATAAGCGAAGCTTAAAAATGCAAGACAATGTTATCCAAAGTACCATATTAAAAATAAACCATCCTCTTTGAAAACCAAAAGCATGAAAACACACAGGGCTTTACAACATGTGCATTTTCATTGCAGTATTGACATGTAAACCATTCTAATACCAATTAGTAAGCAGATTTACAGCTAATAAAACAGATTTAAGCTTACGTTTTCTTGGAGCTGGGACAGATCTCAAGAAGCAAGACATATTATTAGCTAAATTGATCCTCTTGCATTGGTCCTCTCATGTAGGACAAGGCACATTCACCTCTAGATATGACCCTGTTGCTGGTGAAAAGATAAGTACACTTCCCTCTCCAACATTTACCTGATTACACATGCAGTCCTCACGTCAACACTTTCTGCATCCAAGCACCTACTTTTATGGGAACTTGAATGCACTGGAAGTGCTCGGAACAAAAGGGCTTTGAGGAAAACACAGAAGCACCTTCAGAAATGAACACATTACTTACATATCTGTTGAACATGTTGTCTGTTCTCCCGAGAGTGACATTGTTGAGCAGGATCTGTGCTACTGTATCTACTCCCTCGAAAACCAAATTCACTTTCTGCCACTTTCTACAGAAGAAAACATATGTGTGAAAAACTGCCAGAATACCTAGAGTTAAAAACACACAGGAGACAGACAATGTAAAATGTGTATCACTATTATACCAGCAGCTGCCTCAGCTACTTTTGACTCAGTGTAGCTACATTGTATCTTTAAATATTCAAATTAAGATGACAACTGAAGTAGCTCAAGTCAGCATGTTCAGAACACAGCAGGTTCACATACCCACCAGATATTAGATGGGATAGCTTTCAATTAGCCTAAGTATTACATTTTATCAGCTGACAATTCATAAGTAATTTTTAACAATCAATTAAAAAATAAAAAGAAAAATAGCAACAAAGGAAGTGTTCCATAGCAACAGCTTTGCAGCTGCACATGATTGCATAATTTGTTTTATCAGATACAAAAGTATTAAGCAGATTTTGAGCCGATGGATTAACTTGCAATTCTGCATGAAAGATGGCACAGAACTATTTTAGACATATCTTTACTGCATACCTGACGTCAAAAGGAGTTTTGAACATCCTGCTGTAAGTCCAGTTATCTAGTGAGATCCATCTGTACATCACATCATTAAATCTATAGTATGGATCCTAGTAACAGACCAACAAAAAGAAAATTATAAGATTTATTTAGTAATAGTGTTACTACATAAAAAGCATCACAATATCCATTAGATGAACACTTCTTATTTCAGTTAGTCTGCAAATGCAAAATCCACCTTAGTTAGTTAGTCCTGATAGTCCTTTTCATCCTTGAAATTTTATGCGAAAGCAAAGCTTTAGTAATATTTGACTTTATTTATATAGGTCAAAACCCTGTCTGCTATAATCACTCAAACTACAAGTAGCAGGATTTGTTTTTACAGAAGAAATTACTGGTCTGGAAATTAACCAATAAATCCAGAGAGCTTATGACTTAATGAGAGGAACAGAAACATGATCACCCTCATAATTACAGAGAAAGTAAGACTAATAGGATTTTAAGAGGCAAAGAAACTGCATTTTAGGCCTCTAGGGACAGCAGTGAACAAATCTTTAGTTTAAAGTTACTGCAAATATCCCAGTTGTTCGTTATCAGCTAGACTTGCTGCCGTAAGGATAAATGAAATTGTTGTATGTGAAGGGATGGAGAAAGAGAAGGAGAAGCAACACAATCTTGGTTTGGTTAAAAAACTAAATGACTGCTTTTGAGAACAGTATTGCATTTATACCAAATGTGCCCTTCTCCCTCTAACCACAGTACCTAGCAAGAATAGAAGGCACAGCTGGTCTGAGCGACATCCCCAGCCGTTCTGGCTTCATGATGTATTCCTTACCTTATGGCGAGTCACCCTGTTAAAGGACCTGACACCCCACGGCCCTGCACCTCACACAAAGGCAGCAGAGGGGCACAGTGTCCCATCCCCTGTCAGAGAGCAGGAAGGCAGTGTCCTATCCCGTGTCAGAGGGCAGAAAGGCAGTGTCCCATCCCCTGTCAGAGAGCAGAAAGGCAGTGTCCCATCCCCTGTCAGAGAGCAGAAAGGCAGTGTCCCATCCCATGTCAGAGAGCAGGAAGGCACAGTGTCCCATCCCCTGTCAGAGAGCAGGAAGGCACAGTGTCCCATCCCCTGTCAGAGAGCAGAAAGGCAGTGTCCCATCTTCTGAAAAAAACTGTCTTATATTTGTTTTTCAACTAA
Organism: Dicaeum eximium; assembly: GCA_013396995.1. Classification (NCBI taxonomy): domain Eukaryota; kingdom Metazoa; phylum Chordata; class Aves; order Passeriformes; family Dicaeidae; genus Dicaeum; species Dicaeum eximium. The sequence continues at coordinate 81,437 of VWZP01003306.1, read as the reverse complement.
CAGGGTCAGGCTCCGTAATAAACACATAAACCTATTTACATAGCAGAACAAAATCGTAACATCTAAGTGACTCTCCTCAGCAGCACAGACCCTTCTGGAGTCCTACAGCAATACAAACATTCCTTCACTCATACAGAGGTAAAGGTGTCACCCTGCCTCTCCATGCTACACTCTATCAATCAAGTTCCTTACTACAAGGGAAGAGTCAAAAAGTAAAAGCCTTGTCACCTGAGTAAAACTGTGACTTCTGTATTGATAATATAGTGTATTCTCTAATAGTTAAGTCATCATGAGCTTGCAGAACTATTACTGAATTTTAAGACATACATTCCATTACTTCTGGGGAATATATCTCAGACTTTTATTAAGATGCAAAAGTTAAAGCAAAGAAATGCATATTAATATGCAATATTTAGGCTCATAAAAGAAACTTCACTGAGATCATTGTATTGAGATAATGAGAGGCAAGCATCGAATGTCAGGGATTGTGAAACCCCAAAATATGTACTTTAAAAGCACTTTTTAAACAAATCTTGCTTTAACATTATATACCATCTTATATATATTTACATATAGATACATATTCGTATTTAACATTACATCCTATTTTATTTCACATTATGCTTTGAAAAATGTGCATGTTAAATTTCAATCTTTGCCATTTGTATATTCTCTTGTGTGAAATATTTAACAAAAGGCATGAGAGGAAAGCTGCAAATGCACTACCAACAACAGACTGTAAAACCATTTGGTTAATGGTCAAACAATCAACATCAGTGCCTCAGCAAAGATACACAGAAGAACCCTGCACTATTTCTCCCACAAAAGCACAGATACCAAGACGTTAATGAACGACGTCCTGCCTTCTGGAAAACACAAAACTGGTTGTCTAGAGGCAGAAATCACTGCCAAATGGGCTCTTACAGGAGCTTACAGAGTAGCATGTTTAAATCTCAGAATATACTGAAGATCCTTTTTCCTGAAGGAGCTTTATTCTTTACTAGTCTAAAGCCTTCAAACTTCAAGAAATGCACTGACTGCTAAAATAGGTGTCATAGAAGGTGCAAATTAGCCCTTCTGACTCACAGGCATCCACCCTTTTAGATGGAAATCTCACAGTTCCTGTACCTTCATGTAAAACTTAACAGTTTACTGATACCATTGCTACCTAACCAGTAAGACAGCTCATACATCACACAGAAAAGCTGTTAAATGCTAATAACTGCTCAGCCATTTTAACCATGACAAATGTTGACTGTTGTAAAACCAGTCGTGGCAACATTCAAGCCATGCTTTTAAGACAATTCTCAGGGTTCAGGAGAAATGCATGATCACAACAAAGTCCTCTAAGAAAGCAGAATTACTTGGCCAATACACTTGTGAGGTTATTGACTTTTTAATTATTAAATACAACTGTTCTGAGTGCTGGAAGATGTAACCATGTAAGCCAAATTGTTTGGATTTCTCTGAAACTGAATTCATCCCACGTTAAATTATTTCACATCAAAATGATAGGCTTAGTTCAGAAAAATGCATTTAAAAAAAGAACAAAATTAAACACTTAAAGGCACAGGAAGAAATTGAAAGACGGTAGGAAATAGGCTGTATATCTATTAAATACACTTCACATTCAATAGCTCAACAAAGGCTCAGTGTGTTCCTGGAAGCAATTCATAGAGGGGTGGAGTCAGCTACAGCTATTTTTAGATCACACCAAACATAACAGCCTTGCATTTTCCTGCTCCCTGCAATCTAGGGGAAAAATCTGAAGCATTCAAGCTGCCTGCCTGTTTGTTCCCTGCTCCCAACCCCAACGCTGTAAGGAAGCAGCAAATCACCTCCTAAGAGGAGGTTAAAAGCCCTGCTACGGATGATCAAAAGGAAGCAATTTCCAGGTCGGCTAACAGGACATCAGCAGGACTTCAAAAGCACTGGCAGCACGACAAGGAAGGAACTGGCAGCGCCCAGATGGAAGCTTCTCCTTGCAGTGATTTTAAGGGGATATTGAAAAGCTACGGTGATATAAGCTGAGAGCTTCTCCTGTAGAGCAGGAAATGGATGAGACATGAACACACGGGAAGTGCGGCTCCAAGCTTGAGTGAGCGAGCGAGAGGTGCCACCCAATGAAGGGACATCCCCTGGCCCAAAGAAGGGACATCCCGTGGCCACCCAAGCTCCAGGAGTTCTGAGGGGCATGGCACAAACATCTGAATGACATCAGACAGACAGCTGTACTCAGGCTCAAGATCTGCATGTAATAAAACGAAATTTAATAAAGAGAATGAAAACCAGATTCCTTTGCCTCACTCTGCTTTTGTTATGGTCTAATTTGAAGTCACCCTGCGTGCTCAAATCTCATAAATTGACTCTGCTGATATTTCATCATGTACACCATAAGAAAATTCTGATGGTGTAACAGATCACCAAAATAAAACTGCAAGTGATGTTTCATCGTTTACAGCTTAATGATTCTGCTCTGAGCAACTTCAGACTGAAAGTTTAATAGTTAATATATACCTATCTATATCCATGTGCTCCTTGACATCACAAGTGACAGCAATCAGGACATTTATATAATTTTCACAGCTTGAAGTCAGGCTGAACTAACAGTAGTGACAAATGGATCATATCCTCGGAGTGTGAGTTTTGGAAGCTCCTCCTAAAGTAACTAAATTTCAGCAGCTGTTCTCAGAAAGCAGTAAACTGAATGTCACTGTCCATGTTCAAGATGTGTCACAGCAGAACACTAAGCCAAATATGACTAAAGAGTTAACACAGTAATACCCACTGCTTAATGTTACTTGAATACTAGGATGTATTTAACAGACCACTATAAATCTTATCTCTTTTAACGTCACAAGCTTTTGAAAGAAAAACTCAAGTGTCTTTTAATATTTATGCTAAGTTTTACTACAGCTTTTGAATGTTTGCACGTGTTCCCACAGTTCAGCTAGAGCACCTGTATTTCAGTGGAAAATAATATAACAATCAACTATTCCAACAATGAATGCTATCTAACCTGAAGAGAACCACAGGATACCAAATGGAATTCCAAAAAAATCTTAAGTTGTGATGAAGTGTCAGAAAATAAACAACAGCATATTTTATATAAATGCAGAACAAGCTACAGAAAACCACACTACTTTCCAGAAATGTAGAGCTATCAGTTGGGGTACATAAACTGCTGTCTCTTGTAATAAATTTTGATATCCAAGTATAACCAAGAGCACTGGTAACTTCTCTGTCAAGTGCATGCCCTTGTCTAACAGGCCAGAACATGCAGTGTTACCCAGCCCCTACATCAGCATCACACTTGCAGACCTCTCATAATAATCTATACAAGTCTAAGTGACAACTAATAAGACAAAACAGCCTTATGTATAAATGCAAATGGCTGGCATATGATAAAATCCAGCTACAACAGCCATATTCCTCAGAACTGAAAATTTACAGGGGTCACCTGCCAGCAAGAAATGGCATTGTGCAGACCCTGGACAGTATGTGGCAGAGGATGCCTATTGCCAGCACACAGACTTAACAAGCAAGTTACCTGTGGGTAGATACTGCTTAGCAGAACAGTGCCTGAAAGAAAACACTACAGTGACAGTGGTCAAAAGCAAAACTTTCAGACAAAATGGTTTTGGCAAATCTTTTTCCAGAGCTGTAGGCTTAGTAACAGATTCACTGCAAGTTTGTAAAATGTCTGCATTCAAAATGAAGCTTTGCTCCAACTTTATGCAAGTGACTATTACCCTTCTCTATGTGCATTTCTCATGTGTTTTTTTTTTAATTTTACATGTAAATAGTAGTAAGAGCTACAGTCTCTTAATGAAATGTTACTAAAACCATCCAGCCAAACACATACTCTGATGCAATCTCCTGGCCCTAGAGCTTTTATCATAGTTAATCCAGCATTTGAACTATGTTGATTGAAAATGAAAGAAAATAATATTTAGGTAGGAAATTCAAGAGTCTTCCACAAGAGCATATTTTGAGACAAGTGCATTTGGTGCATTCAGAAAGACGTGTTCGTCCAATGTATATTTTATGAGCCAGAATAAAGATATCTCTAGAACAAATGCTAAGAGGATCCAGAGAGATGAGTAATGAACCCTCAGCGTCAGAGACATGTTTTTCAATTCAAGTGTATGGCCTGCACAGCAGATTAAAGTAAGGCTACAGACACGCAATCAGCAAGAGCATCTCTGTGCAAAAACAGTTTGTGTGTCGACCTCAATTTGAAATTAACCACACAATGATAAATAAATTGCTTGCAGCCTGGTCTTGCAATCTAAGCCACGTTCTGGAGGCTTAATATTCATCAGCTTACCCCTGCTGCCCTCCATCCCCTCGTTGTGAGATGCCCACTGAGCTACACTGCTGGAATAGGCCCTTCCAAATTTTGCTTTAAATTTCCGTTTTGGGTGCCAACCCATTGAAAATCTCACAGATACAAAAGCAAAGGATGCAGTGCTATTTGCCACTTGCAAATCACACAGAAGAACAGCATGTAGATTTCACCAGGGCACTGAACATAGGGGTCTCGTTATCCAGAATTATTTTGTCCCTGCTTGCTTTGTTCTGCTATTTCCTGGTACAGCTTTTCAGATCAGCCTCCACTTTTGATTACAAGCTGGATTACTGATCTAGTGACATCTTCTGTAAGATGAATAAAGATCCTATATTCCATTGAAAAGAGCAAAAGGAGCAAATTTTAAAAATACTTAAGACCAAAACTTGTATTTAGATGTCTATAATAAATCTCCTACTTCTGTACTTCACACAACACCACAAAGGGCTGATTTCCAGAGATAATGAACTCTGAAAAAATGGAGCAACCAGTGTTCTATGCCTCTACAGTTAGGGCAGTGTGCATGCTTTTGTATAAATAGGAATATAGGAATATGATTTTAGGCAGCTGCACTTGAAAACCTTTGGTCACATTCACAGTGAGAAAACCTCAGGAGAAAAAGCTGAGCCACCTCTGGAGCACAAAGCCTCACAGTGCAATAATGAATGATGGCACTGACTCCCTCCAAACAACCCAGGCTTACTGCTTTGCAGAATGCAACAACTATGGGGATTGAGTATATTTAACATCATCTGCAATAGATTTCAAATCTGTTAAGGTTACAGCTCCCCTGTTTTGGTATGGTCTATATTCTATCCTTTAAACAAAAAAGTGATTTTAAAACAATTTAGTTATCCTGGTGCAAATTTGTGTGAATGTTTCTCTCTGTAAACTGAGCTTCCCTAAATGGAGTAAGAATGGATTTAAGCTGGCCTTGAGTTACCTGTACACACCTATGCATAGAAACAGGTTATCTCATTCTGAGCTTGGAGCTAGCCAGACACCAGCTGAGTCCAGGCCAGAGGTCAAGAAACCACACGAGTGAACCATTTTGGTTAACTCAGCACATCGACAGCAACACCACCAACTTGGCAACAGCTTCCAGTCCACAGCAAGTTCATACTCAGCTGTGCCAGCACAAGTTTGGAGCAAGTTCTTACTTGTATTCAAGTAAACATGTTCTAAGTGACCATAACCAACCAGCATCAATTTAATTAGCCAAGCACCCACTGCTGCCCAGCTGGCTGACTCAGCTCTCATACCTCTGTGCAGGCTTGGGATTCTGCCCAGCCACGTGAGAGTTCATGATCCTCATTTCCAAATATACTGCTAAATTACAAGTCAGTTTGCAGCAATGCATTTCAATTAGCAATCACATCTTCTCACTTGGTAGGTGTACTCAGTGTGAGTAGTTAAATGTGAGTCTTCCATGACATCACTGCCTTGCGTGCCTGAGTCAGTGCATTGGTCACAGTTTCTCCTGATGATTATTCACACTTCTTGCAGCAACACCTCCCAGCACAACCAAACATCCCAGACGTTCTGCTTACCTTGTGCACTTTTGCATCAGAGAAACCAGCACAGTTCCCTTCACCCATCCTCCACACAAAGTCTCCCTGCCCCCTGCACATTTGAAAACTATAGAAAAGCCCTTCTGAAACCTTCATTCTCAATGTCCAAGATGTCACATCACTTAGCACACAGATGTTAAAACAACAGATCATCACAGCTCTGCCTATCCCTCCATAGCATAGTTCTTTTTCCAATGTTGATGCTTTGTATCTGGCAGTGACACTCTGTGGAGTCTATTATTAGTGCTGGATTCCCAACCTGTGCCAACACAGAAAATGCTAAAATTATCCTGCCCAAAGGGTGTCACTTTCTCCTTTTACCTCACTAACTTTAATCAGAGTATAATAAGCTGATGGATAAAACCCAAGATATAAAAAATAGAAAATGCATACATCCAGAATGTGTTTTTTATATAAATGATGCACAAGAACTGCACCATTGGGCCCACAATAAAGGAGGGGTAATATGATATACTCACAGCATATGACAGTATATTTTCCAGCACAGAATTGCATTTATCACCTCTGTAGATTACTTTGTTAACTTCACTGCACTTTATTTCTTTCTTTGTTCCAGGTACACATTTCATTTTCCTTGTTTCTTTTTAAAAAGGCATCTTATTTCAACAATGGTCCAGCTAGTGCCACATTTTTTGTCAGGTCTGAGTCACAGGCACCTTATGGTAGTATCAGAATACTTTGCTACACATCTGCAACTGCAGTTTTGAAAATCTGTCCAAGAAAGTGGTTGCTGTGTTTCTATAAATTTAAACATTTAATAGAGACAAGCATAAACAGAAGCAGAAAAGCTTCTTCAAAGTGTTAGGACAGGAGTTAGTCCTTTAAATTTAACTTCTGTTTCACACTATGCTTTTCTTAGGTAGAATGGGTGTATATGACCTCCACTGTTCTGATATTCCCTGCAAGTTTTAAAATGACTTTTTAATGGCCTGAATTCCCTAAACTTACTGCATCAACGAGTCAAACTTTAGAAGGGTGGGCTAAACTTTTCATTCTTTTGACGTACCACTGTAGGTAAGCATGACTTACACACTGCGAGGGCATTGCAGGTATCTGGTGTCAGCACCTTGGCTGCGTGTCTAAACCACAATCTCACACACTGCAGAGCTTCCATTTGTATCCTCGGCCTTATGCGGGACTGAGGACACAATCTCACATACTGCAAAGTTTCCATGTGTCTGCTCGGCCTTACGCGGGACTGAGGACACTGCAGCCACCAAACGAAGCCAGGCTGCAGCCCCGGCGATGCCAACCACGCCTGCAGCGGCCGGGCGGCTGCCGGGACGGAGCAGAGTTTTGTGGGGCTGGGTTCTCCCCTCCGAGGCGGGCTGCCCACGGCGGGAAGGGCTGCTCCTCTCGGCGTACCGTACCTGGATGAGGCCCCGGCAGAGCAGCGCGGTGTGAACGCAGCCCGGCACCTGCGCTCGGAGCGACACGGAGCCGTTCCCGCTGCGGAGCCGCCAGCTCCCCCGCAGGCTGTGCACCTCCGGCCCGCCCGCGGCCGCCGCCAGCGGCAACAGCAGCACCGGCAGCAGCAGCGCGGCGGGGGCCATAGCGACAGGCGCCGGGAGCAGCGAGCTGGGGCGGCGCTTGCAAGGAAGGAAGGGAGGGAAGGGGAGGGAGGACGCCGGCGCTGCTGAGGGCGATGCAGCGCGGCTGCGCGCGGGGCCTGCGGGCGGCCCTGCCCCGGCGCGTGAGGGGAAACGGCCGCGCTCCCGGCCCGGCTCGCGGCGCACAGCCCTGCCCCAGCGCCTCGGCCAAGGGGCGGGTTGGTTTTCTTTTTTTCTCCGAGATAAACGGCGGAACGGTCATAAGAGCAGCTCTAATACGGTTGCGAATGTCTCAGATGCAGCAAATGCACTCGGAGCTCTAGAAAACTGCAGTGAGGCGGGAAGAGATGAAGAAGAGCTGTGACAACACCGCAGTGGGTTCTCTCAGTACTAGCTCCTCTCAGTATTGGCTCCCTCGAGTCGCCAGGCTTTTATATGACCTCAGACTTCCACATCCTTTTTTCCATTAAACTACAAAGGCATATAAAACTGGAACAAATGTCATGGACATCTCAAAGTACTGTGGGGTTTCCTCTTAAAGCAGAGCTGTGGATTTTGTGTATTAAAATTCAGCAAATTCCTCTGCTAAAGGACAGAAGCATCAGCTCCCAAGAAAGAACATACAAGTAGTATGGTTTTCAAATGACACCGTAGCTTTCCTGTGTGCCCTTGCTAAGTTATTCCCTTCATTCACAGCCCAAAAACAGGAATTAAAGCCACAAGTTTTTAAATAGCTCTGTGGAAGGCCTTAGCTACTCTCCAGATGTAACACCCATGGTACTTCATCCTCTGTTCCCACTGCACCATGGGTGCAGGGGGTTCTAGCTCACCTCCATGAACTGGGAATGTTTCACATCAGCACCTCCCAGACAAGAACAGGAACACTAGGGTTTTGGTTTAGCTCCTGGCTTTCAAAAACCTCTTTCAGCATACTGTAGGAATCCACCCTGAATTTGTCTTTAAGGCATGACTGGACATGGTCAGCATGCCTATATATTTTTGATGCAAATCCTTTCAAGCTGACAACCCTTTGTTTCAATACAATATAAAACTGTCAGTCCTTCCATTCACCTACAATAAAAGGTACACAATCCAGCCACAGGTAATTTTTTTCACCTGTGAGAGAACAACAGGGGGTGCAGTTCTGAGAAATACTGACTCAAAGACAAAGACAGTAGCTGATCTTTTTTTCTCTTAAGAAATTTCTGCGGCCAACTTCAAAAAAGGATAGCTGGGACCGACACTTTTGAGCAGCAGAAGGCCATGCAGAAACTTAGCTGTTAGAACAGTTACCATGTGTGTAATTTTAAAACAGAATAAGCCACATTCAATATACTAACTGAAATGCTGGTCCCATTTCAGTTCAACTCCCAGCTGTCTTTTAGTGAGATTGCCAAAAAAGGCTATCATCCTAGACTGAGTTACCCCAACTGGCTTTGCATGCTGTAGAATTCAGTCAAAATCAGCATTTTCTCACCTTTAATAGTGCAGACTATAAAATAATTATACATTAATAGTAGAAATCCTTACTCTGTTTCTGTCCTCATCTGTCAATGAGTAATGTTTTCAGGGCAATCAAACATTTCAGTGTTCTTTCCTGAAATTCACTGCTACAACTCTAAAACCATTTAAACATTGTAGTGCTGCTTGAGAAATCTTACAGGATATTATTTCTCAAGCAGATTTACAGCTGTCAAAAAACCTCATTTTTTAAAAATAAATCTTTTCCAGCAAGTCACGTGATAAGTTCCCAGTAAGAAGGAAACTGCATTTCAAGATGTTTACTGTACTTCCATGCTTTGCCTTTTATTCCTTCTGCTTAAGACTGATTGCAGCAACACACACACCAAAAACCTCAACCTAAAAACAATGCTGTAATTAAGTATTCTGAGAACATGCTGTTTCCTTGTTCAAGGCTTATAATTAAGTTAAATCATGTCTCATTTTCATGTCCCAGTTTTAGGATTTGTTTCTTGTTTGTTTGAGGGTATTTTTAAACAAATGACATTTTTGCTGTTTCAAGATACGAATTTTAAAGGCTGTGGTTTAATCTTTTTAAATTTTAAGACACAGAACAAGATAAACCAAGTGCTTTCTTTTACTGTATCTATATTAACCCTCTTTCTGAAATACCACAAATTTAGCAGGTTATTACAATTCTTATTTTATGATACTGCAAGTAGATATTCTGTATCAACTAAGACAAAAAGCTGAAGGCAAAACCGTGCCTTTGGCTCTATTAGAATAAATTCACAGTAGTTCCACTGTAGCTGCCCAAATTCTGCCATGTTAATCCAGAAGTCCTTTGATTTCAAATGCTATGCAATCTTTATCATCACAACAGGCTGCTGCTGTTTTCTCTTTTAAATTCAGTGAGCTCATGTAAAGGTTTTAAACTAAAAGGTTCTCACACATTTGGATGGAGTACTTCAAGATATTACTGCCCCCACCTGTCCACCCTTGTACCATTCTTCTGCCGAAGGGAAACACCTCTGAAGCCAAACAGGACTTGTGTTCACAGCAGTCTGTATCAGGGCATGCTCTCTTGTGCTGTGTGCTGCTGCCAATACCACCACCACGGACCATTTGTCAAAGATGCAAAGCAACTAAAGGATCATCTACCTTAGGGAATTTTCTACAGATGCAGCAATATCAGTGTAGACTGATGTTTGTAAGAGAGTAAATAGCTTCAGGCAGCACAGAATATCCATAAGAAAGCCCCACAGTTCCTCAACATAACACCAGACCTCTATTTTCTGACTGCATCTGCAGGACAGAACCACTGTGCAGAACAGTTACTCTCTGCCCTGGAGTCAAGACAATATGATGCAGGGAGCTCTCCAGCTATGGGTTTCTAAAGGACATTATTCTGTACTTATTTTTAACTCCATCCAAAAGGATGTTAAAAATAAAATGAGGAAATAAATTAAGTTTGCTTTTAGATGAGGATACTATTAATATATCACTAGAAGAGAATGTTGTACTAGGTTATCCTGAGCAAAATACGAAGTGACAACCTAAATGATAGGCCTGAAGTTTCTTCCATAATTATGGCAAAGTCTGTAGGCCACTGCAAGGGGATTTCCTTAGCAAACAAAATTACACAACACTAACAATCACAAGTAATTAAAAATAGGTATGTAAAAGGGAAGCTACTGCTCCGAGCAAATGCCATAATGGAAGGGGAAAAGCAAAAAATACGTAATAATAATTTTAAAATTTCAGAGGCAGAAAGACAAGTGATGCCTTGAGTATAACCTTCAACTTCATCAGGCATGCTGGGGCAAAGGCCTGTATTTGTATCTCTACATAACATCTTGCTCTGAGATGCACTTAAACCAAAGATTTAGGGGGCAGGTCACCACCTTCCATAGAACAGGCACAAAAAAGCCTAAGGATCTTCAAAGCCAGCATGGCCGGATTTCTAAAGTCCTGTTATTTAGAAGGTGGAATTCCCACAGCTTTTATTCTCTTCATTTTATAAACAATTTTGAACCAATCCTAATCTATTTATAAAGTTATGTAACATTGCCATTTACCCTTTGTTTAATAAGCAGCAAAATCAGTGTCTTGTACAGTGCTGTCCAAGCTCCCCTTCAATTCTCATTAAAACTTACTTAAAACATACTGATTCTCTGGCACTTACAGATAGTAGCACAAATGCAGACATTATGAAACAGGTTGCTTAGCATTTCTTAGAGGCTTAAAACTAGACAGTCATGTGTGACCACAGTACAATTTACAACTTGTCTCTGAATACCTAAAATGAAATCCCTCAAAATGTGGGTATCTGTAGGTAGCAAACTCTTCCCCCATGGTGGAAGTTTGAGAGGCTTCACTGAAACTGTGGCGTGGCACTTCACCAGCTGAGAGCAGGACATACCAGACAGATCACACTACATATGAAGCATACATCTAGCCTACTGTTTTAATGAATGTTTTCTGTGCAGATGAGTATTAAGGGAAGGTCAACAAAGGTTTGTAGCTGATAAATTGGATGTGTAAATGTAAATGGATTTGGAGTTGCTGAAACAGCTGGGAGCTGCATTTCTTTTTCTAACTTAAGTGACTCCAAACAAACCACTGGGGCAGGTCAGGACCTCTGTTTCTCAGACCTTCAGTGTGGCTAATGCACCTGGCTTCAGCCCTCGGACAAATTCTGTCCCTTCATTTCTACCAAAATTACTCTAATGCAAGCACCAGGAAATATTCAAAATAACTTTACTGAAAACTGTGGGTACTCGAGAGACACTTTTTTTTTTCCTCTTGAAAGATTAATGATTATTTCATCACCTGTAAGAATTTCCAAAATTCTTAATCAATGAAGTCCTCACTGAATAAACTCAAGCCCCACTTAGGCAACAGCATAAGCCAAGAGCATGGCTACACAGGCAAAAACATCCACTTTTGAAAACTCTTTTACATACAGAGCTACATCCTCATGCAGTCCTGGAAGCTACATGCCCTATCACTTGCTGCACTGGTACAAATGTCTCAGGAGTAACAGTTACAGAAGTTGACTCATGCACATTCATGAAACAGGCAGACTTTAATATGGGCTCTATTTTTTTTCCCAAATGACTTCATACATAAACAGCACTAAAAATACTACTTTATATATACACCCATCTGTTAAAAAAAGCATTATGTGCTTGATTCTCATGGCAACAAAAAGGAAAAAACTACTACAGTATACAAAGAGTACTGGAAGGATCAGAGAGTATCTCAAATTGGAAAGGACTCATAAGGATCATCAAAAGTCCAACTCCCTTCTCCTTGCAGGACTGAATAAAACTAAACCATATGACAAAGAGTAACATCCAGATGTTTTTTGAACTCTGTCAGGCTTGATGCTGTGACCATTTTCCAAGGAAGCCTGTTCCAGTGACCAACCACCCTCTCAGTAAAGAACCTTTTCCTCATGTCCAACCTGAACTTCCCTGAAACACCTTCATTCCATTTCCTTGTGTCCTCTCATACTGTCTGACTACATCTCATTTCAGTACTAGTCAGAATTTTAGCATTCTGATGTTTGCACTGGAAGAAGGGAAAGCAGGCAGTAGTTTTATGGCTAGAAACATTTAAAAAAGAGCCTTAGGGACGTGAAAAGAACCTTGTCTCTTCAGCTAAGTCCTTGGTGAAATAAGGACTCCTTCAAGGACTGGCCATGCTAAAGCACTACTCACATACATTTTGTTTACAGCAAAATTCTCAGCCCAGTGGATCCAAATAATCTGGTGCTCAAATCAGTCCCTATGCCTTTCACTGCTGCTACAAATGTCACTGTCCCAGGGAAGAACTCTTCTCAGCACAAGGACTATAGATAAGCACCAAGGCAATAGCAGCCTGTAGAGGTTTTAAAAACCACAAGAGATCACTGCCTGGACTCAATCTCCTCCCTAATTGTTTCAGAAGAGCAAAGAGCTTTAAGCTAGTCCGACCTAGTATAGATCTAATGAAAGGACAAAGATACAATATAACTTCAATTAAACCTTGTATTAAACACACAGCATACATTTTGATGTCTGCAGAACATTTCACAGAAGTGCCACAATATTCTGAAGGTATTTAAAGTTTTAATTAGTGTGTTGAAGAGTTGACAGCCACCTAAGCTTTTGGCACTTTTTACGTATTAGCAAAATAAACAGCACTCAATCATTTCCAAACGTTTGGCTTTCTGATGAAAGGGTTTCTCCATCACAGGAAGCTATCGTGACTCCAGAATGTTATTAAGTGCTTAGAAGGTTCAGGATGCAAAATGATCTTGAGTACTTGTCTTGTCAATAAAGGTTCTATTATGTTGATTCTCTCAGCATATTTTCAGTACAGTTTATCAACAGTGGTCATACTGAGAAATACAGTTTTAAAGGCCTGGAAATGTCTGGAAGAATTTCAATCACACCAAAAAGATACTTAAAATTATTTTTAAAAGATATTTTAGGAAATTCAGTCTAATGAAGTTACTTCAAGATGTCTAACAAGTTGACAAGTAAGGATTTTTCCACAGTAACTTTGGAGTCCTTCACACCTGGTCAGACACGTAAGGACAGACACTTGGAGGACAGAAGGGTACAGCTAAGCTTCTCCTGCCACCTCCTGCTTTCATACTTAGCAGTGGACAGCTTAATGCTGACATAATGTCACCGCATGACAAGAAAGTCCCTCATTGTTTAGTGAACATTTTGGTGGTAGCTTGGAGGCTTTCCAAGATCTCTTTTGTTGTGTTCTTTCATTACCAAGGATGCTGATCCACTGTTTATCCTTCCAGCTTCCCAGCAATGACCCATAATCTTGTAACCACCAACTATTACTGCTACTTCCTCCTAGCAGAACTCTGAGAAGAGCTTATCAGTTTGCTGCAGCTGGCTCAGAAAGTACAGCTGGCTGCCCTCTCCTCTGTCTACACCCTAAATTATTCATTATGTATGTGTCAGCATATGCTTCATGGGAACTTCTTTTTAAAACCTCACTGAGGCTTACAACATTGAGCTTTCACCCTTCACTCTGTGTATCTGCACTCTAGATTCCTAATCTAAATACATACATGACTTTTGTTTTACCTGTACTCACATAACTTAAAAACCTAAGGAAGTTTATTAGTCTAGGAGGGCTGACTGGTCAACTATAATCTATTTCTGTATCTGGTCTCCTGCCCTGGGAACCAGAGATGTAGCTTCAGTTGAACAGCAAAGGGCAACTTCTCTTTTCACCTTCCTTTTTTTCTCCCCTCCCACCCCTCATAAAGCACATCACAATACATGTGTAAAATACTAAGATGCCACGTCAGTCACATAAAAGAGGAAAAAAAAGGCTGCTTCAAGTTAAATTTCACATCCAAAAATTTCAAGTTAACTGCTCAATGCTTTTCCACAAACTTGTCTTTTCACGTTTCCACTCGGAAAATTTGGAACATTTTTCTACATCAGTCTTATTAGTATTGGAAAGAGTATTATGTCCAAAAATATAATTCAGGGTTACCTGCATTTTCTCAAAGCATTTCTCATACTATTTATACTTAAGCCAAAAAGAATGCTTTTTTACTTCTTTCTCAGTTTATAAATAAATAGTTCAGGCTATGAAAATTCACATCCTTTGCACCAAAGTGTAATTCTGAGTGTGAGGTGCAGCACATGTGAAGTACGAGAGGACAAAAAGAGCTAAGTTAAGTAGCAGCCATCTACCTACCTCCTCTCTAATTCATTTGCTTGTGATTGTGGAATGATACCTTGAAGTGCTGCTTTCAATGAATTTGGAATGGATTCTCAGGAAACATAAATCACACTGTAGACAAGAACTTAAGAGATATCCTGATGAAACACAACTCAAACTGTAAAAACAGAGCAGTTAGTACAACCAACCAGTAAAACCAGGGGATTATGATTAATTTACACAAGAAAGTTCTACCTCTTAATGCTGGTTAGACTCATCATCTGCACTTGTGCTCTGGCAGCTTGTTACTGAGCTTAGACCAGACAGACATGCTTGAGAGCACAGTACTTGAACTCTTCACAGACACAGAGATTGAACACCACCAGTCCCAAATACTAAATTCAATTTAAATTCAATTCAATTCTTCAGCCAGCATTAATCCATTCTAGAAAAATATCACTGTCATGTTCCACTAAGTTTGTTACCCGAGAACTCCTACAATCACTAACAGTGATCCTCTCCTCAATGTTCTTCTGAGTACAGACAAAAAAATCTAGAACCTTATGAAGAGATCTGGATCTCTTACTCCAACAAGAGCATTCCAAACCTTTTAACAGGAAAAAGAATAAATGGTTATATTGAGCAGATCCTTCAATTAGTGAGGTATCTATGAATTAATTTTCAGCATTGTCAGAGCAGGACATGCAACCGTGGCAAGTAATCTGCAAACCTTGTTTTAGCAAGAGTATCCTTCCCCAAAGAATTAACAGCTTCACACTGAACAGTGACCTTTGCCAGAGCTATGACAGATCTTCACTATTTACCTTGATACATTGGCCAGGAAGAACGGATTATAGACTCACCTGAAGTTCTCTATGTAAGGTTGCAAATCGCAGTTCCTCCTTTAGATCTCAAGAGGATTAGAGTTGCATATTTAGTAGAAAGTTGTGTTCTAGAACATTCTCTAGAAACCCCCAATAACCCCACAAAACAAAAAAGAAGTGCTGAGGCTTACCTGGCCAAAGGGAAAAAAAACAATACAGGCTTGATTTACAAACAAGCACAGGCTTCTCTTCTCAGCTTATGTGAAACTACCATACTCAGTGTCTACAAATGCTTTCTAAGAGGACATCACCTGTTAGGCAGCTCTTCAAAACAGGTACCAACTTAATTTTTACATTCCCTCTAATGAAACATGAGATCACATCTGAGACTAAACTGAGTCAGAATTCCCACCCCTGGTAAAACTAAAGCCATTTAAATATTGTGTCTCCACAACCCTGGTCTGCCAAAGCAGCTGGAGCAAAGGCAGCTGCCCAGCTAGCATTCCTCCCATGAGGATAATGTTGTATCACCATCTTCTCAGCAACTGCTCACACTCTGCACATTAGGTCTGTGATGGGACAGAGCACAGTTAATATGAAGATTAATGAAGTTCAGGCAAAAGCCAGAATTACCTAATCTGCCAAACCTAGGACTCGTAAGTACAGAGCTTGAGTATTTCTGCTTGAAGCTCCTGAAGGGGAACCAATCTCAGCAGAAGCCATTTAAAGAGAGAAGCTTACTCTTCCAGAGCACAGAACAACCCAGAGATGAAAGACCAAAAAAGCTGTTGAAAGCCAATATATTCTGATCAACTATGTGTCCTGATAAAGCTTTGTCACATCATGAATTAAAATCCTTCACTGTTCAAAGAAGATACTGAAGTCTCACCAATAATTCTAACGCACAGGCAAAAATACCCCAAGCAAACAAAAGCTGTTTTGGGCTTTTAAACAAAAATGTTTACCAGAGAAATTTTCATTACTTTACAGAGCTGTCCTATCAAATTCACTGCTTCACTTCTGGCACCTATTGCTGTGAAGATTATGCCTGTCACCTCTTCTAACCTACTCGAGGCAGACAGCTGCTCTAGAAATAGTTACAGCCTTTACTCCTGCTTATCTGGAAGCTACTGAACTCTTCCCCCACAACTGGTTGACATTAAACCAACCACTGCAGTACAGAAAAAGACACTGACAACTTTGAACTATCCCTGCAGAAGACTGAATGCTTGCTTCTAAATGCGCTGCAGACCAAAGTTACTGCAGAATTTACTGCTGCATTAACCAAGAATGCCAAGTCAGGTTATGGGGATCAGCTAAACCATCACAAACACCATTTTAGGAACTGTTCTACACTACACATTCCTGCAAGACTTCTCTGCACTCTGAACTGATTTTCCAGTTAAGGGTTATTCTAAATTGCTATTCTCTGTCAGACTAAGATAGACAATTAAAATTATAATTTATCAACTATCTTATTCCAGATTATTTTGAAACCAGTTGCTTTTATACTAGCATGCAAGAATTGACAGCAGCCCATTTCCACTTCACAGCAATAGAGGCAGCTCACCTTTACCTTCCCTTGACATCATTTATTTACCCAGTTTTGTTTCCTGTGTTCCCATCCTTTCTCTGCACTGGTCCTGCACTGCTGCCAAAATACAAGCCCTCAACCTTATACTTAAAGTATTTTAGCTGCAATTCCAGCTACCTTTTAAAAGATGCAATTGCCTATCATGATCTGAATCCAGCTGTTCTTCAATTTATACCTACTTTATATTTATACTGAGGGCACTGGGATAAAATACCATCCATTCAATGACACCGAGAACCAAAGACCAAAATGCAGATAAATCCAAATCAGTACCCTTTTTGTTTTCACCTTTGAAGGAATTAGAATAGTCTGTGTTCTAGTAAAAAAAAAACTGTATACCTTAAGATCATTTTCTGATCATGCATTATCTCATTCCATTGTTCTAGTGCTAATTTGTTTAACTAAAGAGGGCTTTGTCTTAGTCTCATTTTCATGTATGAAACTACAAACAAATCAGGGAAAATCAAATAATTTAATTATTTTTGGACAGCTATAAACACAGCAAGAAATCTTCAGCTGAGTTCCAATTATCCTTCAAGTTTTACTAGGGATATGCAGACTGAAAACTTCTGAATCACCAGCCACATTTGATGGACCTAAGGTATCTGCTTCAGATGAGAATGCCTGTTTAAAGCACTATTTTTTAAAGCAATGAAGAGTTTGAAATAAAATGAGAGAAAAACTGAAGGGAGGCTGCAAAAAATAATACAATGGAGTTATTTAGAACATTTCTGGCTGTGTTTAAACCCTCACGTTATCTGCTGATTAATGCAAACTCCTTTCTGCATAAGCAACGTCCAATCTAACAGACCAGTACTGTACATCTTCACACCCATCTACTAATTGGTTCTCTTTTAATAATTTGCCAGACTTTAGTTCCATGCCTCCACAGCAACCAAAGCTGGCTGCTGCGGTCTGCTTAAAGCCCGGCTTTTCAGAAAAAGTTTGCATGTGTTATCTTCATATAAAACTATGGCACAGTGCAACTGAGTAGAATGTTTTTACTCAAGCATGTAAAAACGTGTGTATAACATTTTATAACAAATACAGATGCAGTGTGCATCAGAAGACAGAAAAAACAGAAAAATCTCTAGCCAGTACTACAGATCATGTTTTTCCAGCATACTGAAAAGAATTTTTTGTGCTTAAAACCACCCAAGGTTTTTCAAGTGAAACCTGAACAAACTGATTGCAATCGTGTTGTTAAATTCAAACCCTACAGCAAGCAATCTTTAAAACATTATTGCAGAAAGAACACTTTAGTTTGTTTCCCTGGTATATGTCTTGGCTTGACATTTTGTTCTCTATACTCACTCTCGAATAGAAAGCATTAAAATAGAGATAGATTTTGTTTAATCTAAGTTTTCTAGTATGGAGCTGACCCCTATGAAGCTATTACAGCACTTATCATGACCAAAAAAAAAAAAATTACCACAACAGGACAGAACAACTCACATTTCCAAATCCTTCACTTTTTACATTAAGTTCAAATGGAAAGTTTTCCACCCTATCTATGTTCCAAAGGAGCCAAGATCCACTATGCAGTTTTTAGACTACCTGTGGTTTTGGGAGGTACTCATTGAGGTTATCACCAATTAAGCTTTTTGGGGTTTTTTTTGGCAATTCTTAGAATTTTTCTTCACCGTTGTCAGTATTAGCTCCTGTCTACCAGCTCCTCCCCTTGCCCCCCTGCTTCAACAGGAAGCCCAAATGTAACTTGTACAAGAAGCCTGCCCCAGATAGGACTGAGCCTGCTTCAAGGACAGAACACCTGCCATTTCCCACTTCGGACCTTCAGCACGCATCTAGAACATCTACAATCCATCCTCATTCTTTCACCCAAGTATACACTTGCTAATTAGAAAAAATTATTACTATTAAAACATGACAGATGCAAAAAAGAAACAGGTACTGGTCTAAACAAGATTTCCATTTTCCATGTAATATTTCACTAGTTTCTTCTTCCCTGACCCTTCATAATGCACACCTCCTTGTGTTCTCTAACACCTGCTGCCTTACACCTCACAAAACATGTTCCTAGTCGATCACACAAGCGATTTCACTGGCTGTGACTCCAGGACAAAGTAATAAGCATCAAATTAACACAAGTATAAAAAACAATTGAGAGCAGCATATTTGTAAGCTTAAATATATAAACTTTTACCTCGGTTGTAATGCTACTGGCAGCTGTATTCCAACTTTCCAGCAAAATGGTGTAAGCTGGTTAGAAAAGCAGAAATGAGCTGTAACTTCAACAGATGACAGAAAGTTGTCATTGAAGCATGTACTGCTAAAGAGAGCCCAGGTTTCTAAATTCCAAGCCAACTAAACTTGAAAATTTCAAGTTCACTCTCAGTTTAGAACCAGAACAAACCATGTCCAAACTACATGTTCAAATTTTTATAAAAATTAAGGTTTAACATTTATTTTACATCTAGCTTTCCACATCCATGTGGGGACAAGGAATCAGAACGTACATAACTATAAGCAGTGCAAAAGTGGTGCCAGTGAGAAGTCACAGATGCACAATAAAGTGATAGTACAAGACTAGAAAATGAAGCTGTGGATGTTAAGAATGGAGACCAAAAAGACTAAACAAGGAAAAATATGAAGGAAGAGGGGAGGAAAGAGTCAGATGTTTAATAATGCCCTTGTTGCTGAAAGATAAACTAATGGCACGAGACAATGTTTCTTGTAGAACAAAAATCCAATAGCAATGAGTCTTTATTCACGTTTAGTCATCTGACATGAAGAAAGTGTCTGTTGCATTAAAATAGTCATCAATGTAAATGGCAGCATGGCTGAACAAGTCCTTTTCAATGGTAACGAACATCCCACATAGTAAAGTCACTTCAACACAGCCTCATGACAATTCCCACATCAAAACAGTACTTTATTTTATAATTTTTTTGCCTCATCATTACCCCCACATTAAGATCTTTCAGTTGTCAAGTGTACAAGGTGAAGAAAAAGGTTCTCAGTCAGCAAACACAGGTGCATCAGGAAGTATCTCCACAACACACCACTTCAGATCTGCTGGGTCCCAAGTCCATCCTTGAACGCTGGGCTCCCAGCACCAAGTGCAGCCCCTACTACGGCTACACGACTATGTTAGCTTATTAATTCTGCATCCACCAGGCCGAGCAATGTGCCAACCTGCAACAGACTGAGCATTAGAACTGAAAATGGCAGAAGAGTCACTCTACTGAACTTTACATCATTATTTGATGTTAAACAACGAGGCAAATGCCAACAGTATATACAAAAACCAGCTTTGCTTTTACAAAAGATTTTGTTTCCCATATTGATTAATCCAGGCAGCTAACTCATTGGTTTATGCAACTTTATTGAAGAAAATAAATCAATTACTAGTAGAGCTATTAGTTGATCACTCATCCATTGACAACTTGCATCATTTATTCAGTGCTATATTAAACAGTGTTTTGGAAGACAGATGAACTAATAGCTCCAAGCCTCCTAACAAAATTTAAATGAATTACAAAAATGTTCTTAAACCCTATTCTGGAATACAAGGGATGTTTGACTTCCAATTTCCATTCTCTGTAAAACAAGAACTGGTCATTCCTTTATTGACATGCATAAGATACATCACATTTTCTGTTCTGCTGATGCTATAGATTCAGTACCAATTCTCCAGACACATCAGTTATGAGCAAAAGTATATAATAAAACCTCAGTTCTCTAACACTGGAAGGTTTGAAACAAGATGGATGTTGCTACAGCAATGTTACTTCTTTGATGGGAGAAAACTGAACATCCATCTCCCCTCCCCCCTTCAGGTGGTATCTTCAGCATCTGTTAGAGCAGTGAGGAATGTTTGTTTTTAATCTCATAACCAAGTTAGAATGAAGACATTGGCCACATAATACACATGCTCCATTAAAAAAAAATTCTGAATCTTGGGCAATTGTTCTTGTGTAACTACTTTACAGATTCTAAAAGCAGTTATTGTCCAAAGCTGGAAGAACTAAAGTCTTCTCAGATGAGCATGTGCATGAATGGAAGGAGGTAAACAAAAAAATAAAAAAGATGAGGTCTGATAGGGGAGCAGCCGGATAAGAAAATCAAAAAAGGAACAGTAATTTAAAGTTTATTCCAGCTATAATGCAGGTTATTCTGACTTTAAGGTAGCATCACATGGCATACTTCTGAGTCCATTCCCGAGATATTCTGTTGTACCTGCAGACAAAACCAGGAACTGAATTAACATCAGCATCAAAGTGACAATTTCCTAAACAGTTTATGATTAAATATGATTTTATTCACATCTCTGTATTCTCTTTACACTGTGAGAAGTCTCTTTCTGTACCAAGACATACTTGAACTCAAAAAACTGAACAATTCCCTCCCTACACCAATTAAGATAGATATTCTCTGGTTTTTAGGAAAAGCTTTAAATTCAAGACAAGCAAATTTGCTAGAAGTCTGTTCTGAAAAAAATGACTGAAAGAGAAGAAACAGAGACTATCTGGGATGGAATAAACAAGGCAAGTATTTAATGTGAATATTGTTCTTAGGTTAAGATTACAGTATATACCCCATGCCATAAGTAAAGATAATTTGGTTAATAATATAATTGGATAAAAAATGTCAAATTTCCAATTTTAAAGAAAAACAACACTAAACATTTCACTGCACTGAATATTCTTTTCACATTAATATACTGCTCACAATTTTACAACTATTTAAAGTACACTACTTCCACAGGAACTGAGCTGACAATTAGTTAACACTTAACTCCATGCTTGTCAGTAAGAAGTTAATTATTAACTATACAAGCAGAACATAACTCCCATACATTTCCTAGTTTATACATGGAAGACAGACACTGCTCATTAAAGGTAATTGAAATTTGGATTGTCTCAATTCACTCGTGTCTATACATGAGCTCTCCCTACAGGGCTTCACTTTGAACCAAATTCTGACAAAATCTGGGTAAATACTTACCAGAACAAATTGACAACCTGGCTCAGAACTCAGTAATTACTTCATACTAATTTTTTTTTTTGGCCATGCAAGGGTAGTATCTGTGAGAAATAGTGACTAGCCAATACGTTACACACTAACCACAGATCAAGCTGTTAAATTTCCACGTTCAGTAACTGGTGCATCCATTATCTGTTAGTTAATCCAGTGCCTTAGAGCATGCAGCACCCAAGTGCTGACAAATTTCCATTTTGTTAAATGCACCGTAATTTGCAAATATTCTTACCCTACAGCATAGCGTATTTCTCTGTCCACTCTCTTGCTAACCTATTGTACCTAATTGGACAAATATATTTAGCATTAATATATATAACCCCACCAAAATCTGCTTCATATAATTCTATCTGTGCAAAATGTTAAAGATACCTAAGGAAACGAAAGTTGTTGCAACACGAGGAAAAAAGTTCTGCTGCCCATTTTCAAGGCAAGAACCAAACTTTAAGGCCAAGCTGCTACCAAACGAAGGCATCAAAACAACAAAAAGCTGTTTCTCCCTCATTATGAAGATCTAACTAGATTTATGCATGGTAAGCAAAAAAAGAGACAATATATATACTGTAAAATACTTCCATGCATGTGAGAAAAAGATAAGTCTCTTTCACCCACAACTTCAAAGATGCTAAGCTCCTTTGTTTTTAAATTATGCACTACTCGCTTCTTTGACACACAAGTTTTCTCCATCTCAGATCTTCACAAAAGGCTCACTGAACACAACTGCTGTCTGACAATGAACTCTTACAGTCTGTTAAAATACCAGTCTTGTGCAATTCTGTACTTACTTGTCTCTGTCTGTTTTATAGATACGTGCAATCTCTGGCACTAGTGGGTCATCTGGATTTGGATCACATAACAGTGAACAAATGGATAAGAGAACTGTAAAAAAAAAAAAAAGAAAAAAAAAAGAAGCATTCTCAATAGCCAAAGAGGAATGGCAATCTCAGGAACAATGGAGCACAGATCTTTACATTAGCACAGTGTCGTCAAAGGACAGAACCTAAGAAGTATTTTCCTGATAAACAGCCAATATAAATTCATAACTCACTCTTAAGTAAAAAGCTCAGACTAACTCAAAAGTTTGTAAGAACTATTTTATTCCCATTTCCTAATACTTACAGCTGTCAGTACACACAGGAGAACAGCACTGTTGTCCCCTGCAGTATGATGTAACAGTGCAGCCAACAAAAGCACATTATGTACTCTGATGAAAAGCACAGCCATGGTTCTTATCACTAAAACTAGAAAATCCTCAAATTAAAGTTTTTAGTTTTTAAATCAGACTGAATTCTTTATCTGTTGTACATTAGGCAAGAATATCCTGGTCTGCACTGATAAAACTACACACATGTTGTAAAAAACTCAGTAACACTGTTGTAGGTGACTATGAGGACTTCATCTTCTACTCTCACAGAAGCTTTAGAATAAAATAGTGAAGCATTAAAATGTAGGGAATCCACATTCAAATAAACTGACTGTTTGGACAGAAAGGAATTACAAGTTCTACAGACAAAAGGGCACTTTGAGGGATCTTTTGAAGCCACAGTGACCAGTGGCTTTGAGGCAAAACAATTTGATCATCATGAAAATATTTGAGAATTATCTGTTATTTACTGTAGTAAAATGAGGAAAGCCACAGATCTTCCCTTGCAACACATCATCAATTTATCATTAAGTAGGATCAGTAAACTTGATTCATGAAGTAATGTAATGCAATGCCAGTGCACCGTGGCAGAATGCAGTATGTATCAATAACAGATTTATTCATCTACCACAGATATGCCAGTAGAACTATGCATGTAATGCTAGGCAGGATGAAAAAATTATGCTAATTTCAGTATTAAAAACTGACTTTAATTTAATCTTTCATTTAATATGCACATGTATCTACATGGGCAGCTCCAAACAAGCAGTTACTTAGCCTCAGCTCGAACACCCCAACACAGGCCTAATCTCAATCCAAATACCAGCAAATTCCTCTGGGCCCGAGCTGGTAAATTCTGCTAGGAATATTGAAGCAAGTAAGTGGCCAGACAAGGCCTTGAACAGCCATGTAAGAGAAAGTATTAGAAAATCAAAAATCCATTAAAAATGCAGTATCATCAAACTGGCAAAACATAGGCTTGAATGAGGAAGGAAAGTTAAGGTAAAATCAAAGAGATGGGTAAGAACTTAACACAACCAAAGCTAAAAGCACAATATTCAGCACAAGATGGAAAATTTTCTCCTTCAAAGAAGTTACCTTTAGAAATAGTTAAAGCAGGAGACCACTGTGATCTTAGAATATCAAGACAAATGCTGCCATTACTGTTAATATTTGGATGATAGATTCGTGTTGTAAATGCAACCTGCAATAAAAAACAAAGAGAGTGCATTTGGGTCTATGACAATAACTGCACCCGTTCTTCTCAGTCAAGCTATCAGTCAATTCCATTTACTCTAAACAAAAAGGATTAAGCAGTTAAACTGTATCCAATTCAGGGAAATGCACCCAAACCACAAGCTCTGAGTGTCCCACTACCAGGCACTATTTCAAACAGAGAGGGCAAGTATGAGTGTTTTGATCCCAGCTGCATTTCATGAAGACACTCAACAGCAGTGCCTAAACCACAGTAACACTGCTGTCACAGAGCTCAGGAACTTCCAACACTGCAGTGACTCCAAAAGCACACCTTCATATTGACTGAAAATTCTAAGACAAAGCTAGTGGCTGGTAAAGCTACCAAATAAAGAGCATATTTTGCAATTACTGCCAAACTCTTTAACAAATAACCCCTTCACTTGATTTTAGGCACTCACCAAGTAGATCCCTACCCATAGTGTCACATTCCTAAAACAGCTACACTAATACTTGACAGTCCCCTTGGCAAGAATTCTATTATAGTAACACAGAGCTAATGAAAAGTTTTCCCATCAATTCAGAGGAAATGAACCCAAATATTTCAAGATGTTTGGAATTCACACACATGAATTTGCTCATAAAGAATATGTTAACACATTCAATTCCTGTGGTAGTCAGAATGGGACCCAGACATGTAATAGATCGTAAGAATGCCTGAAAAGAAGTGAGAATTTGACAATACTAGAATACAGAGGCTGACAATTTCTATCCTGTACTCAGTTCTTTAAAAAGCACTAATTTCCCAAATGAGACAGCAATACTTACCTTAGGTGGTTTGAATGGGTAGTCTGTGGGAAAGTGAATTGTCAAGAAGAATACACCACCCTGATATGGACTGTCGTTCTGTCAAAGCAAACAAATAATTCCCCTATTATCATCTTTAGGACTAAATATCACTGAAGATCTTGTTTTTAAATAAATCGGAAGGAAATTTGTTTAAACCGAAATGTTTAATCCACCAATACAAGTGAGACATAATTAAAATTCAATTGTTACTTCCTAAGGTAAGTAATACAGAACACATATATGTCACTTCCTGTGTGGATCTCTCCAAGCTGATGCATCATAAAACCCAGCAGCTCTGACAATCCACTCAGGATGACAGGGCGAAAGTATTCAAATGCTTCTAAGATAGCTCCAAGAAGTAATGTTAACAGAGTGGGGGTCCCATCAGATTCAAAACCCTCCAGTTTTGTGTTTGGAGCTTATTTATTATAAGTTTAGAGTGGCCATGGACTCACATTCCCTCCTAAATTCTTTCCTTAGCTTCAGCCCTGCAGAAAACCTGTGAGTACACAGCTAGACCCTGGTTCCTTGAAAAAAAAACCCAAAAGACCTCAACAAGAAACCCCAACCACCCATCCTACCAGCACAACCACATAGACAAAAGAATAATCCTAATTCAAGTGAATTTTCCTCTTTCTGTATTAGAAATCCACTATAATCTATGAGAATGTATTTTACATTTCCCTGCTCCAAGGAAAGAATTACTGGGAGAATTCATTCAGGTGTCAACTACAAGCAGTAAAGCAACATGTGGAAGTAAATAAGATGATAGCAAGGAGAAAAAAAATCTGGAGAGACTAAACAAGGATTGTGTAAGCTAGTAGTTACAATAAGAAAGAAGCAAAAGGTTTTTAACTCAAAACTACAACTAAATTTCTGAAATAGAGCTAAAAATTTCATTCTTTAGCCTGAAGAATACTTTGCTGTTAATTTTGGACTCAGGGCTAGGGAAAATGAATTTGAGGCATACACAGTACACTTCTGCATTATTTCTAAATTGAATTCTCATTTTAATTGCAAAAACATTTCACCTATGTAAGGAAATAACTATGTATTACTTAAATACCAGAAAAGTAAAATCTGCAACACAAGACAGGAGACTCAAACCCTCAACATGTAGATTCCTATCCTATCTCTGATGAAACCTATTGCATTTGGTCAATAGATACCATATGGGGCCTTGAGGAGCCAAAAAATACCAACCCTTTCACTGGACATATTCTGGGGATACATTTTATCAATTACAGAAAGTCCTCTTTAGAATGTGTTAAACTAAACCAAAGCACACTCATGCACCTCTCCAGGAAAATCACAATTTCCTACTGCAGAAATGAAGACCAGATGATTGGTTCTACAATCCCCATCTGTTATTAAAGGCAGCACCACAGCAGCAACAGAACTACCAACACCACACTGACACACTTCTGTCAGGATACTGCCCAATCTGGAAACAGCAACGCAGACCTTCTGACACCACGAAAACCACACGGGGAAAAAAGGACCTGTACATTATTAAACCACAAGGGAAAACTAAAAATAATAATCCCAACTTAAATCACACCAGTGCTTAATACCCCGTGACCATGCAGACACCAGCCACATAGAACCATCATACCCAGTGTAGTGCACAACACTCCTTGCCATTTAAGCATGAATATAGCTACTGAACAATTCTATCTTTTTGAGGTACCTAATTACAATCAGTGATGACCACGTACTCTGGGATGAAGAGACATTTTTCAGTCCTGTGAACCTATAATAGCCACCTCCTAATAACACACTTGTAGGTATATATAAAGCCAGGGTAATTCAACATCACTGGTATTTCATTCCTACTTTGTAGCCTCACCAAAGGCTTGTCTTCATAAGTTACAGAAGGTTTTGTCTTTTAAATACAGATAACCAGAGAACTCCAAATGTGAATTGCTTCCAGGTTGTTTTCAACAAAAGCAAACATTTGGCTTCCTTAATGAGGAAAAAGTTCCTATCAGGTTTCAGATGCTTACTGGACATTCAACACTGACCTTTTTTTTTTCCAGTCATAACTGAAAACCCACATTTCAGTGATTATTCCCCCTTCTATTCCTTTAAGTATTCAAGATCTCAGCATTGTAACACCAGACCAAATAAGGATTCCCTTCTAAGATCCACACAAAAAACATCCCAACTAATTCCTGACAGTAGTACCAGGTCCTGGTACAAAGTTCATGGTAGATTAAAACTTTAGAAAAAGCTAAATGCAAACAAGGTTTCTAGATATTAAGTAATAATACCTAACATTGCTCTAAAGATTATTTCAGCTGAAATACATGTCCTCGTAAAAACACTGCAACAACAAAATAACTGGTGGGTTTTTTCCCTCCCTCATTTTCCTTTACTGTAATGAAGACCTCTAGAACTTAACGTCAGATAAGGGGAGTTAACAAAAAGAAACCAAAAACCCCACAGTTTTCTCCTCAGTAGAAACTACTCATTTAATATTACATCACAAGAATCAGAATACTTACAGGTCCCATAATTGTGGCTTGCCAATGAAACACTACAAAAGAAAAACTCCGCATTATTATCTAGGCATGATATGCTTTGAGTCAGCAGAACAAAACATAAAACTTCAAGTTACTTACTGTCATCTCCAACGGGACCTGCTGAACACTGTGCTGGAGGATCACGGGCTAAGTCACTAAGTTCCTTTAAGAAAACAAAAACAAACAAAAATAGTAATTTTCACTTCATGTCTAGCAAAACCCTTTAACAATTTTCCGCATACAAACACAGAAGAATGTGCACTTAACAACTCTAAGAATCAGTATATGGTATCAAAAATGTCTGTAATAGACAAAGGGGCACCGAAAGCACCTGTGAAGGTCAACAGCTACAGTGACTATGCCTTTCCAAATACATCTATGTCACTACTGTGAAAACACCCCTGCTGAAGGAAGAAACAGGACACAAAGCCTTAAGCTGGCAAAGTCTTATTTTTTGGTTGAGATTTACAAGGACTCAGTCTTAGCTACGGAAGCCTGAAGTGGAAGGAGAGAAAACTGTTGATGAGTCTTTATGAAACAGGAGGCACTCTGTACGTAGCATCTGACATTAGAACTAAGAACAGCAAGAAAAAAACCTACAGAAACTTGGTTTCACTTTACCCACTATCTGCATCAGGGATGCACCTCACAAAGATCAAAACAGACTGGAAAAGGCAAGAGGTTCACAAGTGCTGTGATCAGGCAAAATAGCTGGGGTTTTTTGTTGTTTTTTTTTTTTTTAAACTTTGCATTTAAGACAATTATGCCTTTAAAATTAAAAATTACTGAACTGCAGAAACAGTTCTCTCCCTCTCCCATTACAGAGGAATGGAAACAGACATTTCAGATGGAGGATTCCTTGTACAGTAACAATGCTGCTGTGAGGAAACAAAGAAGCTTTTAATGCTCCACAAGTCATTTGTTTGGACAGTGTCTTAAAATTAAACTCACACTTCCAGTTAAAGCACGTAACAACCACCTTCTTTCTGCCTGCCCTGCTCTCCTTTGACTCTAAAAAGGGCTTCAAGAGCTTCTATAGATAAATCTGCACTTGTCAAGGTATCTTTAAGTCTTGAGAAAAGGCAAAATGATCAGCCCCTCTTTCATACACTAACTGTTTCACATAAGTTTTTTTTCTTTTTCCTGCAAGTCTATACAAGCCATTCAACCAAGAACTTTGTCAGACATTTAAGAAAGCCAGGCATACCTATTTTGCTGCAAACAAAGGCATATTTGAACCAGACAGCTAACTCTTGCCTGGGAAGATCCTAATGGACATCCTTTAAGTTTCACAAATTCTGCACTTCATAAAAATTTACTAAGTATAAGCCAACACAAAATGAGGAAAAAAAAACCAACTTATTTTTCTTTTAACATAAAACCCCTTGTTCTTTGGTAAGATGATAGCTCCTGCAAACACAGAAAGAATAACACCACTTCAACATGTGCAAGTCCATACACTCTAAAAAACCCAATCACAAATGAACAAACAACAACCAAACATCCCCCACGAAACAACAGAACCACATCACCCAAAACCCACAACAATCCCCTTCCCTCCAAACACCAAGAAAATTTAGTCCCAGGTTTCCCCTCCCTACACATGTTAATTCTGCTGAATTTTCCAATTAATAATATTTCTATTTTGCACTGGCATCAGACCATTCCAAAAAATGAAACCGTATCAGTTTTGATAAGCAACGGCACAATGAAGTTAATAATAGTACAGCTCATTTCACTGCTCCTGTTTGTAGAAGTGTGGGCAACAGCTCTTTCCAGATGATCACAGTAAATGCATTTAGAATGCATTTTATACACTCTCCAGATATTACTGAGGGGCCCGATGACAGACTTATTTCTGCCATTTAATATCACTTCTTAGGTCTCCAGAAAAAAACTGCTAACTTAGATTTATGTTATCCATGTAAAGACAAAGAATAAATGTAGAAGAAGCTTCTCAGTTTTTTTTTTTTAAATTTTCAGGGCATTTTTTTCCCTTTAACAAATACAGCAGGTTTTGTTAATCAGGCTTATTTCTCATCAAAATGTATTTTCAAGTTCTAAGAATGATCAATAATTTCCAAAATCTGAGAGAAAAAAAGATATTATGTCCCTTGAAGTAAGCTGTAGCAACAGAATAAGCAGAAAGACACAAATGTTATTATTTTAATGTAGTTGCACAGTTATTACTGGATTTATTTAATAGTGGAAGTACATTTAGATCCTCAGGGTTTTCTTTAAACTATCACAAGGACTAAGAACTGGCTCATGAAAAGGTTCTTCATGCCATTTATGAAAATTATAAAAATGAGTAGCATGAAAACAAGGATGAGGAATCATCAGCATGAAGTGGACCATCAGAGATATGTGCATTAGACTGGAGAGGTCTTCAAAAGGTACTACTATCTTCAGAGAAACAAGAATTCAGTACTCAAGATAAAAATAGGTATTTTACCACAGCAGGAAAATTATTAATTCAACATCAATAATTCAACCAGGGAAAGTAATTGCAGATGTAAGACATAAATTATATTTAGTAAGTTCCAGTGAAATATTTGTGCAAAAAACCCTTTGGTAATACTAAAAATAATTTAAAAGCTGAAACAAATGAGTTACAATATTCCAGATTCCAATAATTTCGAAATTTATGTCCATACCCCTTTTAACTACTCAAACTGCTCAAGATAAAGTAGCGGTGACCTTCACTAACCATAGGACTAAAGTTTTGTCTGGTATGAAACACCTCAGTAAAAAAAAAAACACCCTGTGTTAATCAAAGCAGTTCAATACACAGATAACTCTGGGAACAAATGACACACCAGCTGGCATTTCACCCACAGAGCAGAAGTAATTCACCCACTAAATTTGGGGGAAAAAGCTGAGGTTGCACACGCTCTTGTATTTGCTTCTCCAAGGTACTATGGTCAGAAAAGTCTGTAGTAAAGCTGTTTGCTTCAGCAGAGTGTGAAGAGCTGAGGAAGAACTTGGGCAAACATGAGGCAACCCTGGTTCACAGGAACGCCAGACCTACTTCTATCTCTGTTGAGTGACATTCCACATCTACACAAAAAGGGGAGGCTTTTTACAAGGGAGTGGAAAGTTCTGAGTAATTTTAAAAAGCACCCCCTTCTGAAAGCTGCAGTTCTACTGAACACAACAGGCAAACTGGAATAACTGGAAATTGAACAAGCAGAGGCACGTGGGCTGTGAGATCTGGAGTGCAGTTAAAGCATTTCACTCAAGGAAAGGAAGGAGCTCTTTTTTTTTTTTAAAGCTTCCCACTCAGCAATATAAATACAAACCTACTTTCTTCCTCAGCTTAGCAATCAAGAGTAATGATTCTATAACAAATAAATATTGGATCTAGTATTTTTACATATAAGAGCTTTCTGCTTCTCATATTCCTTCTACCATACCTACTTCTCCAACTTTGCTTCTTTTTGTTAACGTGGTTTCAGTAGTGCTTTCCCTTTCCCAAGAAGTATTAAGCTACATCCCAAATTTTCTTAAAAATCCCCAAAATAGAACCCACATTTTCCTGGAATCAGTTGTTACAGTTTTTTCACTTTAGAGGTGGCTTAAAAAAACCAAAACAGAACTCCCAAGCAGCAAATGTGAAAGATTTCACACAGAAAGAATAAACCAAATTTGGTGAGGAGTGTCACGCTCTGCACCTCTCGGAAAGGATTAGTCTTGAATTACAACCGTGACCAGCAGGCTCTGTCACTGCCAGAGGTTTCCGGTGCAGCTCCAGCATGTCACCGTTTCTGTGTCCCAGTTTCCAAATATAAAGTGTGATAGTTCCTACCTCTCCACAAGGATGATTAGTCACTCAGCATTTTACAGACTAGAACACTGTTAAAAGAGTAAGCACCAATGCTACTGGTAGAGGACAACAGCAATGTAACACAGACAAAGAGCAATACAGGTACAATTCTGCAACAGAGTTTTGGAAAACAGAGATCAATAGAAATAGAGCAGCAGTACCCATCACTGCAGCAGACACATCTGCTCTAACACAAATTCAGCACACTGTCCTCTGCTAGTTTCACATTTGGTTTCTAGCAAGATTCAGTTTCGCTGGTGAAAACAGCCCCATTTTTTATTTCCTCTCTTCTCTTTCATTATACATTTATCAGAATGCTAACAAAAAAAACCCCCACAAACCAGTACTTTCAAGAAAATAAATGCTTATAAAAAAAGCTAAGTAACCTGCATGTTTTGCAGCAATATTATCATAACTAACAGAGAAAATATAACTTAAGCTGCAACTGAGGATTCAAAACTTTTGACATGTGAGTGCAAATGCAGGACTATGATCCTATAATAAAACCAGAAGTATCTTTCTTTTCTTGACAGAAAAGTTGCTAAAAAAATCCCTCAAGAAACTCCCCTCTACCAGCTACTTAAAAGATTACAGAAGACATTTAAAGCATGAAGAAACTTTAAAGGCTGACAAAGGATATCTCATGCAAATACGCAAGAAGAAAACCGAAGTTTTCAGGTCCCAGAAAATTCTGTAAGAAATGACAGCCTGATGCCTACCAAGCTCCCTTCTTGCAAGGTATCAAATAATGCTGCATCTGCACCAGTTTCTTCCCATTTGTCAGATTCCATACTCCCTGTGGCACTACTACATTTTTTTAGTTTAAGCTGGGAATAGCCAGGCCTTACTTTTAATGCTAGTAACAGCTGACTTAAACACAGTGACAGAAGATCATTCCTACCAGAATGACTGAAGATTGTCCTCCACAGCCCTTAACTCACAGTTACATTTAATATTGGTTCATAACACAGGTATTTGTTAAAATTGCAGCTTTCTGGTTTGTACTCAGGAAAGCATAGAGGGGTTAATCTGCTTTACATTTCCAGCAAATAACTTGGAGGATATGAAAGGTGATAACGCAGTTAAATCAGAAGTTTAAAAAAAAAAAATCAACAAACCACAACACAAAAAATCCCAAACAACAACCTGCAATGCACACACACAAAAACAACCCCCCAACCAAAAAAAAAAAACCCAATCCAACCAAAAAAGGACAAAGAGAAAAAAGAACACTTAGGCCAATCAAAAAAATCAACATTTATTAACTTGACTGCTTGTCTAATGATGTGTCAAACAGGGTATTTCAAACTCTAGGCAACCAAGATTTCATCACTGCATTAGTCTTACTCATTAGCTCACAGCTGAAAACAGCTTTAAAAAAGAAGGAAGGATTGGAAGCAGCTATAAAGGGAGGGGAAGAACATTTAAGCCTGTTTGAAGATTAAGAAGTGTCAAGCAGCAAAGAACTACTGCCTCATCCCACACACCTGCATTTGAAACATTTGTTTCAGCATGGAAATTAATTACACCTGGAAGTAGAAAATAACAGTTTGTAAGGACACTGAATGTGGATTTCTAAGCTGAGTAAGAAAGTAATAGCACAACAAACATCACAAAACAAATGCAACCAGCAGAAAATTATCTGTTTCAAACAAGCTGGCCTTTTGGCGAAAAATAAATAGATAAAAGCAATGTGTAATGGCAGTGCAAGATACAGAAAGATGTGGTCAAGGTTCCTCTTGATTAAAATAGGACATTAGAGCAACTATGCAGAGAAAACACATGAAAAGCAGTCACAGAAAACAGCAAGGACAAACCACAGAAAGGTTTTTAAGAAACCCAAAACACAACTAGCAGTGTAACAGTTGTGATTCTCCCTAGTTTGGTTATTCTGCTTCTATTTCTCATGGTTCTCCCTTCAGTCCTTAGTATTGGATTTTTTCAGCCTACACTCCACCTATTGTTTGTACAGTGTCTAGCCATAATACCATCGTGGTATAATAAAAGACAAACTTTGAAATATTCATGTTTTAAGCCTCACACTCAAGGAAGGAAATGCCAGACTGCTGTGCCACTGTAATTAAGTCGCTCTGTGTACTTGGACTGTGATACAAACTACTCAGGTGACTACCTACTATCTCTTCAAAGGACCTACCTTTCAGTACACAAGCCCTTTGTGAATGAGAGTATTGTGTACAGCTGTTCTCATCTCTTCTGAAATCTGGAAGGTGTACAATGCAGGTAATGGTTTTTGGGAAATTTCAGAGTTACTGCAACTAAAATGGCTCTCTCTTTATTCCAATGTTTTGCAGAGCAGTTGGACAGATTCAACTGGAAAAGGAATGCAGTTACAGACTTTGCTTTCCTGGTTACTCCCTAAAGGCTTTCAGAACAAACTTTAAAAAAAGGTGGCAACTACACACCTGTAGCTGTGCTTTGAACCCAGAAGTACAGTTTGTTTCCCCTAAAGTAACCAAAACCACAGAAGCTGTCTTACTCAAGACGAAGAAAATCTGACTGCTTAACACACAGAAATTCTGAGGTATTATAACAATTACCATACCCCAAAAACAGCAGAGCTTATTAAAACACTCCTATGCTCAGTGTAGAATGAGGACTGTATACATTGGATAAAGTACATTGAAGGGGCAAGTGTGAAGTGAAGCACGGATTAACTACTGAGTCATTCAGTGATAGCTGGGTGGTTTAATTCTACCATTTCCAAGCATCTGAATATCGGACACTGAAACTTAGCATGCCTTTTCTCTTGGGAGTTTTTTCCTGCAAGAACCACAGTAATATTTGGTTCTGTAACCTAGGACTACAATGGAGCCCCCAAAGAAGAGGGTAACTGGTATCAACAGGCCCCATAAGAAACACTAAGATGCACCTTGCTAAATGAAACAGAACGACTGGGAAACAAAGGGACAGATGAAATTCAGTACAGACAAATGTAAACTGATGCAGTTGGAAAGAAGTTTATACTCCAAGTAAGGTACTCTGTCCTGATGGCTACCTCTCAGAAATGCAATTTGGGCATTGTGCTAGACATTTTCACACAAATACTGGCTTAATATTCCTTAGATGCTGGAATTTGGCAGCATTATGCAAGAGCCTCCCAACTTGCTGCACTTCAGCTTGTTAAGGGCACAGTAACTTAGAGCAGCATTTGACACATAACCAGACGCGATACCTGGACACCCTGTGCTCCATGTGACAGAGGAGTCACAGAGTTTGCCAAGACTACAGGAACAACAACTTTGGAGATAGCATTGTGCAGGACAAGTTTTTGTAGAAACTACAAGTGGCCTCAATGGGGCTCAATATCAGCTGGTCTGCACTTTCTGAAAAGCTACAATTATCCATGTTCTCGAAAAAATGAGGATGGTGTAACAGAAAGTTATCAAATTAGTATTCTAACAAGTCATCCAATGTCTGTAATCAGCATGGCGAATTCACTGTTTAGCAGTAGCTTGATAAATTATTCTGAAACTAACAAACTCTGAAAATCAGCTCTCCTTCTAAAAAACTTTCTTGACTTTCACCAGTCCATATTTTGTATGAATACAAAGATGCATGTGAAAGTTATTTCAATATATCAAAGGGGTGTATTCTATGGACACAACTACATGGGACTGACTACCCTGCCTTAGCTACAGCGTACAATTACCCTATTGTATTATGTGATTTCTCTAACTACCCTTCATGATCATTCTTAGAGCCTGTCTATAGGATTAGGTACAGTTACACACAAAACCAACTCACACAAACAAGACAACAGCATAAAAAACTAAACCAACCACCACCAAAACAGAACACAAAACTATCTGGACTACAAGTGCTCTTACAGTTGAGTTCCACCTCAGCTATCTAGAGAATAGTGATATACAGAAGGATCTTAAATAAATGAGGGAAGTTTCTAAAAAAAGTTTCAAAGCATCTTTATGAGCAGACTGCATCCTGAAGCAGGGGAGTGGAAGGGGGTCTTGCTCATCTGGCAAGTAGTAATCCAGGAGATCCTCCTATATTATTCAAGGCAAGGAAAAATTAAAGCTAAGGCTCAAAGGCAAAAAAAACCTTTGCATTTATCTGATTTAAGAGATTTTTTGGCATTACTACTCAAATAGGCCAACAAAAGTTAAGCATTGCCTTTGAGCAGTGCACTTTTTAATATTTTTATTAGAAACTTAGAAGAGTTTACAAAGGTGATGAATACCTGGCCAACCTAACTCCAGGTTACAGAGAAAGTTCACTATAAAGTTAACTGAACATTTAATACAATCATCTTGCCTTCCCAATCAGAAAGACCTAAAGCACTCAGTTCAGCTTGCAACTCTGGTGTCCAGATGCTTGTGGAAAGGTTTAAATGTTGGTCACCTTTTTCTACTGGGCTGTAACATTTGCAAAGCAGTCCACAATCCTCTCATCTTGCTTTCTTAAGACCATAATAAAAACCCATCACAATTACAGTGGAAAAAACTGCAGGAGATCTTGAAGATGTCTTGTGTATCACACGTCTCAAAAGGATGATGTTGAGAACAAAGGCTTCCTTTACAAAGATTTAATACTGAAGTTCACTGCCGGTAAAAATCCCCCTATCTATTTAGCTTTCAGTCCTGAACCCTGCAATACTCTATTTTCCAGTATTAAACCTTGTCTACACCCAAGTGTTTTACAAAGAGTTGCCAAAGGCATAAACACCAATTTAAACTTGTGAATGTAATTTTAACTCTTTTTTTTGCAAAGCTTCCCCAACACAGCTACCAAATTTAATCAGATCTGTGCCCTATAGAAGACCAGTGAAGAGAAACTGGTTTTGTGGGTTTTATTTTAAATCTCCTGCATTTTTCATTTAGAGTTTAAGACATTCAATTTATATTCCGAAGTTTACAAAGCTGTCAAGCATGTGCAACTTGACACAATTTAAGACTCTCTTTTCATAAAGCAACCACATTTAAAAATGCACTACTGACTGCAGTTATATTCACACACACATTCACACTGCTGCTTTCATTTCTTAATTTTTTTTCTGCATATTCTACTGTCAGGTTATTACACCAAATCAATCACAGGAAACAATGTCTGTAACCCAGCCCTTCCAATGTAAGCTACAGCATCTTAGCCTAAAACCATCAACTGAAGTCAGCTTATTCAGAAAGATCAGACCTAATGTTGAAGTGCAGACCACAAGTTCCCATCTGCCAGGGGAGGCACCTACACAAGAGCACAGGGCAGACAGGTAAAGTGGCAAAACCTTCATATTTGCAACAGAAAAATTTATCAGGGATGACATATCAATGCCCTAATCTGAATGACACAAAAGCTCAACCCTTTCCCACTTACCAGCTGTCACCTGACATCTCAGATAAGTTTAAGAACCTCCATCCTCTCTCTCCTCCAACAGTTCAACCCCGTGGATGCAGAGAACACATCCACGGGGAGGGGAAAACACCAGGCTGGAACTGAGCTCCACAAGGAGTAGAGATGCCTTTGGCAAGAGGCAGTTCACTGCTCAGTACCCAACAGCTGCTGCTTACAGCTGTTTACATCCTTCTCCACTCCCTTACCCACTAATGGTGAGCTCAGAGAAAAGCCTCAGAACTGGTTACAGACTGGGCAGGAAGTTGAAGGGAGCTCGTTCTGTGGAGTTCCACATCAAGCCTTCTGTAGAAGAAACTCACAGCAGGAGTAACAGCAAAAGCACAGACTTATTTTCGAAACCAGATCTCTAAAATTTTGAATGATGATAAAGATCATAAGAGCTGGCCATCCTAAGGCTTTTCACCCTGTATATATTATCCCACCTAAATCCTTGATACACTGGAGAACTCTTTTTAAAGTATGCAAGAAGTACCCATCTAATGGAATATTGATCTCTGAAGTTCTGTAAATCACTTAAGTGAGATAACAATCCCCATTCTCTTCCCACTCCAATGCACATATTTAAAGTTCTATGCAGACTGGGAACTTGTTTCACAAGCACTGTGTTCAATTAAAAAGAGAAATCTTTAAGTTATCATGGTCCAAACTTTCTAGCTAAGGAAGGATCGGTTTTCCTCATAAAAAATGACCAGTTCTTAAAACACATCCAGTACTTTATTAATAAATGCTGGTCTTCAATACAGAGTATGAAACCTACCCAATTAAGAAACATTACTTTCATTTTAATGATATTAATTTCATAGTAGAAATGTCACTTCTATTTGGATAAGCTAAATCTTAAACAAAATTTAAGTGATGACAGCTTTTATCTAATGTTAAATATTTTACTCTGACTCTTAAAAACATTTAAGTTCTTCAATACCAGGGCCTCCCAAACTCCATTACTGCAGTATCATGATTTAAAAACCAACTCCTGCCTTCTGGCTCAGTGTGACCCTTCTTACCACCGAGTGTGAAAGTTGTGCTGAATTACCTACCCAAGGCAGGGCTTAGTCTAGCCCTGGATATTCACAATAGTTAAGGTGAAATTACAGTAAAAAAGGTAATTCAATACATAGAGAGAGTATTTACAAAGGTTTAAAGCATTTCAACTAAGCCTACATCAACTGAATTTCATTAGCTAGCTAATCTTAACTTTCTGAGCCCTTAAACACACAAATCCAGACTTATTTCTAGACATTCTTTCAAAGCATGAGTTCAATCATGTAACTCCAAGTTATTCAACTATTTTGAAAAAGCCCAGCAAACAAAATCCAGGACTGCCCACAAAAGTGTTGTGGGTTTCATCCAGAGAAGAAAACTTAATTCCAACCAGCTTTATTATAGATGGTTTTTTAATTCAAACCAAGTTCAAAAGAAAAAAGTAGCAGTTTAAAAATAAAGTAATGATCAGGGTTTGTAACTCTTCAACTTTGGTTAAACTAATGCACATTTCCAGGCAGTTCTCACTGCTGCACAATACGCCTCATCTCTGAAGAATACTCTATTTCCAGGGTTAGCAGCATTTTACTATGAGCATCTGGAGAACGGGGGTTAAAGTTGCAATAATCAGACATCTAGGAACAGTGCTGGAGGCTATAGCCTGAGGAAAGTAATTATTCAGTCTCCACTCCACCAGTGTCAATGGAAGCCTTCTATCTGTACTTAAGTAGCAATGAATGGTTTTGCCACCTTCAGCCTTTAGCTTCCAGGATGCCAACTCCACTTAAGATTTTCTAATAAATTATTCCAATATAATGATGCTGGCTTGTGCTATGCTTAATCCAACAGCCATAAAACACAGCAGGCACAAGCTTTCTTAAGGATTACACAGATGAGATATTTCATGCATACATCTCCTGTATTAATTCTACCTATTTTTAGCCTATCAAGATCACTTAGGCCACTTACATTACCTCACTTTAATGGACACCTATAGCAGTGATAAAATGGATGTGTACCAATGATGTAACCTTTCCAAGTTTTCCAAATTTTACACATTCCTGATTCCCTACTCCTACATAAATGCTTCCCTGCTACCGGATCATCATCATCATTTGAAGTAGAAGCTCCAGCATGCTGCAGCAATTACAGGATGTGTTTCTAGCAGGCACCACTGACACTTAAGACCAAGACAATGTGCCACAGCATGCACCAAGCATTTAGATACACGCTCATAAATCAACGTGAATTTCTTGATAATTCTGGGGTGAAAAAAAAAAATGGGCAAAAATTTCATCCTCGGGAAAGAATACACTCAATTTGATGGGAAAATAACTTGCTTATTATAAAACAACTGCAAAGCAAGCCATATCAAGGACAGTTTTGCCAATTGAACCCCAACTCAGTGTTTAGAGCTGCCTCCAGAGCAGACAGCACTGATGGCTATGACAAACTCCAACATAACAATAATCTTTCTGGGATTGGCTGTGTACCTGACAACTACTTTGGTTTGGGAAGCGCTTTATACAGGGTGTTCCAGAAGTACACAACACATAAATACTCATTTACTTTCATTTTCAAATCAGAAGCAGAATTTGCCAGTTGTGTCTTAAGAGTGGTTGTATTCTGAATGTGTAATAGACTTCAGATTAAAGATACGCACACACTTAACAGAGTCTCAAAGTCTAGTTTACTCAATATAATGAAGGACGTTTTTTTGCTTGATACATGAAGTCCACGAAGAGGGAGTCAGCCAAACAGACTGAAAATATCTTCACTGGTACATTCAGGATGACATCTGCTGCAGGAGACAATGACTTCTAGTCCTGACAAGTAATAACACAAACTAAATCAGCTATATGTGATTACAGTGTTCTGAGGTCCTGGTTTCTCTTAGCCTGTTCTCATCTACTGCCAAAGACAGACTACAGGGAAGCAGAGAGTTCCAAGGTCTGATCTGTGATCTTAGAATTGGAAGACAGGGAATCCCAGCTTACCAGTGATAATGCCTTTCTCTGTGGGCTTTACTGGTTGACAGGATTAAAATTACATTCACAAATATTTTGTTACAGAACTGGCCCTGCTATTTTTTAACATCAGCATCAGCCCCTGTAAACATTTGTACTGGAAAGCAGTAGAAGAAAGAAAGCAACGTGCAAAGAATGGTTTCATTCTACAAATAAAAGTTCACCTTCCAGGCTTGCAAATACAAAACTCAAAACTACAAACTGCATGTGAATTTAGAATTGTATCTTGTAGTGTAGTGTGATTAAACTGATACAAAAACCCAAACACACACACATAAAAAAAAAAAAAAGGCGAAAAGAAAAAATCCTAACTCAATCTTCCCAATCCTAAACTCTTGCACTGGGTAAAGGAAGAGCTTTGCTACTACACAGCACAATAGAGCATAAGGACCAATACAGGAAGGGACTGTACACAAGAGGCCAAAACGCTGAAGTCACAGAGATGACTTACTGGTTCAAGAGTCATGCTGAATCGTTTTCAGGTTCTGACCACCAGATTACTACGTAAGTGGGAGTTTGTCTTGGTTTACATTTGACAATAAATTCTTACCTGCAGCGCCTGAACGTGTTTCATAAGCATGAGCTGATGACAAAGCATACCAGGGAGTATCCTAGCTGTGTTTCGACTCAAGTGATATCATCCACTAATACAGGGAACAAGTTTTGATGGCAGATTCAAGAGGAATTGTTTTGAAATTCTTGCCAGAGCACAGCCATAATTTAAAGACAATCCATTCAGCTAGCTACCCAGAATGGATTTAAAATTTTCCAGGATAACAGTACTATCCATTCACTAAAAACATTATAAAACCCGCTTGTTTTGTCTAAAATATGACCACAAGCATTGCGTGAAATTAAAGCGAGACTCACAGGCGGCATAAAGTTTACACACTGTCTACAAAAGGTGTTTTGTGCACCGAAATTCACCGATTTCAGGACACACTGACGTTCTGCCATCTTGGCAGGCTATGAGATGACCAAGAAACTCCTCTGAGCTCTTGAAACACGTAAATGCTCCACGTAGCTCGCGTAAGAAGGAGCACAGACCAACAGCGACTTCCCGGTAACGCCGCTGCGCTCCCACCGCGTTTTGCCATTACATCCCAGCAATTCTCAAACCTGCCGAGAAAGCCTAAACCTACTCAGGGGCAACTTCACGCCGGGAGCCTTCTTAACCCGGGAGAAGTTTAATTAAAAAAAAAACCACAAAAAATTAAAAATTAAAAAAAAAGGAAAAAAAAAAAAAAAAAAAAACCAAAAAACAAACCAACAAACTTTCATCACCTCGGCATTTTTTCCGACTTAGCCGCCGCGAAGTTGCTCCACCCGGCTCCGATTGTGCAACGGGGGGGAGGCGGCGGCGCGCAGCGCGCTCCCGCCGGGCGCGGGGGGAAGCGATTCCCGGACGGGCGATGGATTCCCGGGGATCCGGAGGGCCCCGGGGCAGCGGAGAGGGGCGACTGCGGGGCGAGGGCAGCACGGCGGTGGCCGCTCCGTGCGTCCGTGCCGCGTTATTGCGGAACGCGAGGGATCCCGGAAAGCGCCCGGGCCAGGCGGACCCGCCGCCATCTTACAATGCGGGAGAGAAGTTGCACAGCAGAGGGGAGAACCCGGCCGAGGGGCCCAGCTGCTGCCCCGGGCAGCGCCGCCATCGCGCCGAAACCCCACGGCACACACGGGCCGGCGCCATCCGGGCCGGCTTCGGCGGAAGGGCAGCGGCAGCGACCCCGGACTGCCCTGACATCCGAGCGGGCCCGG
>VWZP01003306.1:25989-39511 GCA_013396995.1 Dicaeum eximium | reverse complement strand
CAGCTGCTCTTCTCCCTCCTCCGGAAACAGCCGGGGGGGCGCCCGACCGGCCGGCCGCCCGAAGTCCTGCCTGCCTGCGGGCAGCGGGGCCGTGAGGCTGCCGGGGGAGCGCTCCGCCCGCCGCCGCCCGTCACGGCCGGGAGAGGGTGCGAAGTGCGGGGAGAGCCGAGAGGCGTCGCCCGTCCTGGGGAGAGCGAGAAAGGAAGGGCGAGAGAGCCCCGCGCTGCCGCCGCTGGCCAGGCCCGGACGCCGCGGGAGGGAGGGAGGCGGGGCCGGGCCCGGCACGCCGCCGCCAACGGCTCCCGGGGGCGGGGCCGAGGGGCGAGAGGCGGGGCCGAGGCCGAACGGGCGGGGCAGGGGAAGGAAGGTTCTGGGGCTGCCCGCGGGCGCCGCCGCCTCGGGGTCGCCGTGCGGCTCTTCCTGCCCGCGGCTCCTGGGGGTCGCGGCGGCTCCGGGGCTCGGCCTCCTCCGGGGCTCGGCGGCCGGCGCGCACCGCTGACGGCGGCCCCCGCCCCGCCGGCCTCCCCGCGAAATGGCGGCAGCGGCCGGATCTAGGTCCGCCCGCTGACGCGGCGGCGCGGTGTTCCTCCGCGCGTCAGCCGTCCGTCCGTCCGTCCGTCTGTCTGTCCGTCCGTCCGTCCGTCCGTCCGTCCGTCCGTCCGTGTGTCTGTCAGCCCCAGTGGCTGGAGCGGGGCTCGGCCGCTGGGAAGGAGCAGCGGTCCCACGGGCACGGAGCGAGGCGGGAGCCCCACAGCGATGGGGTTTGCGCCGTTCGCCGCCGTGCGAGTGACGAAGCTAAAGCTCTGCTCTCGCCCAGGATAGCGCAGGCCTGGTCTGAGGGTAACGGGCCTTTAGTGCCATATCGGCACACACAAAGATACCAAACCAAGTGTCTGAAAAAACATCACCAAGAGGAAGATACGGTGATCTGGACTGTCAGTACAAGGGCCAGATGCATCAAAGAGAATCATATAATCATCAAAATTGGAAGTGACCTTTAAAATCATAGAGTCCAACTATCACATGGCATTAGTACTGTAACCACTGTAACCCCTAAACCATATCACACAACGCCAGTTACAGACACCTCTTAAGCATCTCCAGGAATGGTGACTGCCACCTTCCTGGGCAACCTATTCCAACGCCTGACCACCTGAATATTGGAAAAGATTATTTTAATATCTAATCTGAAGCTACCCTGCCTCAGTTTAACGCCATTTCCTCTAGTCCTCTCACAGCAAGCAGTCTAGAAAAGACTGATCCCCACCTCATGACAACCTTTTAGGTAGTTCTAGAGAGTGATGAGGAATAATTATTTTATTTGCAGTGATAGCATCTGTGGCACTTCCAGCTCCTTGGAGGCTTTTTATTTTGTGCAGCATGGGCCAACAGATCACTCTCAGCCAGGTGATCTTTTTTCTCACAGTAATAAATTGTGCAGGTTTCTACATATTTCTCAACATGGGGAAGAACCCCTACTCCATTTCCATGAAACAAGAAGAGAAAGGTTGTCTGAGTGCCCTTCTGCTGTAATGATGGGATGTATTAGAGTGACAAACATGGCATTTGCTGTCCAGGGGGGATGTCCACATAATTGCACTGTACTCAGATTGTGTTCATTACAGTGCTGTAGTGTTAGTTGTCTTGCTGTCTAGGATACTAATTATCATTGGTCTGGAGAAGGCAGAATATTCAGAAAAGCTTACTGTGTAACAACATTTTCAGCTTGACAATAGGCAGCAGTGGATTAGGAGAGCAGTGGGGTTTTTTATTACTTTTAAAAATAGCACTGTAGTAGGACTGCCATAGTTTTTTTAACACTGATGTTTACAAGCTAAAGAGAAAACAATGCCTTGTACTTGTAAAGTCCAGTTATCTTCCTATGATCTCCTAAACCAATCCTAGCAACTTCCTTATGTAGTCTTCATTTTCTGCTTATTCTTTTAATTGCACTGAACAGCATGTTCAGGAAGTGTAATTACAAACGATTTGATTTTCATTCTTATCATCTTAGTTAAGGATATTGCTGAAGAACACCTTGCTGTTCCAGCTTTGGATTACGGATGCTATTAAACTGCTCCAAATCACCAGCATGTCTATCTTTGTACCACAGACATCTTCCTCTGACTTCTAAATTGCTCACAAACTTTCTGAGCTTCAATATTGTTTGTCATCTCAGGAGTATTCTAGTTCTACATTTTGTAATTATTATTTGAGATTAATGATCTCTAATATGACTTTATATGAACATTTTTGATCAGACTTGTGATTCACATTTTCTGTATAATGAAAGAAATTAAGAACAGCACAAACATACTGTTGACAGTGTGTAATTTCCCCTGCTAATTTAAGACAACAGGAATTGTTAATCTGGTAAATCAAGTTTTGTTACGTGTTAAATTCAATATGTCTGTTAGCATTTGACCCCAAAGAGAATTTAAAATTTATTGGCTAGCTCTTGTTTATAGCCATTGCTCAGAAATAGATTTGCAAATTTTAGTTTAGTGTACTTGTTTAGGCAAACACCTTATTGCATTTGCTGGTCATTTTTAAAAAACAAATCTGCCCATTTAAATACTGACCTTTAAATTCACTTGAGAAAAATAATAAAAAATTATGGCTTGTGTAGGAATGAAA
This sequence comes from Dicaeum eximium, assembly GCA_013396995.1. Classification (NCBI taxonomy): domain Eukaryota; kingdom Metazoa; phylum Chordata; class Aves; order Passeriformes; family Dicaeidae; genus Dicaeum; species Dicaeum eximium. The sequence continues at coordinate 36,874 of VWZP01003306.1, read as the reverse complement.
AACAAGACATGCAGTCACAGTTCTGTGACCAGTTCTGCAAGTCACAGCACACAGTTCTGCTTGGAGAACATTATACTTTTCACTCTTGCCTCCTTTTCCTCAAATTGTGAGTTAAAAATCACGTATTTTCTCCTCAGTATTTGGAAATAAATAAAACCAAATAGTTTTTCTTACTTCACTAGGAATATTTGGGCAAGCAAGGCCTCAAAAGCTGAATATGTTGATGTGCCCATGCAGAGAGTTTTTCAGCTTTACCACACGCAGCATGTATATTCTTTTGCATAGATCCCTCATATGGTAATATAAAATGCAAGAGGTGCAGATGATGGTTACTGAATAAGGGTGTTGCAACTTATTGTGGAACTATTTGTGTTCGCTTCATTTTAATTTGAATTTTGAAGCTAATCTTTAGAAGTGGCTATAGAGAGGTATTACCATGTCTAATCCTCCACAGTAGTGGAGTTGGGTTTGACTTTTAGAGGTTTATTATGCAAAATGGCTCAGTAGATGTGGCCTGGTAATAAACACTTAGCACAAAAATACTGAGAGCAGACCAGCTGTCTTGAACCCTGTCTTTGAATTTATTTTTTTTTTCAAGTATGGTGTTCCAGAGCCCTGTGTGGCCAAGTGGTCCACAGCCTCCAAAGGCTGGATTCACCAGTCCATTTCAGCTGCTTCCTGCTGGTCCAACAGAGGAATGGATGCTCCAGCCATGAATGGAGGTTGCCTTGTTTGGCTGTCATAGCACTACCCCTCAGGGACTTGAGGGAAAAGCAGCCCAGCCTTTTAGTTTAAAGGTTAACATAGGTTACTTATACATCACTGCTGGTTTTTTACTTCCTCTTGCCCGAGACCAGCCAGTTTTATATTTGGAGCATGCTATTCTACCTGCCTTCAAAACAGGTGGAGCAACCAAGCATCCTGGACACCAAGCAACATTCCATGCATATACTTCATATATCTGAGAGGTGAGGGGGAAACAAGATGCAAATGCTTTCCAAAAAGATTTTCCATTTTAGGAGGGAAAAAAAATTACTTCAACAAAAGCAAGATATCCATCTAATCCATCCAATCCATTACTGTTAGTTCCTGTTTGGAACACTTCAGCTCATGCTCCTGGAAAACAAAGCCCTAAAATCAACAACAACAACAACAACAACAACAGCTTCTCCCTGTTTGCATGTATTACCAGGCCTCAATTTTCTCTTCAGCATCCTGTCCAACTTGTTTTTCCTTTAATTACTGTAAATCGAGCTTGCAGCCAAATCCTCCTTTAATCTGAGGAAAACTCACCTTATTGAGGACCCTTTTGATTCGGTGGATACCACAAAGAATAAGATCACAGGAGAAAGCTGATAAAAAAGATTGTTCCATTGGCTTTTTTTTAACACAACAACAACAAAAAAGCTGAATTTGCCAAGCAACATTACAAGATGGTGGGAAAAAAAAACAGGTTTAAGGATGCCTTTGGGTTCCACTTGACCTGTTTCAAATCCAAAGATCAGCAAGCTTTTCTGTGTAGCTGGGGGCTTCTCCCCTTCAATAAGGATGACTTGGTCCCAGTTAGAGACTTTGTAGTGCATGCTAAGTTCCCTGGCTGTTGCATCTGTGACCATTATGTCTCCTTCTGATAGGAAGAAGAGGTAGCAACCCCCTTTCACATCTGGAGTAAAGCCCAAGGTGAGTGTGTTAGGCAGTAATTAGATTTTTAAGAAATACCAGATAAAAGGTAACTCTTGATATTCCAACTTGGCCAATTTTTCATTGTTTCCCACTGTTTCTTCAACAGCTTCTCCGACATTTTCACTGAAACAATTCCCAAGCTAATCCACATTTCCTTTGAATTAGAAGTGCTTTTTGTCTCACTTCTAGGCCATGGAGCAAAATGCTGAGTCCCTACATCAATCCACTTTCAGTTGGTGCAGCTTTGTGCAGGGAGTTGGAAAACCTAGTGTTTAAGTCTACATTGGACTCCCAGTGAAAACCTGGAGTGCTTTGTTGAATAATGATACGCCAAGTTTTCATGGCTTGCACAGTCATGTGGGATTCACAAGAGCATAGAACACTTCAGTAACTTACACCAAGAGAAATAGACTGAAGTCCCCCACAAAATCTTCAGGTCTTCAGGATTTTGTACACCACTTCATTGTTTGGCACTTTTTCATCTTCATAGTGACAGCATAGTTTTCTTTCAGTTAAAGATTTTTCTCTTCTCTTGAAATCCTTCCAGAAAATAAGAGCTATTTTACAAAAATAAACACATGACAACATAAAATTCTTTATACTATTTTCACAGACCTAAGCAACAGAATCTGAAAATCACTACAGGTTATTTATTAGTATGCATACAGAGTATTCCATTTTGTTTCCCCAGCAAAACTACCATTTGATCTAGATGAAAAATATATCCCTGTCAAGTCACCAGCAGTTTTTGTCAACAAGAATGTTCATTTCTGTGCTGATTCAGCTCTATGGATATTGAAGCATGAAAGTCAGATGAGCATATGCATGGTGTAATTATGATGTCAAATTTGAAAACTGAAATTTTTTGTTGTGCAGTTACTAACTACCTCTGTTTCCTTCTTTTGTATGAATTCTTTACATGCCTGAATAAACATAGATAATATAAACATACATGGCAAAATAGGAGGGGTGTGAAGGGCTAAACAATTATCCACTGTTGCTAAAGTAATATAGGCTGAATTCAGTGGGCAAAACCCCTCTCTGGAGCAACTCAGGAATTTTATCAATTTCAGGAGGCCAGGGTACATTGGTTGGAGACCTTGTCAAAAAGGTGTTTAATGGTGACCTACTTTACCCTATCCCTTTGGAGGTGGTTGCTTTTCCTTGTTATACCTGTTTTTTGTCCCCTCAGGCTGCCTTCAGACTGCAAGCTAAACGTCTGTATGGGTTACACTGTTACTGAAAATGACCCAGCTCTTAACAGCAGTTTTCAGCAGTAGGTAATTTGACCTATTGTGTTTACTAAAGGAGACATCAAAGGATTTTCTGGAGCGCTTTCAAGATATGTCTATTTTTATTACTTTGATGTAATTGATTACTAGCCAGATTGGGACCATCCTAACTCTGTTGCCACTCCAGTGCTTGTTCCAGGATGCAAATGTACTAAGCAAACCACAACCTTTGAGGAGTGTTTGGGTTTAAGAAAGGATTTGAGCAGTGTACCTAATAGGCATTAAAAGTTGCTAGTTCAGATAAAATGTTAATGCTTAAAGGTAATTAATTGCTCAAACAGGCAATTAAGGTGTTTCACAGGCTCCCCAGTATGGGCGTGGCTGTTCAGGGGTCACAACAGGCTATGCTGATTGGAGTGCAGGCTTCCATTCACCTGCCCAGCTACATGCAAAGTACAATTTTCACTGTTTGACTAGAGGTACAGGGAATTAGTTAGCCTGAGCTGATCAGGACACTGATGGTGTACTTCATACACTGAAGTATAAACCACCTTTTGTCTCAGTAGATTTCCCTGCAGAGATCAGCCAGTGTTTCCAGAAGAGCTGGGGCACAGACCCTCACTGAGCTAGGAGCCCCAGTACCACTGATGTCACAAATAGCCTGCAGCAAACTTCTCCTGGCCATGCCTCCTTCTTCTGAGGCAGTCCTGCTGGTGAATAGTTTGCATATTTGTAGCTAAATAAACATTACACTTCAGCAGAGGCAGCAGGTTGACTTGCTGTCACTCTTCATTTAGAGGGTTTTTTCCTTGAATGTTCTTTCTCTCTCTTTTTTTTCCCCCTCATGGTGTTTTATACAGAATAATGCTATGTTTCTCTGGGGAAATTATTACAGTGTCTTGTAGAGTGCTGTGTTTTAATTGTTTGATTGTGTATTGACTTAATTTAATGATTTAAGAAAATAAGAAAGTCCACAGAAATACTTCAGGTTTTTTGTTTGGTTGGTTGGTTTGTCTTTGAACTGTCAGGAATATATGCTATTTATTTAGACAAAGTATTTAACTAGCCACCTACCATTGGAACGAGGAGTCATTTTACCTTTTTTCTGTCCTTTTGAGTAATCTCATCTTTAAAGATTTGCCTGATCTTTTCTTTGGTATGTTCCAGTTAGTCACAAGGTACCCAGGAGCTTACTTAGACCTCGAATATCCAGGTAATTACAGCCAAATATATCTCTTAGAAGGATGGCATATTATTCTTGTTTGCTGTCTTCTTGTAATTTGTCAAATACTGTTGATGAGTCTAAGTCACCAATACTGAAATTAGCCAGTTGTTTCATCATTATGGTTAGGAGGATGGACCAGGGCAGTATTTCTGAGAAGGTGGGTTATGACAGACATGGTAGTAATGAAATATGGCCAGGTGTTGGCAAGTTGCTGCAAATTTTGCAAATCATAAAGCAAAGGCAACCTGACTTCTGTATTCCTGCTGACTTTTATTCTTCAAGGTCAAGCATGATTTTCACTTTTTCAAGAAATACTGCATGGATTTCTCACTTTTCCAAGCAATAAATATGAATCTGTTTTTATAAAGACAATGAGGACTGTGAATGTTTTGGTTTGTTTTACTTTGGAAAATGGGATATTGTCTTGTAAAAAAAATACCCCCTGAAAAATACTGACTTAAGGAGTTGGCAGTGGAATCCAAGATACTAATTTTCTCAGTCATAGCAATTTAAATTCAAAATAACAGCAAAAAAAAAAGATAATTTCCTTCCTGACTACTTGGTGGTTTATCTTAAATGATTTTATGGTCTCCATTTACCTCCCATATAAGAAAAGCACTGCTACAATAGAAATTGAGTACTTGGGTACTTGGAGACTAAATTATACCCTTACCCATTCATCATTCAGGATATTTGACAGTATCAAATCGTGTTGGACAGGCAATTTGGGGGATTATGTGCATCAGTGGTTTCTACTATACTTGCTTCCTGAATAATCAAAACGTTTCTGTCCCTGAAACAGTCAAAATAATTCCCACAAAAGTACAAAAAAACCTAAACAAAAATAATTTAATTCCTCTTGGGAAAACAGTTTAAAACATTTTCAAGTGTTTTAATAAATTAATTATAGACACTATCACAAAATTAGCTTTCAATAAAAGACTTTCTGTTCTAATAAAAAGGGGCACTAGGATCTTTTCCTATTTTCCAAAAGCATATTCTATGCTAGTATATTGTTCAACATGAATGCCTCTTAATTATCACGTACCTTTCACAGCCATAAGGATTACATTTCCTGTAAAGTAAGTTCTGTAAATTTGGGGCTGATATGTTTATATCATACATTTTGTATTAGTTATTTTTTTCCCCTTTGAATCAGCAGAGAAAGCTTCACATTAAAAAATATTTACAGACCTTACAGCTCTGTGCACTGGCGTAGAATACAGAATTCATGTAAATGTCTGGCAATATCTTGAAAAGTAAATGAGGAAGTAACTTGAAAATCTAGGGAACAGGCAACTGTATAGATCTAGAAGTGCACTGTGCTGTAACTGAATTGTGGTTCAGAGGATGGGGAATGTCTGGAAAAAATAGGAAAAAAAAGGCATTAGTAAGATAGGCATAAATGAGGCAGTATTAATCTTATTTAGCAACTTTAATACTATTCCATGTCATTGCCTTGGAATCAAATAGCCACTTTTTTCTGGCTTTCATCTCCATCTGTTGGACATACCCTTGTCTAAACTAAAGAGGCATGGTGTTTTGGGGTTGAGGTTTTTGTTTTGTTCCTCTTTATTCCTGCTAGATGACAGAGAATGAGTATGGGTTAGTGTCAGTGCCAGACCTGGCTAACCTTGAAAAGGGGAGCCAGGCTCAGAAATCTCCTCAGCACTGCTGTTGCACAGCCATCTGAGGAGGGATGACAAACTGCCACTCCACTGCAGTGTCACTGGGCATGGTGACACAGGAAGAACTTCAGAGCAGGGTGCAGTGCTACAGCAGAGATCATCTGCTCTGTCCTCGGCAGGGACGCTGGTAGTTTTCCTGTGCTATAATTAGCCAGTGCCAAAGAATGCACATTGCATCATGGGAATTAGTCTTGTGGCATTCTCACCTTTGCCTTCCAAAATTAAGGAAATACTTTTCAGTGACAGCTCTTATGCCAAGAGAGGAAGTACTAAGGGAAAAAATATATCCTCAGATACCTGGTCAAGAATAGACAGTCTTCACTCATCAATGCAGTTTAAAAAGGAAAGGTGAGTGGTCTGCTGCTGAGAATATACTGACAGATATATATATATATATAGCTCTTGTCCTCAGAATTCCCATCATGAGCACAGCTTGTAGTGTTTTGATAGTGGTATTACTTCACATCTGTTCATTTAACAGTGTGTACTTCCCAGATTATGTCAGCTTTGTCCTCTGTAGGTCCTTTAGTGAGGGGAAGGATGTATCTGTTTTCCATCACTGCCGCTTCCTCCCAGGGGACAATGTGGGATTTTGCTGTCTGGTTTATTGCAGCAAACCAGGCAGAACCTGCTACAAATCAGTAACATATCTGGTCTCTTATGAACATATTAGTGACTCCTAAGGATACTTTTTCTGATTTGAGTAAAACTTGTGAAATAGCAGCTCCCTGGAAGCCAGTGAAGTTCAAAATCCATGCAAGTCTGTGTGTGACCAGCAATCAGATCATTCTGGATCCTCATGAGCAGTACATACTGGATCAACTACCTAGTGCAAATGGAAAAACTGGGTGATTTGTGTAATGGGTGTAAATTTAAAACTCATTGCAATATTAAATTTACTGTGTACTTTGTCATGCATTGTTAGTGTTACTTGACTGATGTTTTTTACAACAGTTTCATGTCATACAACTTGTTGCTTTCTGTGCTTTAAATAAATGCAATTTCAACTTAGGGTAACAGAGTGGATATTCATAGTTTCATCTTGTGATATTTCTGCAACTGTTAGAGTAGCTGTAGAAACCACTACCAGTGATATCCACTTCATAAAAAGACAGCTCCAGCTTGGAAAAACCCCATACAATGTAAGTAAAAAGTAACTGAACTTTGGCTGGGGATAGCTGGGAAGTTAGCACTGAATACACTTATTTTTGCTTGAGCTGGGGATTTATGCAACTTTGTTTTATACCCAACTCATGGGTAACATTTCCCACTCTCCAGTAGTAGCAATCAGAGAAAGGAATTAAAGTGTTAAACCCATGGCTGAGAGATCAAAACATGGCATTTTTCTTGAATAAGTAAAAACAGTGTCTATTGTTCTGTTCTCTCAGGCATAAAGTTGCCACGTTGGAACCTGATGCAATTCTTAGAAATCTTGCCATTTTTCTTTACATTCTTGTTTTCATTCTTTTCAAAATCAATTCCCTACAATCTCCAACAATAAGTGCCATTCTAAGCCACAGGGATTTTTAAAACTCAACAATAATACATGCTGTTAGTGGGACACTGCAGTTACTTAGGCAATTATGATAGCACCTCCTTTCAAAACATAAAGGTTACATTGTAAAATTCTTGGACATTAGCTAGATTAGAAAGTAATGCCATGCTCATTTAGTAGTAGTTTTACAATATGAACATTATGCTATCACATGATACCCCACTGATTTTGTTATAAAGGGGATTTGTTTCCTTAACTTATTTTTCTCTCAAACACTTTGCCCACCATGGACAGGTAGCTATTTTCAATAAACACCAGCAGAAGCCACTCAAGGTGCCAGGTCTCAGAGTCAAGTGAAAGCACAACTCTCTCAGCTTTCTTCTCTGGGCAACTAAACCTCTGGATGTAAAACTATGAAATAAAACCCTAACCTGTATGCAGTGCAATTGCAACTTGCTTGCAATGTTATTATGCATAAAATAGAGGAAAGCAACTATATCTACGTGGCCCAATTTTCAGCCAGTCTGCTTAGTTTTTGAGATTCAATTATTTAATAGTTGGATGTTGACAGTGCTGCATAATTAGCTGATGGAGATATTGCACGAAGTGAATCACAGTTCCTAAAGCTCTTCTGGGGTGTGATGATTTTGCTTGCTTTTGGGGAAGTAGAAGAGAGAGAGATCTTTGCATACAGCAGGAACAGCAGCTAATCACACCCCATTGTGAAATTATTTGAATACAAAGGGTGAGATGTAGCTTCCTCCTAGACAGGAGACTTGTGTTTGCTGATCACAGAAACCAGCCCTTCAGTGGCAGTGTAGTTTTTAATTGGCAGCAGTACTTTAGCCCACTGCAGACATTATTCCAGGTAGTCAGTTTGGAAAATGACAATACCAACTCCAAAAAAATGGTTGAAACAACACCAGACATCCTCTTGATAGAAAAGCTCATTACCATGAAAGAGTACTGAGCAAATTACCATGCTACTTAGGCTTGTTTTACTGATGTAAGAACTGTGTCTGCTGCCTCAGAACCTTTTATCTTTTATCCTTACTGTTGTGTACTGGGTAAAACAAAATAAATATATGTAATTTATAAATGCTCCTCTCCTTTGCAAATCTCACATGTTCTAGACAGACCAGTAAATATTACTTCGTTTTACAGCTGAATTAAGGGCAGAGGGAAACTGAGCAATTTTTGAAGGGTAACATAAGGAAGAACACAAACAGAATCTTCTCATCTATCTTCAGTCTGTAGGACTAGCACCAACCAGCTTGTTGATACTGAAGGCAGCTCTTTTTCCTGCTGTGAGCTGGACCACTGCAGCTATGTTGCAGTAACAAGAACAAATTCTGCCAAACATCATCTGCACCACAAACTTTTCTACCATTCTTATCAGAGCATGGGCTGGAACAGCTTTGGGCAATGTTTGGGGAAGTCCATGTCAAAGACCTGAGCTAGCCCTGACAATGCAGATCTCTTCATGTGGACTTCATGCTCCATGTTATCTGTAATGCTCTTGCTGGATGAAAAACCCCAGTGATAGAGGATATCTAGTGCTGAAAACAATATTCATCTTTCCATACAGGTGACCTAGATTCTGTTCAAGTATCTATGCTTAGGCTTTTTGTGCTGCTCTTTTATTACAGCAGCTTCTACAAATCCTTCCAATACCATAGTTTCAGTAGCCAAATTTAGCATGAAACACACAAGCAGAGGCAACCTCTACTTTTTAACAGCTCACAGACTGAAACTAAATATACAAGACTGAATTGTTGCATGTTATTCTCCCCACAAAAAAGTGAGAAAATTTTCCAGATACCAAACAATATTGATATTTAAGAATACGCTGTTAAAATCCCGAAGAAGCAATCTGGCTCTGGAATAAGAATGTTCACACAGGGTGTTAAACATGTGTAACAGAGGGAAGATATCACATCTGCCTGCTACACCTCCTGATGTTGACTAATCTTAAGTTCTGAACCCATAATGTGGTCCCTGAAGATGGATTACTGTTTAAAACCCTGTTCTTTCCTGCAGGACTGAGCAAGCCTGAAGCCTACATTTTCCACCTTAAAGCAAACAGGAGGTCTGCAGCCAAACTGTAGGGTGAACATGCATCTCCTGTGCTCTGGTTCAAACTGGATTTCCAAAGACCACTTTTTGCTTCCACTTCGGTTAAGAATCTCATTCAGGTTTCATTTTCTTTATAGGTTTGCCATGAGCTATGACTTTCAGACTTTGATACACCAAACCCATCCGTGACTCATGTCAGCTGATCCCTCCACAACAGGAGGGGCACAGGGAGAGCAATTCCTCTTGGCAACAAGTGCAGATGGACTTGAGTGCAGCACTGATCAAAAGCAGCACAGCAGGGCTCGGGAGCTGCCCCAAAATGTCAGCTGTGCTCCCAGCATCCAGAGAAGGCTGGAAGAGCAGAGAATGTGGGCAGGAGGAGGGTAGGACAGAGGTTCTCAACTTCAACATGAAGTTGTTTGATTTAGGACTGGAGTATTTACCTTATGTATTCTTCCTTTGGAAAGTCTCACAAAGGAGGTCACATCACGACATTTGATGTATAATTTTTACAGGAATAACCAAGTGGTTTACCTCTTTCATTATCTTGTCTAATAGCTAGCATCTGCCTAGACAAGAAGGAATCATCTTAGGACATCAGACACAGTCATTACATGGATAAATTTAGGTGAGGTAGGGAACTTAGATACTCTGAGATCAGAGGAATATTCCCACTAGTTAAAGATGATGATTCATCAGGAAATGTTAATGTAGGGTCACTGGCAGAAAAATAATAGGCCAGAAGCACAAGGAAATTGGATTTATCCTAAACTTAGCTTCCAGTATTTTCCAGTGGGAAAAGTGCACAGTTCATTTGGGCAGATATGGTGGGATTTCAGTACACTGAGGGAGGAGAGAGCACTGTGCTTCAGTCAGGATCATGTAAGGGAGGAGATAGGTCTTGTAGGATTGTGCTGCTTCAGCTTGCCTGCTTGTGCTCTGTGCTATATGCTACTAGCACTTGATAGATTCACTGATGGCAGCAAAGCACCTTGAACCAAACAGTGTTGTTATGGCCAAGGGATTAGCATTAGAGTCTCCAGGCCTGGATGGATTGAATAAACTGGCTACATGCTTCCCACTTTTTCATCTGCCTATACTGGATTATTGGAGACATCTGAAGGATTGCATATGCCAATAAATGACCAGTCTCCTAGACATAACAGTAAAATAAAGTGAAAACAAACAAAAAACCATATGTGATAGGTCTTGTTCTGTGCAAATTATTGCCAAACACAAGGTAGATGGGCCTCTCCCTGTTACTTTAAACCTCTCAGCACTCACATTATCCTACCTCATTCACATGCAGAAAAACTTTCAATCTTTTCACTTCAATATTTAGAAGACCGTCAACATGGAACACAACTTGAATGCAGCAGGGTGATGACAGGCAATGACATAAAATCTGTAAAGCATAAGCCACATATCATTAAATACAGGCCTTCCCTTCCCTTCCCTTCCCTTCCCTTCCCTTCCCTTCCCTTCC